>JAACJT020000021.1:2109134-2189555 GCA_009936485.2 Gymnarchus niloticus | reverse complement strand
GCCTTTGGCTTACTCTCTGGGGACTGTGGGCCCAGGACTATGTAAAGCACTTTGTGACCGCGCTCCGTGTTAAAAGCACTATATAAATAAAATTGAATTGAATTGGTGTGTCCCTGCCGTGCTGATCCAGAGCCCCTGTGTTACAGGAAGTGTAATCAAGGTTAGTTCATCGCTCTAATTAGCTTGGTGAACTTGGCTTAACTTGGCTCGTCAGTGACGTATATTTCTATTTATGTGTTGTTTCTGCTTTTAGCCCTTATTTGACAACCCAACACATTGCTGAAGGTGCTACCTTTCTGCCCATTTCCATTGAGTCTCGTAAGCCACCTTTTTTAGGCATGACACAGCGGCTGCCACAGTCGGCTGATAAGCCCTGCCAACCAAGAGCAAAGACCCACGGTGGGTCTGATAACGACACACTTATTGGTAACTGGATGAAGTCTTTGCTTTCTTAGGTGATCTATGCTCGTGTTGTTGTGTTCAGCAGGGGTTAGCCCTTTGAGGTGACTTCCAAGAGCTACACCTTGAGAGAAGTTAACAGCATGTGCAGTGTTATGTGTCACTGTGAAAGGTGTGTGCATGTATGTCATGTTTTGGGGGGGAGTCCAACATGGTGTTGGAGCTAATGCATCACAGAAAGAAGCCAGTCCTTTGTACCTCGGGAAACTTCTGAAAGGAAACAGGAGTATGATCTACCCAACCTCTAGCAACAACATGAATTGTGTGAACGATAAGCTCTGAGCCCATTTCACCCAGCTAGGTGTCAGTAGACTGTTGGTCCAGTTGGTCCCTGATAATCCTTGGTTATATGATAGACTGCTGAGGCTTGGGAGAGATGAACCTACTGCCAGATGCAGGAACCTTGCATTGTTTTGCTTTTGTAATGACTTATCTGATGTTAGGATTTACAATTTATATAATTATTCCTCCAATGCTAATCACTTCTGTTAAAGGCACTCGTATCATCTGCCTGACCCGAACGTCACTTTGCAAAACATCTAAATAAATAAATGCAATTTCCTCGCACATTACTCATACGGGTCAGCATGTGTGACTATGCTTGCTTCCTTTACTCTCTGAAACATGCAATGATGTCCAGGAGCTCTCATGCAGCTGGTGCCATTCTGCAGACACCTGACAGGTTTGTATGACTCATTGATGTAGAAGCCAAGTAATCCAGACTGACCTTCTCTGCTGCTCAAATGCATCCCATTGGTTTGGAAGCTGACTAGTTTAGCTGACTCAAACTGCAGTCTAGGCTATGGCATCTTAGATAAGTGCCTTTTACTAGCTGAGACGCAAAGTAACTCCTAAGTGATTAAATTTTAATGTGGAATATCTTCTGCATGAAGTTTCTTTTAAGAAATTTGAAAAAGTGTTAAATCATATTGTGTGAATGAAAGATGATCGAATTGTTAAAAAGCCTATTGCTTTTACCTGGTATGATCGGAAGTAGGTTCACGGAGGTAGTTGAAACAGTTCTGTTGTAGCATTTTCTAAGTGTGTGTATGAAGGATGGTTGAAAGTGACCCATTGTGGAAGGATTAATCTCCCAGCCCCTGAATTGGCCCTGATTTCTCCAATCCTCCCCCCAAAATCAATGACATAAGGGATGAGAAGTCAGCTGGAGAGTCAATACCCATCAAGCCCAAGGGGGGTTAGACAGCATGGTCAGGAGGAATGTTTTCTGCAGTTGCTGAGAGGTTCGGCTGAAGAAATTGAATTTCCATAAGTTCCAAGTGGGACTTGCTGTGTTGAGGTGAGGGAAGAGCAAAAATGCAGAATTTGAAACAATGGAAATGGACCGTCTTTCCTTGTTCATCCACAGATCATTCTGATTTAATTGTGATGACAACCAATAGACCATAATACTCTTAAAAGTTTGAGGCGATTTCTGCAGTGTGTGGCTTTGCATCTCCTGGTCTGGAATTTCTTAGAATTTCTTAATCACTTGCTTAAACTCACTCCAAGTCAGAGACTCCCCCATCCCGTACATGAGCTCTAAGAAGTCTGGGCCTCACAACACTCCTAGCAAAATGTTCTGGGTGTTTCCATTGTCCCCTAGTGTGACATAGGAAGCAGTGAGGTGGACCAAGCCACAGCCACAGGCCTCGGTTCCCATTTTAGCAATGACGCACAACAAGGGCATTCTTTATATTCCTGACAAAAGCTGCATTGATGGTCAGCAGAGCAGTCTGCCCTGGTGTGAGCTTTTGGGAAGTTGCACATTATTTGGTGCCTTTCTATGGCTTCTTATGGGCATTTGCCGTCGCACCAGCAGCCTGTGGTGCAGAGTCCATGCCTGTAAAGCCTGTCCTCAGTGCTCGTGTTAAGGTGGGCATCAGCAAGCATCACCTTGCATAGGCAAGGTGTCTGCTTCTTGGATTTCTTATTAAAGTTAATAAGACATGCTGTCTAAGCAGTGTGTTACAAGGGAATCATGTGTCACCAAGGCCTCGCAAAGGTTACAAAAGTGAGGCCCCTATCTCAAGTTTACAAATACCTGAAATTCTCGTAATAAGTCTGAATAAGCACTCTCTGAAACTAGAATTTCTGCTTATTCAGTTAACCCAAATTGCCCTTAATTAAAGGTCACCTCCTTGCTAAACCTTAATAGGCAGCCTTTCGGTTTGTGGTACACTTTGAAGGTCCTGTACATCCCAGCTCATCTTCCTCATTCCAAATATTTAACTGGATGGTGTCTTTAAAATGTCTTGGCTGGCAACTTGGCAGCACCAACAAGCCCATTCATAACAGGTTGAACGGGATTTGCTGTGGATGTTAGCCAGTACCGCATCATCCGCCATGGCCCTTGTGCCTCTTTGTCATTTCTCCAGGTCCTAAGCCTTTCTTGTGGAGTTCTGTCACACCTGTTCGTTTCCATTGGTGACTTTCTAGCGCACTTTGTCTCTCTCAGCTTGAAAAGGCAGCTGAAGAGAGTGAATGCTCCTGTGTCCTGCTGCCCTGTAGTAGAGACTCATTGAGGGCCTGGTCAGCACTTGGAGCAGAGTAAACACCGGCGACCTCCTCTTAGCCTTGTCTCCTTCATCATCTTCCATTTGTCTCGTGTTGTCTGCAAATACTGTTATTTGGCACCGGAGCTGATGATATCAACCCGCATGGAATGAAGTGGATACCCTAGATATTAAGAACTAGAGTGAATTTTTTTTCCACTGAAAGCTACTCTAATGTGTGCAAAAATATTAGTTTTAGACATTAAAATCTGAGTCCTTCTCTGAATAATAATACTGGAATCCTGGATAATGGGTGAACAACTAATTTGAGTCAAGTTGTTGCTTGTCTTTCTGACTTAGTGAACCAAATAATAGTACTTAATCTAGCTAAGTTTCCTTATAAAAGATATGACTATAAAGCCCTGTTTCTACCGCATGGAACCGGCTCAACTCGACTTGCCTTTTTTGCATTTCCATTTGGCAAATCTGAGGATAGTACCTGGTACCTGGTTACATTTTTAGGTACCATCTCTGCCGCAGTTCCAATCGAGCCGAGTATGTACTATAACGGTCACGTGAAAACGCTGCAGGCTATTGATTGGTCAGAGAGAATCAACAGCACTTGCATCATCAACACACGGCAGAGTATACTGGGCAAAACATTTTAGCAAGCCATATTGGATTCGGCTGACAGTCTATTGTTTTTAACTTTAACTGATATGGACGCCCCCAAAACCACGCCGTGGTCAACTACTATTACATATTTGAATGTGTATGTGTGTTTCAGATCTTTCACTATTTGCAAAGTCACCGCCGCAGACCGTCTGTTTGGGCGTTCAGCTGAGTAGATCACCATTTTTCGGCGGTGTTTTGTTTTGCTGCACTCAGCCTCTTCTGAAAGAAAAGTTTTCTCCTTGTTGTGACAAATAGCCACATACTGAGAATCAAATACAGAATCCCTTTCATATAAAACATTGTTCTTTCGTGTTTGTCACATTGAAGATGACGTTATGGGAATTGCGTGCAGCATCATGACCAAAGCTTTCTGCAATGGAATGCCAAGCAAGTAGAGTCGAGCCAGTACCATGCAGTGGAAGCGTGCTATAACTTAATCCTTTCATGTATGGTGCTTACTACACTGGACAGCTATTAAAATCCCGTTACCTAATATAGGGATTGTTTTCAAGTGAGAAGTTGCATGGAAACCTTTTTAGGGGACGTTGCCCCCAAAAGAGTAAAGGTGTCAATTGTGATTTGCTGTCAGATTTTTAGTAATTGCATCTGTATTGCTTGTAGTGAAGTACTCAAATACATACAGTACAATACATGCATCATCTTTAAAAGTACAACTGGAATAAAATCACTTTGGAATATTTTTCTTAATCCTGAAAGTTGGACACCAGCACCAATAGCGGCCGGGGGCCACATAGTCCAAACTGTTCTCTTCTGTGAAGCTGCTCATCATGGTGATCAGGTCCTCCAGGTGTCCAGAGCTTATGGACTCCACTGAATGGCTGTAGACACATCGAGATGCAAACAGGTACATCTGTACATTACACAGCATGTGTATTCCTTGAAGCCACAGCTATACATGATATGGACAACAGTGTCGGGACACCTACCTGTGCAATAATCTAATTCCAAAACTAAGGCTATAAATATAAAGTTGGTCCTCCTTTTCCTCCACTCTTTTGGAAAGGCTTTACGCTAGATGTTTGAATATCATTGGTGGGATTTGCTGCCATTCAGCTATAATAGCATGAGAGGTTGAGTATCGATGTTGAGTCTTCGGGTCCCTTTCTGTTTGTGTGGCCTATGACATCACAACTCTTGTTTAAAGAAGTTTCCACATGACAATTACTTCACTTGCAGTTAACCAAGGCAGAAGTTTGATACTGAGTTGTTGGGAAGGTGGCATCTTATGATGGTGCCACATTGAAAGTCACTAATCTCTTTGTCCATATTGTGTACCTAAGCCGCTATGGAATGATAATCGCCTCCAGGAGGAATATCTGAGTGTAATCACAGAAAAAAGAAACAACAAACTATGAAAAATATTTTTACAAACATTGCTTAATTGGCGTGTACACTGCTTGTTTATACAGTATATTCAAAAACTTACATTTACCACATCTTAAAACATATATTTGACATTAGCCATTCTGTTGTACTAAGGCTGAAATCTGAATATATTTCAAGGATGGTGGCATTTTAAGTTTGTGTACTGTTATGTTTTCTTATATTGATTATGGAAAATTGATTATATAAAATTTACAGTTGACGGTGTGATAAACTGTTTGTTGACATGTCCAATTAATTATCTTGGAGGGGGAGCCTTTGAGTGGGGGGAGGTTGTAGAGTTTATGTGCATGCTGTCAGATTTCATTCACAAAATGCTGAGTGACTCTCACTCTAGCGTGTTTTAATTGTTAGGTTCTCATCTGACAGTTCAAGTTGAGCACACACACAGAGGCATAACTACGGGGTGAAGACCCTAATGCTACACACAAATCACATGAAACGTGAGACATAAGCGCCCACATAAATAAAATTCCCAAGACGTAAGCATGTGGGACTTCTCAGACATAATCAAATGCACAAAGAGCGCCCTGGAGATGTAGTCTGTCCTTACGAGCCGTTAGGAGATGGCACTTGGGGTGGAGTCCTGCTGGCCCTTGTGGTTGGTCTGAATGCCAGGGTTGGCTTCTGTCCTGCAGATACTCACAGCCCAGATGGGGACTCCAAAAGTGAGCTGGTCTACAGACCCTCTGCACCAGCAGATGGTGACCAGAAAACCTGTGCATGTGAGACAGGCAGAGGCTGACTGTACACAGTATCCCCATCCTCAGATGGCCCATTGGGGTGGGGGTGAGCTTTGAGAACTATAAGGGTTCACTCAGCCATTTCGACAGAAGATTCTTGCTTCATGTGAATGCTGATATAACCCATTTATTTCTACTCTACATGAACAGCCACTGAGTACATGCTCGCTATGCAAGGCTGGCACGCTAAGGACATTCTTCGTCTTAAACAAATCGACTGAAATAAATCAATATAAGCAAAGACTTGCATTATACTGCAATTCTGGAAAGGCATAGTTAACAGGTTAAAGAGCTTTAACAGCCTCAATATATAACATCCCAAGCATTCTGTGTGGCTCAAAACATGTAACAATGCAGACAGATACACCCCACCCAGTCTGCGTGCCATTCAGAGCTATATGGCTTACATGCAATGATCAACTATTACTATAGTTCAGCTCTGCTGCCACAGCCCAGACCTTGAGGGGTTGGCCACACACCTTAGGCTGTACTGATATAGCCTGGAATTTGGACCCCCAAAATACATTGTGATGATCAGACTACAGAAGCACTTCGTTAGTATTAATTTGTTATTCAGCTTTTAGGTCCCTTTGGAGAATCAATAGGCCAGATCTTGTTCCTGCAGTTGCTTGACCTTCCTGCAGTTCACTCCTCATTCAAGGGCAGGTGATGAGGCCAACAGTTAGGACGTACTTGCTCTTTAATTGGCCAGTAATGGCCTCTCTCTCATGGCCGTTTCATTACAGTGAGATGAATAATCCTACTTTACAGCATTCTTCTGTTCCCAAAGGGAGGGGCAGAGACAGTCCACACCATTTCACAACCTTTACTTCTCTTTGTTGTGGTTACAAGGAGGAGGCCCTCTGGGTTTTGTTACATTTTCAGGGCTTTTAGGGGGTTTTTTTTTCATTATTTTTAATTGACAGGAAGATGGATTCTTCAGTGCTGAATCCCTTAGCCAATCATATTGAACAGCGGTTGTATGCTGTCAAATTGGTGAAGAACTGGAGGTGAGATCCGCTGAATAAAATATCACCTCCCCTTTCCTGGCTATTTCAGCAGGCGTGATAGGTAGTGAAGCTCAGGTCTCAGCAGCTTGCCAGAAGTTCTGGCATCACATGTATAATTTAACTGTCTCCTTTATCCAGGTGTAAGGTAACCTGGAATTAGATGTGCTAAGACCATGGATCAGATTGATTTACCCAATCACTGCCTTTGCCTTTAAATTAGATTAATACAAGTCCATGATAAGGGCATGAGACTGTTCTGTGTTGTTAGCCTGCAAAAGAGAGGAGTGTAATTTCAGCATTTGAAGTACATGCTTTAAAATATATTGAAATAAACTTTGACCTTTATTGATTAATTGTCATAAGGGAGCTGATATTGTTTAAACGCTCACTATCTCATCCTGAAATACCACAAACTGCATCCATTTGAACAAGGTGATTGTTAGTATTTAACTGTTGAATTTTTAGTGTGTCTAGATGACAAACATGCAAGAGAATTGTAATGACTGCTCAGGTAAACAGAAAAAGATTACCTGAAAGCTATGATGGCTAATGTCTGCCCTGTCACCTTTTGCTTTTGAAAGTAAACATAAAAAGATTTTTGACCTTTTCCTCTCAGCATTCCATCCATCCACCTTCTACCCAGTCATCCTGGTCAGGTAGGACTGGCCAACTTTCCCTGAATTTCAATCGTAAAGAAAAGGGATTTTATACACTTTGTGACTTTTGTCCAGAAATGGACTTCTAGTGAGAATCTGATTGCTGAGACAAGTTCTGCTACCGCATTAAAACTGCGAGTCTGACGTCTCTGTGGCTCTGATTGAAGGAAATGTTTTAGCAACTGGGCCGCTACAGCAGGAGGGGTGGATTAGAGGGCAAGGTTTCCCCGACTGATTTGTCGTTAGAAGCTCCATGTCCTGCTCTTAAGGCCAACTCAGCCAAGTCCAGCTGTTTCCTTGGCGCCGGCAAAAAAAAAAAAAAGCCGAAATTGCTCTTTCTCACAGAGGGCAAAGAGAGCTCAAGCAGCAGGATAACACAGGATTGAGGGTACAGTACCACCTCCTGGCAAACTACAGTCCAATGTGGTGGTCATGTACTCATTTTAAAGGCTCCCTCAGGACTGTGAAATGAATGTTGCTGTTCGACTTAAAGAAATGTGTTTAGAAAGTAAGAAACGGTCCGTAAACAGTAATGTAGTGTTGTAGTTCCCATCATTTAAACCTGGGGTGTCTTTACTGTGATTTAGGATGTTAAGCATGTATAAATAAAGCCTTTTACAACAAATACACTAATAATTGACCGTTTACACTGTATGTACATGGTTAATTTGTGAAATGCAAATTCCTTATCCTTAGATAATATGCATACACAGTATTTTGACTGCCAAAAAAGAAGAGAAACGTTGAGAAGACTGATTATCATTCATTGTTTGTCATATGGAAATAGAGGGATATTAGTTAACTGTGTAATTTTCATGTGATTTGTATTGCCTTAAGGCTATTTGGAATAAATCCATCCATTTATTTTCAATAACTGCTTATCTAGTTAAAGACAAGGGAAGGTGCATTCTGCATAGGAGATCAACAGAATAAATAACCATAATATCAAATGTAAAAAGGTTCAATCATTTAAAATAAAGCGGTGTATAAAGCTTACAGCAGGTACTTTTGTTTATGAAATGTCCCTGAAGCGTTACGTTATTTCAAAAGACAGCCCTGATCGTGAGAGATTTTCTAAGGTACATTACACAAATCCATTTAACCCCAGTAAAAAACAACTCCTACAGGATCGTATGAACCAGCCCTAACTACATCGAACAGCACTAATATCTTAGTTATCGTGGCCACACAAAACATAGAGGCCTGCTGGATATTTGACTAGGGAAATGGGAAATGTTAGCGATAGCAATAGTGTTTGTGGGTCTGAGTACTGACCAGGATTACAGTTACCACAGCCTAGCATCAACACCCAAAGTGACCCCACTTGCCATTCCCTTCATTATTATTTGACTGAATCTCCTCAGGTCTAAACTGCAGGGCAGAAAATTGCTGGGAAGCTGAAGGTCACTCAATCCACAGGTTGTATGAGATGAAAATCCTTCACTGTAAACCAAGTGCTTAAGTATGAGCTGCGAGTTTTACTCAGAAATGCATTACTTGGTGTATGCAAAGTAATCAGCTGTAAAAACCAAGTAATTTTAAAGAATTCGGACATGGGGCAGGTGGCCTAAGTAGACCCTCAAGCATTATTACAAACAGACATAATTTCTCATCATTCTCTGCACAGAAGCAATCTGTCCCTATTGTACAGTCTCAGCTATCAAAATAGATGATTAGATGATGATTGATGAGTCTGGTCATTATTTGACAGTTGAGTTTTGGACCCCAGAAACCTTCTGTTTCTGATTATTGTCATTGGGCATCATCAGGAAGACAGAAGTCTGTGTTCTACGGGACAGTTAACACTCCCTTTCAGGAACGTCGAGTGAGCAAAAGAGGAGTGTATGTTTGCATGGGCAGTTCCCATGGTGACGCTCAGCTATTGCCAAAGCAGCATTGCTATAGTGGCAAAATTTCCACTAGAAGCTCGCGGGGCAGTTGTAAGCAGCTGTAAATTAAAGTGACAGTCAGGAAAGAAATGCAAACTAGTCACTTTCATCTGATAGCATCCTGGATACACATGACCTGATATCTGGATATTCGAAACCTAACTGTAGCACCTGGGTGTGATTCCAAAATCAAATATTCAAAGCTGAACTGTAGCACCTGGGTGTGATTCCAAAATCAAATATTCGAAGCTGAACTGTAGCACCTGGGTGTGATTCCAAAATCAAATATTCAAAGCTGAACTGTAGCACCTGGGTATGATTCCAAAATCAAATATTCAAAGCTGAACTGTAGCACCCGAGTGTGATTCCAAAATCAAATATTCAAAGGTGAACTGTAGCACCCGGGTGTAATTCCGAAATCAAATAGTCAAAGCTGAACTGACAGATCTTAGGATGTCCAAACACATTATAGGTATTCAAATACAGGTGTTTTGAAATTTTCAGTTTATTTGTCTTGCTGTTAGTCTGATCCTTGCAAGGAGCCATTTATTTGTAAGTGCTGACAGGCTGGAATGTTACAGGAATGTGGTTGGAATGTGCTGTCCAGTCACTCCGTGGAGGAGGGCTGACAGTCCTGGTGACACTGGGTGACACGGGGAGTTACTCACTGTTTCCTCCAACACACCAAGGAAGGACGTGTCAAACAAAAAAGACAAACTGCAGGTGAGAGAAATGAGATTAAATATAAAATATCAAAATATTGGGCTATTAAAAAAAGAGAAGAACAATGAATGGTTGGCAAAAATGGGCCAGATCAGAAATTCATGCATTTAACAAAAAATATCTTAAAAACATAACATGAGAATTGTTTGCCTTGCTTCTCTCTCCCTAGAAAATAACCAACTGAATACCTTTTTTTAACTTTGTATAGGAATTATTGTTAGTGGTAGGGGCATTAAAACAAACAGATTGCACAAAAAATGAAAACTCTATTAAGAATGTAGGCCTATTAAATAAATGGAAAAAAAATAGTAAAAAAAAGATCTATATCTATGAGTTTCTCTCTCCCTCACACACAGAGCAAATTCTACACATAGGCAGAATAGGGGATGCCCACTTGCAGCTGGGGACCTCAAACCATGGCGGATCCTCTTGGAAGGGAGCCTTCCTCACCCCACCTTCCTTATGTGGACTGTGCTACAGCCTTACCCTGGGTTTGATTTCACTTCAAGGACGCCTCAGCCTTTTCTGTCGTTATTGAGTCTGAATGAAGTTGTGCTTCCCCTACTTAATAGGGTTGTGTTGAGTGGTGAACATTTATAGCACGTCCTTAATGTTCCGATGCTGTCTCGGCCTCTTCAACACCCCAACTGTCACAAATGGTCTCCAAGTTACAGGGAATGCAGCACTGAGGCCATCATAAACTACAGACAAAAATGAGCATGAAGCTTCTCTTCACATGCACTGCCCTTTATTCTCTGCACTTATCAACATTCTAGATCAGCAGCCTTGAAAATTGTCACCTCTGTAAGATTAGTGCATTCTTGTGGGCCATTACATTCACCAAACCAGCGTTATGCTGTCGTGAGTGGAACGTGACTGGGTGGGAAACAGGACACTGACCTCCAAGATAGAGTAATGATTCATGGTTAATGGTGGTCTTTAAAGCATAACAATGGTCAAAGCCTTGGCTTCCAATTTGAGAATGGTCTCACAATATGACAGATTATAACCTGGGAAATCATACTTGTGGTCCTCTTCTCTGATCCCAGCAGCATTCCGGAAGTTAGAGAGAAGCACGTGGAAAAAAACTGCAAACGTAAATCTCTGACCCCATCCTCAAGCGCTTGTACTGCCAATCAGAAAGCTCAGATGGTGCTTCCCCACTGAGTCATCACGCAGTCATCATGACTGGGCTTCGAAGGTGTATCATCATGTAGCACTCTTTCAAGGATCCCTGGGCTGCTGCAGATTTTCATTGTACCGGTTTTTGCAAGTCTCCCAACGAACCAGGAACCGATGACATCATAGGGTGGAAAGAAGAGGTCTGAATTCAGAAAGCTCGCATCACAGAATGCATTTTATTTAATGTAATGGCAAGTCATACAGTAGAGTCTGGCTCATAATCAGAATCAGGTTTATTATCACCAAGTACATGTGTACAAGAAACTTCCCCTAGAAGTCTGGACAAAAGAAAAATCCCCTGCTGTTTATTGTGAGGGCTTATTTATCTAAAGAAAGTTAAATATTTTTTTCTGTTTGCCACAAAGGATTGAATCAAACACATTGGATGCAAAAAAAAGACCTCCTTGATTTTTATGAGCGTGATCTATGATATGCCCCAAAGCCCACGTTCTGGGACTCTGGATGCACCATTTTTTACAGATTAGCAGGGTTTAGCAACTTGTGAAAGTGCATTCCAACTGTCACTGGAGCACATTAGTATAGGTCAGCTTACGTAAACATGGCACCGTGGTCTTGCTCTCTGTGGCTTTGGTTGCTTTTTCGGTAAATCCCCGTTATTTTTGCAGCTCTTGGTTACACTGCAAGCGTAATGCATTCCATGCCATTGCAATAATAAGTAACAGAGAGTTGGATTCCACGGTACCAAATATGAGAGGGAGTCGATACAACAAATCCACAGAGACTCCAGTGTAGAGACAGACCAGTCCATTATCTTTTTTCTGTCTGCATTTTTTTTTGTTGTGTGTTGTTCAAACTTAACTGTCAATACTCCAGTTATTAAGAAGTATTTACTTAAAAGGCATATCATTATTCCTTTCACTCTATTATCTAGGGTGCCAGTTGACTCATGTACAAAACAATGTTATGTTAACAACCTAAGAATAATATCTTGCAATTTAGCTGACTGGGTTATTCTAAGTCTTCTGTTCCAGCTGGGAAAGAAAGCAGAGTGAAAGATAGATAGCTAATTTGTTTTTGACGTCAATAGACCTCCTCTCCATGAAAAGAACTCTATCCAGCTGTACTGGACTGTGAACAATAAAGGTAGTAAATCCTGGCTTCAAACTGGACTGGGAATCATAGATACTGACTCTGCTAATCAATGAGTGGCCTCTCTGAATTGCTCTCACGTGTTCAATAAGGGAAAGCTTGTCTCAGCTGCATTTATGAAGGATATGAAGGAATTCAATTCAATTCAATTTTTATTTATATAGCGCCTTTAACAAGAAGCACTGTCACAAAGTGCTTTACATAGTCCCAGGCCCAGAATCCTTAGATGGATAAAGCGAGCCAGTGTTTAACTGATAAATCCTGTTTTTTTTTTATCTTAACCATCTCTGGAGTCTTTGTGAAGTTTAATTGGGAAATGCACCAGATCTAGTCTGACTAATCACAATGTTTTTGGACTTAGGTTCAAAGCCCTGTAAGGTGAGATGGCCAAGCTGGGTTTGTTTTGCAGTCTGTGATGTCAGAGGGACTACTGTCACCTGAGCACCGGGTAGCACTCGAGTTTCCTGTGATGTCACCAGTCGCAGAACTCTGAAACTGGATCCTGGGCCCCAAGTAACCCAGAAGAGCACAAGGGCCTCTCTACTGCCCCCTTTTGGCAGAGAAGTCCCTGAGTGGTTTTTCAGTGTGACCTGTGTCACCTTGATGGCTCTGAATGGCTGCGGTGATGTGTCAGGTGACCTTACCTGCTCGTGCTGCCACATCGTGCCGAAGGAAGGTTTTCTCACACCCACGTTACACATACAACCCATGCTTTTAAAAAGCTGTCTTTGACTGACTTCTGGCTCAGTGTCCCTCTGTCAGGAAACACCTCTGCCAGCCTTTCTAACAGTGAGGGTGTAAGCAGAATTTGGCTGCTCTAACCATCAGTCTTCAATATTTGAGGTGCCAGCTTTGGCAAAAAAAAAAGCACATGGTGAGGTAAGTGAATAAGCACAGGTGGAAAAGCGTGTGTGTCTCACATTACGTGTGGGAAAGCAGCGAGTTTGTGAATCCTTAGTGATCCTTAGTAAAGTCTCACACACACACAGAATCTGACTCACATCAGCTCCATATCAGGAAACAGACAAGAGTCTGGTTCTTCTTGTTTCGCTGAAACACCCCTCTCTCAAGCTGAAACTGACTCACTGACAGAAAGAGCTGGCGAATGAGGTAGGAGGTGAGGGCATGCACGCCGGGGGCTTCCTGCTGAGTGTCTGGATACGTCGTTTGGCAGCCGGTTACGGCTGAAATGACACCGTAATGGAATACGTCTGCTAACGTTCACAGGCCATCTGCGTGTTAAAATAGCATATGCAGTCCTTCACATTTTAATATTTGTTCAACATACGGTATGTTTAAAACTGGACAAATGCACCCATACTGTACCTATTTATCAAGCTGGGAATGCAGGCTGTCCTTGGATGCTTTAGGACATTAAATAGAACACAGAAAATTACTCATTTATTTATGATAAACATAAAACTATTGCTTGGGTATAAACATATAATCACTTATCCAATTCAGGGATGTAGTAAGCCTGGAGTCTATCCCAGGAAATATAGCTCACAAGGCGGAGTACACCTTGTGATACGTTTTTTATTCTAATTAACGTTTTTGATCCTTTTATGAACACTCCATGCGTAAGATTCCATGTGCTTCCCCTCCTTGCCTCTCTTTGCCTCACACATCTACACGTTTGTGTCATTGCACATGGCGGCCTTGCATCTTTGCACTCGCGGCCCACTCTGCAGCTATTGCAAGATTTCTGAGCGGCTCCAGGATTAACTCCCAGTGCGTTAAAGAGTTATTCTGGCACCCCCCTCAGAATCCTGAGCTCCAGGTAAAAATGGCTGCCTTCTGCTCTGCGAGTGCTGGGCTTTTAGCGCCTCGCTTTCGGAAATGAAACAATAACTGTCACCGTTTGGCCATCCTGAATTACTCTCACATGTCTAATAGGGGACAAGTTTGCCCCTTGCCTGACTCAATTCCCTGAGCTTTTTAACAGCTGGGGACCCCATCCAGACTAATCTGACCTCTGTTAGCAGACTTTGGCAAGCTGTATCAGAACTAACTAGCATGTTGAAAGCAGTCTAGTCAATTAAGTCATAAATGGAAAGTTGGTGTCCACGGTATTATTCTTTAACCAAGCAGCACTAACAAAACAGGAGAGTTAGTAGAAAGATACTATTGTTAGATCCGCTCCGAGTTGACTGCAAATGCTTTTGAAACAGAGCCTTTAAAAAGTAACAGCATTGACATCATTGCAATTTGAGACGGCTTTAAATAAAAATGTTTCAGATGGTGCTTAAGAACTGCACTTTTATTGTAAGGGGTAAAAGAGGCCCTGTATACATTCATCCTTCCCCACCATGGCAGAGTGTCACACATAGTGTTTGGTTATGATAGGCATTTGTACTTTTCTGGTATAATATGTTCATCAGGCATAAGATGTGTGAGATGTCTAAGATACTTAGCCATGATTTTTGTGCTTATCTGAAGGTTAACTAATAACCTGAAGCGGAATTTGTCTGCACTTGTAGACTGTTGTATGTGTTTGGGTGAAAATGCTGACCTCATCCTCTTTACTCATGTGATGTGCTGCTTGCTCATTGGTGGCCTGTGTTTTGAACCCTAGACCGCTACAGACTGACCTTCTGTTTGTCTCTGTCTTATCTGCCATACTCCTGGAGCTGTCTGCAGCACTTTTGACCCAAGGGCCTGGGAAAGGGCATCGGCACAGCTTCTGGAAGCTCGGCTGCATGATTCAGTCCCAGTCGACATCACACAGACGCTCTGCTGGTGGCAGTCTGTCCTACTGCATGCCTGTCTGGGCCTGTTGCAGAGCGGTCAAACCCCGTGGGGTGTTCCCCCTAGGCTGTGCGGTGGCTCAGTCACTAACTCTAACGCCACATCTGACAGTGATGACTCAGGCCTCTGACAAGGCAGGGGTCACACTCCTCGAAAGTTATGGTCATGCTTGTCTTCCCGCTGTTCGCAGGCCCTCTGAGGGCCACTGGCCAGGGCCCCTGAGCTTAAAATCACTTAGAAAGAAACATCCCACTTGTTCTTTCAGCCAGGATTTGACAGAGTGTGCTTTCTCTGCCGTGTGACCAGAACTATTACCTAAGGATACGCACATTCACAAGGCTTTCCCCAAAAACAGGACGCGGTCCAGCAGAGAACTAAGGGGTATTGCTCTGCAAGGGCACAGGGAGGGGATGAAGGTGATCGGGATCCTGTCTGGCAGGGGACAGATCCGATGATGTGTCCGTCAGCGTCTTCTGTGTCCCGACACAGAGGCAGCCTTGCCGCCATCACCCACAATCCCCCTGTCCATCTCAGGCTCCACATCGACCGGAGCTTTCACCTTTCATCACCAGGAGAGGCTTTCAGATCGATGGTGCCGAGCATCGCCATGAGTGTGGTTGTGTGTTTACAGACCAGTGTCGTGTATGGACCGTTGGTGAAGAAGGAGATGTGAGTCAGTATGGGTGGGTGCTGTTTGAATGGAGGCTATTAATCATCAACAACACAAAAGCGTCTCCATAGCATTTGTAATAATAATAATGTTACATTTATATAGCGCCTTTCACAAACTGAACAAGGAGAGGAAAAAAGGAAACCCAGTTTGGACAACACACACATAAAACCATCACGCGGAGTGGCGGGATCTGAGGCAGAAGAAGGGGTGTCCTTTTCATTTCCAGTGGGGGATGGGTACTGATGGGTGTGTCAGAATGGGATTCCCCACTCGGGGGTTCCCCAGTGAGGTACCACACCCTCTCCTCAGTCCGATCATCACCATCCTGCCTCTGCTGACGAGGGTGGTGGTACATTCAGTGTTTCTCTTTCAGTGTGTAACTTACACTCCATTTCTGCCGCATGACTTTCTCCTGAGTCACAGTTCAAGACTCCCCCGATGAAGCAGTTCTGCATGAACCAGATGCGCAACGTACTCCAGTGTCCTGCACATTGCCGTGCTCATTGTAGCACTGAGTCAAAAATGCCAGGAAAAAATAACGGATGTGAAATGTGCCACCTCAGCGTAACACACCGTCTATTTGTCATCCAATACTGGACCTAACTTAAGTATTGCGACATTGATGGGTGCAGCAGGAAATGCAGCAGCCAGATGTGAGACTTATTTGTTTTAAACAAAAGAAACATTCCTTTCATGAAAAGAATAGGTCTTTTCGGCTCTGCAACTTGTTCTGCGGTGGGATGGCTTTATTTTGGGGTTCCCCTCCCTCGCCTCCTCCCGGGACAGCTTCGCCTTGCTGCAACGTGTTCAGCTAACCGTCTAAGCGCAGCAGGCTTAGTGCAGCCGTGTTGAGGTGTGACAGCTTGGCGCCAGCCCATGGGCTCGGCCTGCTGGATGCCTGCCGCAGGTATGACATGGGCTGACACTTCAAGCTCCATCCCACCCAGGAGTCGGTCGCACAAGCTGTGTCAGGTCCCACTGAGCCATTGTAAACGCAGGTTTTCACATCATGCGTACCACTGGATTGATTTTTTCCCACCAACTAAACCACTTAGGCATTTCTCTCAGGGCTGAGGGCTACCAGAGCTGCCAAAAGGTCTCCCGCCAATGGACATGCACCACACCGTCCTTGCACACTCGACTTTTTGGCTGTGTGGTGACATGACGTGCTGGTGGAAAGGGGAAATTCCAGACATTTTTTTTTACCCAGCAGTCCCTGAGTAAAACAACAGGAACACTCTATAAGCTGTCCTATTGTGATTTGTTTTCTCCTTGAATCAACTCACACGAGAACTGTTGTCTGTTGCCAACGTGACAACGATTGTCTCTCTCACGGATATGAAACGCATTGTTTTATATACATGGGACGGCTATGCAATGCAATATAAGGAATCATGTTTACCATCATGCAGGGAGGGCACATCTAAGGCCAGAGGTTATCAGGGTCCAGGGCCGAGTTGTTTGTGACTCTGAAACTGAAAAAGAACCAGCATTTTAATCTTGTCTTTACAATTAACCGTATAGTTAAAGAAGAACTGCACCGGAATTATAATAATCTTTAAGTCTTTCATGTTTACTGTGCAAATCCATGCTGGATAACATTCGAGTTATAACGTCTACATTTTGATGCTTATTGCCTGGCCTGTGGATGACAGTTTTTGCACAGTTCTCTGTGACTATCACTTATGGTAGCCTTTCCCTCTTACCTGCACCAATGATTTATGAGAAATGAAGGATTACAAAACAGAGCAGAGATGAGTAGACATGCTCCTATTTTATAAATATTACAATATTAGAATGTTAAGTGTTATATATTGACTGATAGGAAACAATGTGGTGGATATTGAAATAGTGACCAAAATTCAGGAAATAAGTCTTCAGGACATTCTTATTCACATTTTGAGGAATATGTCCATTGGAGATAGCAGTAGGTGAATTTTGTCAGTAAATAAAATTCAGATTCTCTGCTCAGGGCATGTTCATGATGTAGTTTCACTCAGATGCATGAAATGAGGACTATTGATTAATAGCATGGCATAACATTAATATTTAATTTGCTCTGACATGAGCGTGCATCCAGCATCATCCACATCTGAGGCACACAGAAACCAGGCTTCTCATGCCATACAGACACGAAAACAGGTGTAATGTGGTCAGATTTTACACTTCCCCATTGCCTAATTTCTAGAGCCGGCAGACTTGTTTTAACGCCGATGCCAATTCTTGTGCCAACATTGGTTCGCAATCAAGACACATGAAACGGTTACATCAGGCAAATGGTGGAGATATCAAATCTTCCCTCAGGAGATTCACTGAAAATGTCAGTTATTGGAGCTAAATATTACAATTTTACTATTTTCATGTTTTATATGTAAGTTTTTATTAAACAGCCCAGAATACCAATTATTATATGAGTTAGTATTTAATGGCCTAGAATGTGCTACCCCATGTTTATCGTACTGATGGTTGTCTAGCATCACCATTTCTCTTTTATTTCTGGTATCTTGGTACCGTTGACATAGCAGCTACAGATGGCAGACTGAAACACCCCATTGTGCTGCCTTCACTATTCATTGTTTTCAGTGTTCCGAGCGGTCAGATGGCTAGAGCGGCCATTTTGGCTAATCTCTCTGCTCACTGAGTCAGCAGCAGCAGTAGTTTTGTGGATCATCCACCCCACCCCACCAGAGCACTTTTCAGCTTGGCCACCTTGTCATCAACATATTGTATGATGTCACAGCCTGTCCAGGAGGCAGAGAGGAAGCTGATAGGCAGGATACTGATCACCCTGAAACACTCAGGGGCCTCCCCCTCTGCAGCACATCCTTGTTAGGTCACGTCAAGCATAAGGTTTTGAACGCAAGACGAAAACAATAAAGAAACAACATAAAACCTACTGTAACCCCACCCCATAAGAATGGAGAGAGGTACTTGTCTAGTATGTTGAATGTATCCACTGAGAAGTACAGGCACCTAAGGATCAGCTGCAAATTTCAAAGGAAACACAATGAGTTGGCATTAGCTACAATCTGTTAATGGAGACTTTTGTCCAGATTAAAGTCTGATCTTAATTTTGTTTTTGAAACTGTGGCACAGATACGGACAGCACCTCCTGGAGGGCTGCTGCAGCACTATGACAGTGTTCCTATTTATCAGATAATGTGTTCTCTTCTGAGATGCTTGCACCCCCTGTTCAATTACATTTCGTAGCCTTTGAAGGAACATTTTAGGGAGTTGATTTTTTGCCACTGCATTGCCATACAGTTAATGGTTCCTGACTGCTAGGGAAAACAAATACAGTCCCCTTGGTTCTGCCTTGTTCTGACAATCATTGCTGGGTCTTGTATCTGTTTGGAAAAACTCATAATTTTACTGGTTTTCTGTGGCAAAAAATGTCTCAACTGCACAACTCGTTTTATTCTTGACTCTGTGGGGAATGCTCTGTCTGTCTTGAGGGTCACTAAACATTTTTGTGCCTTGTCACTTTTGCAGCTGTCGAAATACCAAACTATTCCAGGTCTAATTTTCCATATTAATTTGCAAGTTTTGCTCCTCTGGACGATCAGACAGCTCTTTGGGGACAAAAAGTGCCATTTTGGTAACCCTGCCCTGGAAGAAACATATAGAAAAGCATAACTTCTCTTCAAGAAAACAATTTATGCGACAACATTCATGCGGCACAACAAACAAGCGCGCAAAATCGTTTCAGCTTGTACCGCTACTTCGTTTAATCCCCAATTTAATACAACTCCTGATGCCATGTCTGACACATCTCAGACTATCGCAAAGAGTGGATCTGAAATGAATTTGCATGGCATTTTGCTCACGGGAGGCTCAGTCTTGAAGATTTTTAAATATAAGCTATTGAAAACTGAGTTGCACGGTAAAATGTCAAGTCCTATTTCAATGGAAATGTTACCGTGACAACTGAGTGAGATTTGCAGATAATGTTCCTTTCACAATCCCCTGTACGTACAAAGGTTTCTTTGGTCTCTTCAATCAATATTGAACAATCTGATCAATAGCTGGTCAAACAATTTTCAGAACTTGGGACATATTCATTGAAGATTTCATTGTGGTGTGTAATTTGTGCTGAATATGTAAGAAATCGCATTAAATGCAGCAGATAGTCAATGAAGATGCACAAATTATGCTTGCAGATAATAGGTGGACAATTAGAAGAGATTCTCTCGTTAATGAGTAGAAGAAAAATGGAAATTGTGAGGTGGCAATAACTCCAGAATAAAAGTGAACAGCCTTCACATAATGGCTCTGCAAATAAAAGGCTTGATGCAAATGCTTCCTGAGCAAACTTGTGCACATGCAATCATGTGCTTGTATGAAAGCTATTAAATCTGCTCTATAAGCTTAGCACTGAGGATTCAAGTGCAAACCATATCAACACTCCACCTCTCATTGGTTTACTGCTTTGAGAAGCGTGACTTTACACAGCATTGATTGGAGGTTCATCTAACTGTACCCTGCAGGGCCTTCTCAGAAACCCGGAGTCTGCTACACCACAGTGCTCTCAGCAAGGTTCCACACATGGCGTAATGACTGGGACCCCACCCCCATTGTGAAGCCTCCCTGTACCGATTTGCGCCATTCGACCCTGACGACTGGGCGCAGCTTGGGAATGACCACAGTATCTTACTGTGGCCGATCGAGCGGATCAATGGGAGGGGGCAGGGCAGCTGTAGGAAGAGAGGGAGAAGAAGACGGTGAATGGGGTGGGGGGAAAATGGAGAAGCAGTCTTTTTTAATGGCACCCCCAATGACAGAAAGGCAAAGCGATTGCCACACCTGGTGTCCCCTGCAATGCTGCGTAACACCCTGCATTCGCTCTGCCCTGGGCTACTGCCGCATCTTTAGGCAGAAATGACTAATTTGGTATTTTTCACTGAAAATGAAAAGAAGGGAAATTTGATAGGGGTCAGATTATTAGGGGCACTCTGCTGTAACCATGGCAACAGCTGTCATTATCAGGAGATCATGGAGGACTGGCATCAAATGCCAAACTATCAGGGCAATGAATCTTCCAATGTCTCACCATTCATTCATTTATTCATATACTCATGTTCTTGATTCAGTTATGTGCCACTGCAAATACAGAGCAGAGCGCAGTCTTCCTCTAATATTACAAGAATCAAACTCGTGTTATGTCGTATCATTTATTAAGCTACTACAGAATCTCAGCTCGAGTTAGGAACCCTCGCTGTCTCTCGGGTTCTCCTCCGACGTTCTGTGTGCATTGTTTTGTTTCACCTTGAAAAATGTGCCACCTTTCTGTGTGCCAGACGAAGCCGGGGCATCTACTGAGCATGTGCACGGTCAGTGGGGATAGCAAGACAGAAGGACAGGAGACTGTCATTCAGAAGCTGATCCCTCAGTGTCACTGAGCTTGTCAGAAATCCAAGCTGGCATGACACGACTGCATAAAACATGTCACCAGACATCTGTAGACAATTTAAACTATACGTATATCAACTACATATATATATAGAAATGAGTCTTATATGTTTTAAAATTAGATGACCAGATATAAAGAGGGAACTGAGAAGCAAGCAGACTACTTCCTTCTAATGATTGCATGTGTAAGAACCTGTGGTTAGTGTGTAATCGCTCAGGCCCGTCTCGTCCAATAAGGCACGAAGTGTGGCATTCACACCCTGTTCTTCCGGCAGGCTCCGTGATGTCACCGCCCACAAATCAGATGGCACTTAAGCCAAGAACACGTAGGCTTCCCGCCATTCAAAAATCTTTAAATCATCAAAAATCATTATGTCTCACGTGGCATATTTTTACCAGTAATGCGGTGTTTTGTTTTTTTTAAGATGTCAATGGTAAAGCTGTGCCGATGTACATGAAAAGGTCCCTAAAAGTGGCAGAGTACGTGGTCCTTTTCAGAAGGCCAATGTGAGGGAGGATGTTGTGGTTTCTTGCAGTAACCTTTGTTGGGGAAATGAACAGTCATGTGACCTGGGACATTTTCCAGTCAGAAGTCTTGTGAGCTGTCATTGTTCATTTCCACTGTGTGCTAAGAAATGTGACACATTGTAGGACATGTGCTGTAGGACACTTTACTGTACTCCCCAAAACAAGCAAATAGGCTCAGATGAGTTTTTGATACTGTAAATTTGTACATATAGCACCACCTGCTGACTGAGAATATATAGCAATAAACTGTTCTCCAAAGTCATCATTAGAAGAGAGACCCATTCTTAAAGGACTTCCTGCAGCTGCTGTTCAGCTGTCTGCTCAGGATTGTGACGTGCAGGGATTTGTACTGAATTAGGGTTCAGAGAGACTGCGGTCTTCCTCACAGTCCTGGTGAAAATCCTCATGCAGTATCTTCCTGTGTTAAGAGCCTGCCCTGAAATCTGAAAGGTTTGGGTCCAGAGGACAAGTACAAAGCTGCCCAGTCCCGCTGCGAGTGAATGGGGTGATGCGGGCGTTGCCATTACTCTGGTTATTTTGCCACCACACCCTTCTTCTTAACCACAAACATGGACATCACCTGGAGGGTGGGTGTACATGAAATGGGGGGGTGTACCAGCTCTCTGTCGAAGCAATTAGACTAAGCATATCCTCATGGTAGCAGTTGGGGAATTGTAATGGAGTCCACTGCAGGGATCATTAATAAGCCAGCGGCAGAGTGTATACAGAGGGAGCAGGGCATGGGGAGCTAATTAGCTAAAATGAGTCGCTGCCTCTATTTATAGTTAAAGCCAACAACTGGCAATTAATCTCAGGCCTTATTATTGCTTCTGTTGCCCACCTCCCTTATACGGACATATGTCAGCCAGCGGAGGGGTTTAAGAATCTCAGCCCATGTAGGCAGCTGGTACACGGGGAGACTCATGAAGCTGGTATTCTGTTGATGACCCCAGGCTTGTTGGGGATGGGTGGCTGGGGTGAATGGGAATGTTAGCTGACCACTTTGACACGGGTCTGCTTGGGTGTTTGACAGTAGGGCAGAGTAAGAGAGGACGGTCGGGTGGAGGCACGATACTGTCAAACCCCTGGGGGGCGAGTAAAGCTTAGACGTGGTGTTCAACGGGAAAAAAAAACACGCCAGTCCCGGCCTGAGCTACCTCACCTTCAACGTACTGTACAATCTCTTCACATATGCCTCTGAAATATGGAAGCTACTCACTCGTGCTGCCTTCTGTTTCCACCTGGGCACTGATTAAAGAGATAAGTGTACGAGTAAAGGTTCCAGGTTCAAATCCAATGATGGTCCCTACTAGTGTAACTTTGACTGCTTCAGTAACATACCCAGCTATACAAACATGTACAACTGCAAACTGCGTGAGTCTGAATGCAATGTGGCAAAGCATTAAAAGAGGTGGCAACAGATGGTGCCAAATGGAGCTGGAGTGTTACCTGCCTGTGTGATTTATGTCCTGGGCCTTAGAGTTTAACGGTTGAGAAGGAGGTCAGCAAGCTCTCCTGCTACAACACTAGACAACAAAGCATGTTCCCTTGAGGTACAGTTACTCATAGAACATGTGGTACAGTGATGTTTCACCCAGGGCTGGCCTCCACCGCAGCGGAAACGGTTTGGCTTTTAAAAATCCGTCAGCCTCTCTGCTAGCCTGCTTATTTCGGGATTGTTTGTAGGTAGCACACATGTGGGAAATTTGCAATGTGTTCCTCATTTGCTGTTTTTTTCCATGCCAAGTCAATCATTTGTTCAGTGTATAAGTGGTAGCATATGATCCCTAATTTGCATGTTAGTGCCCTGTTTCAATGTTGAAAGACTAAAAAGTGATATCTGAGGAACTGTTAGAGGAGAATTTGGGGGAGGGTTGTTCCAGAATGCTACGGGTATCACCTGTGACACTACGCGGGGAAAATAATAGCGTGGCATAACAATGCTTTGGAAGGACTAACCAAACACGCAGAATCCCTGCTGTCCGGAAATGGGGCTGTCCATCTACTCCCTTCCTGACATCAAAGGGGACAGTCCAGCTGACACCTTTGTGCACGGGACCCCCCCACAGCCTTGATCTGGAAAGTGGAGGAACCAGCTGTGATCACTGTGGCCTATGATTTATGCATGAGCCATCAGTGTAATCTCCATCCTGGGCCGCAGGGCCCCACCGATAACCATAAGGAAAGGGGCCTCCTGAGTACACCAGCATGCCTGGAAAGGCAGAAGTTCCTAAAGGCCCATACCAAGAAGCCACCTCGCCCAGGGGGGACATTACATGACATGGGAATCATGAGTGGAATGCCGCAATGCTCTGGAACAGAACTTGGGTGAAAACTAGCAAAATGTATATGGATATTTACGGAACTACAGCTGAGTGCGGCTTTCAGTACATTCAACTGCAAGCTGCGTATTTTCGTCCTTGTTTTAAAAGTTTAATAATGCTTAGATGATTTCTTTAATGAATAAACTTGGGTGGAATTATGTACTAATAGGACTGCTGCCATATTGGAAAAAGGTCATTTCTAAATATAAAGGAACATTTATTATTATTTGTTGAAATTCCATTCCATTCCATTCAAAACAAAATACAAAATGCAAACAAAAAACCAACTTCCAATGAAATCCCTAAGATTTTTAGAAAATAACTCGTATCAATAGAAAAATTAAACAAACAAACAAACAAAAAAATCAGTCAATAACCAAGTTTGCCAGTCTCTGGAAATGAAATAAATTTCTCTAAATGGGCGATTTATGTACTCAGGTCATTTAATAAATGCATGGCTTTACAGTTATAATAACAGATCCATCCATCCATCCAGCTGCCAAACTTCTGTATCATATGCATGATCACAGGGGGGCCCTGGAGCTTAACCCAGATAGCTTAGGGTACAAGGCGGGGGGCACCATTGCAGGGAACAGTCACACACACACTCACACACCCAATTAATAGTACATTGTAACTGCAATATATAAATCCATCCATCCAAATTCTCCACATACACTTAGAGAAGACAAGCTTTGAACCACCAGCCTGAGATGCAAGGCCACAGTGTCATCTCTGTATTATATTAAGCCTCAGCTATAATTTTCTTTGCACAGCTCATTTGTCTATTTAGGGCTGTAGTGTGCAAATGTGGGAAATATTTTATACCAGCACCCTTGTTGTACATTTTCCTACAAACAACAAAGCTTAGTGTTAGTGAGCTACTACTGCCCTCAAGTGACTCAATGATTTTTTTTAACTGAAAAGCACAGCCCCCACCTATGAACGACAAGCAATGCCATCACAAGGACAGAACAGCCATTATAGATATCGATTACTCACATCAGTAGTCCATGGGTAAACGATAATAAAACAGACTGAAGGTTTCTTGACATATGCCTGTGTCCTCCACTCCTCCATGTAAATAGTTTGTGCAGATATAATAAATCATTTAGTTTTTGCTTTTTATACTATATTACATTTTGACTTTGAATCAAATGGACCTTTTATTTTGGCAATTCGCCTTTAATGCAAAAAGCACTGTGTTCTTGATTTTTCAAAAGATTTTGTAACAAAACATCTCATTTCAGACCCAACAAAATCTTACACACAGCCCCCTTAAATTTGTTTTAGTAGCCTGCCAGACTCATATTGCACGTTTCATAAACATTTTTATAACTTTGTTATTGTTTAAGATAACTTTAGACAGTTACAAGTAACTCAAAATGAATTCATTCACATCTCACATTCGGGACTCATGCTGAAAAACATTGCATATAAGGTGCCGGAATAGAAAGAATGGGAAAAGTGTGTGTGAGAAACATTTTTGATTAGAAATCCATCTGGGCACTCTGCCGCAGCACCACCAGTGCTTGTTCTGTTAGCTTCAGAGAGCTGACTGGGAGCCTATGGACATGTGCCGCAGACTTTCGGGCGGATGTGAAGGATGCGAATATCTGGGCTGCTGAACTCTGAGTCCTGTTGCTCCAGTGGGATCTCCACAGACTGGAAGTCTTGCAAAAGCAGCTGGTCGATACGGATGAGATGTAAGCAAGAAAAAGTTACGAAAACATCTCTGACATGTAACAAAGGGCATCTCGTTCTTGCTATGATGTGCATGTGCTAACAGAACACGACTTATTCACACGTCCTGCACTCCAAAAGTGCCATTCACGGGTAATGGTTTGTAAGACACAGTGCTTCCCCAGTCCAAAGGTGGACATTTTGCATTTAATTCATACCTGGAAGAACCTTTTCTCCATCTCTGGATTGCGCCCCATGGTGCGTTGCTCATAGCAACAAATGACACAAGTCTGAGGTCCAGCCAAGTCCCTCAAGGTCTTCACCAGAGGTTCCACAGACTACAAGTACATGGGTATTGTAAGTGTAATCATATCTTGAGGAGTGCATTTAAATCTTGGGTTGGGTTTTAATAATACCTTGGTCGAAACAAAAAGCTTGGTACACTGGCACTTACAGCAATTTCTGTTATTGCCCAAGTATCTTATCTTGTTACATTCTGAATTCTATCTTATCAACCTGATAAGAATGCATGCACTTGAAGGAAGTAGCTTAAGTTGTAAGCAGGCGTGGTTATAATACCTGCTCATAGTAAATACAATCAGCCATCAGAATGAAGTCAGGGTGTGGTAGAACTTCCGTTACATCCTCTCCCCTTAAAAAGCAAGAGACATAAATGTATATGAAGTACGATATTACTTGGAATTTTTGCAACCCACCACAAGAACATATGATACGCTCCAAACACTTCTGGTTATTGTTTAGTCAGACGACCCTTTAAATTCATAATTCGAGGAAAACGAGTACAAACCATTTTAGTACCTTGGCTACAATAGAGCCATCCCTGACCAAGGATTGGTTGTCCTGGATGTTGACGTGAAGCAGATGCTGTAGTTCTTCCAGGTCTGTTACAGTGACGTGCGCCCTTAAACAGATAAAAACGGATCCATGATGGTTTATCGGCAAGTGCGGCCACTATCAACATTTAAGCAGCATCATCAAGCTCAACACTCTACGAATAATCACTTATATCAGCACAGAAATAAAACTAAGTTTATTTCAGCAATTATTTCACCTGACCCCAAGGATGCTGCCATGAGTCCGACCACTCCAGTCCCTGCTCCCAGTTCCAAAACACATTTGCCAGACCATATATTTGTTCCAGCTTCGGGGTTATAGAAGGCTTTCGTTTCTAAATATTTCGAGAGAACGATGGCTGCATCCCACACCACACAGCCTACGTCCCCTTCACTGCACTGCTTCATATGTAAACACAAACCATCATTTTTTTCAATAATCCTAACGAAATAACGCTTGCTCTCCTCGACATCCAGGGGTGTCGCCATCTTGCTTTAAGACGTCACGCTTCTCGACAGTCCAGTTAAAAATAAAAGATCACACCGCTAGAGGGCGAGCGCCTATTATTCAGCGATAACAACTGTTATCATAAAAAAAGCTTAATGAAACTTAA
This sequence comes from Gymnarchus niloticus, assembly GCA_009936485.2. Lineage (NCBI taxonomy): Eukaryota > Metazoa > Chordata > Actinopteri > Osteoglossiformes > Gymnarchidae > Gymnarchus > Gymnarchus niloticus. The sequence continues at coordinate 2,162,376 of JAACJT020000021.1, read as the reverse complement.
TTTGGATTATTAAACAGAAATGTTTAAGAATCCTGGAAAATGAATTTCCCATAGAATATGACTCAAAAACATCCATTTAAAACTATGCAATAACGTTAGGGAAAATTATAACAACAATAAAAATGCAATAATATTTAATTTTATCTTGCGGTATTTATGCCTAGTAGCATGCAAGCCATCCTTCACTAAAGCAGACATGTGATTTTATTACATGACTCAGAGTTCCTTTAAAATGTACTTTTAAGGCTATCCGCCGACGCTGATCATTTCCAATGAAACACCGCCAGGCACCAGCTAATATAAAATCTGCCGCGCTCACGATGCTTCGTGGAGAGGCCGTAGTACGTCATAGAAGCTCGTGCGTGCTGGCGGTCGTGAGACTGTGGCACGAGCCGCAGCCCAAAGTGGCGGGCAAAAGATCCGGACGCGCGACGTACCCTGTTCACCGTTAGTGCGTAGCTGTCAGTGACTCCCGGTAAACTTCGGCATAGTCGCTGCCACACTGTAGCTGTACGCTACAATATGCTTCGCAGTAGTACGGAGGAGGTGACCGCAGGTGGCAGCTCTGTGTCCGGCAGGTGCAGCGCGTCCCCTTGTAATGGGCCTGGCGTAACGAGTCTTGTGTCGTGGGCTTCGTCCTCATCTGTACACGACACAGTACCTGCTAGCACAAGCAGACATGCACAGGGGCCACACGCCTCAAAAGGTGACATTGTTTTTATGTATCGATCGAACTTGGTTTTATTACATTCCTATTGCGATTTTTTTTACAGGTAAATATTTTAAGAAGCACTTAACGTTAGCTTAATACAGTTCTTGCAGAAATGTGAAAACGTCTGGAGTTCCTTCCTCAAACTTGTACCTGCAACTTTATTATACCTAATATGATCTTACTTTGTGCTTTTAATATTATCGAATAGTATCGAAGTATTATCGACGTATAATATGAAATAATACTGCATGCCTGAGGAATCCTCACGGTGGGTTTGGGGTTCACTGCCTAAGACTCTTACCAAGGGGACCTGAGTTCAGACGCCGGGAGGATCAGCTCATCCGCCCTCCTTTCAGCCCGCAGTGGCTCTTCTTTCTGGAGTAGAAGGACCCCAAGGATTCGCAAGACCCCTTCTGTGGCCAGAGGCACACTTAATATACAGACTCCGCAGGCTGAGACCACCGGTACGATATGGCGGGCCCGAAACAGAATTTATAGACATGCTCAGTTTACACGTGAAAACTTGAAACAATGCTGCAGTAATACAGCTAGAAAATCATAACACAGTAGGGTCTGAAATTGCTTCCCTGACTTACAGGAATACATACTTGGTCCTGAGAAAATATATGTATTGTAACGTATTCCCAAAAATGAATGAAATGACTTTATTTCTTTGACATAATTCATTTTGATTTTACCTCTACAGCCACCACCTGCTCCTCGGCTGTTTCTGGCGCTGTCGCGTCCGTGATCGTCGCGGTGGTTGAGGGCCGAGGTCTGGCCCGCGGCGAGATCGGCATGGCCAGCATCAACCTGAAGTTCCCTGAACTCATCCTGTCTCAGTTTGCCGATACTGGGTCCTATGCCAAAGTAGCCATTAGTCAAACAGACCACATCCGTCTCTTTTAAATGTCAGAACAAGGCATTGGCAAGACAGTGCAGCTGAGCTGTGCTGTCTATATTGATTAAACTGACATACTTGAATCAATAAGACAAATTAATAACATGATTTATTAATTAGGTATCGGAGATAATAAGTGTGTAAAGTATGACCTCTATGTGACTATGGTTTGGCAATACGAGTTTTAAGTATTGCGTTGTATTGGCAGGTTATCACTAAGCTGCGTATACTGAGCCCCTTGGAAATACTAATGCCAGACACTGCAAGGGAGAAGGGTAAAGGGACTAAGCTTTTTGGTCTCCTCACAGAAAACTTCCTGGTAAAACACAAGGATGTTTCCGCAAGAGAAATGAGTCTAGTCTTGCTTTTTTTGTTGACATCAAGGAGAATTGTAGATGGCTTCTCTCAGCCAACATTTCATGTGTGTTCTACTTTAAACCATTTTGTGTGTCTGCCAAGGATTTTATGGAAAAAATTAACCCTTGAAACAGTCCTATTTTCTGTTTAGTTGATTGTTTTACCCAAAGTAGCTTACGGTTTTACATATTTTTACATTTTGATACTTATTTGAGATATTTGTTTATGAGTTAATCAGCAGGGGATCTCCAGGGCTTTGAACCAGAATTTCTTGGGTCGTAAAGCACCACACTATCGTGCCCCCATGCAGGTTAAAATTGCCAATGAATCCTGCAACAATTCTGTCTCCCCTCGTCATTGTCAGGCTGTGGCCTTCACTGCCATTCAGAGGAAGTATTTCAATGAGAAGAAGGGCCTGGAGTACATTCAGCAATTGTGTGCACCTGAATTCAATACTGTCTTGATGGAGGTGCAAGCAAAGTATGTGTACAGATGCGGACACTTTAACAGGATTCAGTGCAGGCCGACATGTTTGTGCAATTTTACAGGCAGAACACCAGAGAGAGAGAGACAGTCTTTTTTATGTGACTGAATTCAGTTTCCTTGTCTACTGTTATTCATTATAAGTAAATTATTTGTTTATTTTTCAGGTACTACTGCCTGGCCGCGGCATCTGCTCTACTAAAGTACTTTGAGTTTACACAGAACTCTGTGTTTGCACCCAAGTCTCTTAAAGTGAGCTTCAAAGGCAGCGAACAGACAGCCATGATTGACTCCACCTCTGCTTGTAACCTAGAACTGGTTGTCAACAACAGGAACCACAGGTTAGGTGCCTTACTATGAAAGATGATGAACTGGCAATAAAAATGTGTGTATAAAGACCAGGATAACTGAAAATTACTTGGCAATTTTAAAGTAAATGAAAAAAAGAATGTACAAGAAATCAAACACAAGACAATGACCACAGTTCATTGTCAACAGTTTAACTGTCACAAATAGTAAAAGCTAAGGAAGTCTGTCATCACATTATAAGTACAGTGTTCTTGAATGATAATTACATGTTTAGAGCAAGAATGAATGCAGTCTGTTTGTCCAATATTGTTTCATTGAAAAAAGTGGTTTAGTCATTGGTTTACCTGTAATAAATTAAACATCACTTGATTTCCTGTAAGTTAGTGTAAATTGTCTATGAATATAGAGCACAATTTTTTGACTTAACCTTAGCTTGATTTAAAAGAAATGAAGTGTTAGCAAATAAATTTAAAAAATATTTTAGTTAAGGTTTTTGCTAGCAAGCCTCTTAGGTGTTTAACTGTATAGATTTTACCCTGATGTTTGTTGCTATATTACAAAATCATTGTATGTTTGTTTATGTTGTTATATATCAAAATCATTCCTTTTGAGTGATGCCTGTTTTCTGTAGTGGTTTTGTGCCAAATCCTCGACTTGACAACACAGTTGATGTCTTGTCCCTGCGTATTCAAGGCCACAAGAGAAATGCCTAAGCTGGCTTTGGTGTTATTTCAAGGTTGGGATTTTGGTGGATGGGTTCCGTTCCGTTACAGTTTATTTGAATTTTTATTTTAAGTTGAAACTAAATGCAGCTCTCAACAGAGTCAGTATCTGCAGTATTAGGCAAAAAAGTGGTACTGACTGTGCGATTCTATTGTATTAGCCCAATGGTGAGCAGGTATGTATAGTGGTGCTAGAAAGTTTGTGAAACTTCTAGGATTTTATATATTTCTGTATAAATATAAACTGAAACAAGACCAGATTTTCACACAAGTCCTAAAGCTAGATAAAGAGAACCCAGTTTAACAGATGACACAAAAACATACTTGTTCATTTATTTATTTAGGAAAATGATCCAATATCACTTATTTGTGCTGGAAGAAGTATGTGAACCGTTGCTTTCAGAAACTGGTCTGACCCCCTTTCCAACAATATCTACAACTAAATGTTTTCGCTAACTGTTGATCAGTCCTTCACATCAACTTGGAGGGGTTTTCGCCCATTCCTCCTTACAGAATAGCTTCACACCAGGGATGCTGGTGAGCTTTCTCACATGAACTGCTTGCTTCAGGTCCTTCGTCAACATTCCTATAGGATTAAAGTCAGGACTTTGACTGAGCCATTTGAAAACATGAACTTTCCTCTGTTTGGTAGAAGGAGTCTTGTGTTTGGGGTCGTTGTCTTCCTGGATGACCGACCTTGTCTTGAGCTTCAAATTGAATGGTAAAATTCAGAATTGAGAGTTCAATTAATCATGGCAAGCCATCCTGGTCTGGAGGCAGTGAAAAGACCCAAACCATGAAACTGCCAATGTTCTTCTTGGAGACCAGTGCCTTTCTCCTTGCAACCCTGCCACGTTCACCATTATTTTTCAGTGTTTTCTTGATGGTGGACTAATGAACCTGGGTTTTTTTTTTTGTGACCTCCTGGACTATTACATGCCTTACTCTTGCACGGATCTTTGTTGGTCAACCAGTCCTGGGCAAGGTAACAATGGAGTTGAATTTTTTCCATTTGTACATGATCTGCCTGACAGTCAACTTGTGGAGTCCAGACTCTATAGTCAAGGTTTTGTAAGTTTTTCCAACTTGCTGAGTATCCACAACTTTTTTGAGGTCCTCAGAAATCTCCTTTGATCGACCCGTGATACTCTTCCACTAACCTGTGTCATGAACTTGAGACGTTTATGGTGAAGACCCAGTTTTATGAACTTGAAATAAAAGGTAGGGCATCCCATGGACTGTAAAACATGACTCTCATTTCCCTTTCAAGTGAACTGATAATCCGTGAGGTTCACATACTTTTTCCAACACAAATAAGTGACGGTGGATCACTATCCTCAATAGATAAATTAACAAGCTTAAGGTTTTTGTGTCATCTGTTTAACTAGTTCTTTTTAGTTTTCAGACTTGTGAAAATCTGGTTGAAACAGTGAACATTCTGAAGGGTTCACAAAGTTTCTAGCACCACCGTAAGTGCAGTGAGATTTGCGGACACTGTGTGTAACAGGAGTGAACATACTTTGCTGGGGGTCCTGAATTGCACTAAAACCCCTGGTGGAGGACGGCGGCTGCGTTCCAACATTCTGGAGCCACTGGTGGATGTCGACAGCATCAACACCCGGCTGGACGCAGTGCAGGAGCTGCTACGAGATGAGGAGCTTTTCTTCGGCATGAAGAGTGGTCAGCACAAGCATACCCACCTAATGGCCAGCTCCTGTTTCTCTGTTTAATTGTGCATTATTTTCATTGCAGCAGTGCATGAAAAACAGTTTGTTTACATATGTGCCGCACAACATTTACCATGTGTAAACATTTACTCTAGTATTCTCATCAACAAGCTGTAATATCCGCTTACCAGGATGACAGTCCTTCCATTGCAACATTTGCGTACAGTTTTGAAAGTTTCAGTCAGCTAAATTTGTACAGGAGTTTTGAATCCTTGGTTTTGATTGATCGTCATGTGCTCATTTGAAACAATTGGCCTGAATGCCGTGTGCTTTTGACTTGTAGCAATTGGACACTTTCTGGACATAGACCAACTGCTCTCTGTTCTAGTACAGATCCCCAAACAGGAAACGGTAAAAATGACTAACATTATCTGCAAATACTTCATTTGTGGAATGATGGAATTATCAGGAATGTAGCATTTTGCTGATACTGATGAAAAATATAAACCGCTGAAAAGGTCTTTGGCCATCAATAACATTACTGTATAAAGTAGCCTCCACTATATTTCTGAGCTTGTTCAAATCATTAATTCTTGATTTTGAGGCAGGTTCAGGTGGCAGAGATGAAAATTGTGCATGTGATTCAACTGAAACATACACTGGAGTTGGTCGCACCACTTAAGGTAAGGGTATACTCAGAGTGATGTTACATCTCATTATGCTGTCTTTCATCAGAGAGGAAATGTGTCATTATGTGTGCATACTAACACCAGAAGAATTGATGCACGTAGATGATATTTTAGAGCAGGGAATAAAGAATGAGGTAAAAATATATTTTTGTATTAGCTGCCTTCACTCTTCATATATTACTATATGATTTGTGGATGTAGTATTCAGTTCATGCTGAGTATTATAACCCTGCTGTTTGAATGGGACGGGGCTGTTTCACAAGTTTTTGAGTAGCAGTATCGTGTTAATGTTGAGCTACGTCACAGTTAGTCAGTGGGCATTAACAGTGTTGACTGTGGAGACAGGGAGTGCTGAAGACCTGTCAGACGGCCCTGCTCAAGGCCTACTACAGCTCTTTGGAGGACAGCAGGTAATAAACAGGCAGCCAAGTATGGCCAATTTCCTGGCAGCGTTAACACTTTCTGGTAGCTTTTTATTTAAAATAATATCCTGGATTTGTTACATGATGATCATCTGTACATATTTATAAACCAGTCAATTGAAAGAAATGTTTATGAGGCCACAACAATATACAGTATAGTGTCCTTAACATAACTCTGAAATGCCTCTCTCAGGTTTGACAGCATCCTGGAGCAGATTAAGGCTGTAATAAATGATGACATCAGCTACACAAAAGGCAGCCTCAGTATGCGCACCCAGAAGTGCTATGCTGTGCGGCCTAACATCAACGAGTTCTTGGACATCGCCCGCCGAGCATACACCGAGATTGTGGATGATATTGCAGGTGGTTACACTGGCAGCCCATCGCCAAAATGCAGATGAATCCAAGAGTCCAACATTAGGTGCCAAATACTGGTTCGATGGCATTTACTGAAAACAATCTTGTGGGCAGAAAGTGACACTATCCCGTAATGTTCAGGACTTGTAGCAGACATGGGAGAGAGACATGGGCTGCCTCTGCGGACCAGTTTCAGCACGGCCCGCGGCTTCTTTGTTCAGATGAAGCTGGAGGGAGTGACCCTGCCTAACGGACAGCTCCCTGCAGAATTCATCAAGGTGAAGCAATTTCCCTGTGATGGCGTCACGTGTCAGGAGTTGCCCTAGCAGGCTTCACTGTGTACAATGCAAAGTATTCTGGGGGCTGATGCTGAATTCATTTCTGTGAAATGAATGGGTACTTTGTATTACAAGGTTCCTGATTTTTATTGTGTTTGATGCTTAAGAATGCTTATTGCCCTATGGCTGAGTCTTTTTTAGATTGCATGCTGTCCTGCAATATACTGCAATAGCATTTTGTTACTTTCCAGAACACCCAGATTGACATGCATTTGAAACTAACAAAAAAAACTTTCCTTATTACAGTAATACAGTACCTTTTCAAAGACAGCACAGAAATACATTGACTGCATTTATTTAAACTATTCTATAACAATGCATGTCACTAGGTTTGCCTTTCTGAGTGTTGTGGTTTTTATCTGCAATATATTACCTGCCAGCTAGTGATGGGACAAATGAGGCTTCAAAACCCATGGTGGGTGGGAGTATCCTGCACTATCAATCATTGCCAGCACCAGCATTGATTGGTTGTTCAGGATACTCCTTCCCACTATGGGTTTGGAATTCTCATTTATCCCAACACCACTGCCAACCTACTGTAATACAGCCTCCAGGTAAAAATGGAATTTAATCTTGAGTTTGTGATTTGAGGTCACCAAGCACAGGAACAACTACAGCTTTACCACAGCAGACCTCATCAAGATGAATGACCACTGTGAAGAAGCACTGAGGGAAATCTTCCACATGTCCTATGTGTGAGTGAAGAGCAGCCAAATATTGTTTGCAATCTAGCATTTTGTAAGGAGTTTTCGATGCTGAGTCATTACTACTTTCTCAAACCATTTTTATCAGCTTTCCAGTGAATTCCCATAGTACCTAAACTCAAATTTTTTTAATATAAGCTTTGTTTTAGAATTTGTTTAGAATATTACATAAAGCCAACTGCGAACAATTTCTGTAGTAACATCAGTAATTTGTAAAAGTCATAATATCTAACATTAAGCTTTGGTACACAGTCAGCTTTGTCTGAATTTTTTGGCTTTAAGGCAGCTGGATACAGAAGCAGGCCTGAACTCACAGACATGCCTGTGCTGTAAGGGGCTGGTGGAACTGTAGTGAGCCCAGCTTCCATGTGGGTTGGTACATAGGTCTTCTGGTGGATCAGGCCTCTTTGGTGCTGCTCTGAAGCCCTCTCTTCTCCCAGCGTTGTCTGCCAGCTGCTGAGTGTGGTCCATGAGCACGTGCACTGCCTCTACAAGCTGTCCGATGCCGTCTCCATGTTGGACATGCTGTTGTCGCTGGCCAATGTTTGCACCATCTCTGACTATGGCAAGTAACGCCTGGCACACATATTAACAGCAAAAATAAAGAACTAGCCATGGAAATCCTATTTAAAGGTAGAGAAAGGTAACCTTTCTGGATCCAATATATAGACAAAGAATTATTACTACAGTTTAATTATTATGCATTCTGGTAAAACCATAAAACTGACAGTCAGTTACAATCCAAGTTCATTCATTCTGGGGCACAAAGTTCACTGGTAAAAGCAGGACACTTTCACTGCCATAGTGAAACTGGCAGTTTGGCTTAGCCCTCAGTCTGCACATTTAAAAGCAGTTCAGGGCTTGATTGAGAATATTTCCAGTGGTATAAATGGCACAGACTGAGTCCCTTTTATTAGGCAGACGTCACGTAATACGAATACCCTAACTGTCAGCGCTTTTTCTTTTTAGAAAGAATGCCTCAGCAGCAATTGCCAAGCTAATTTTACTTGTACTAAGCGATGGGACAAATGAAGCTTCAAAACTACTAATCAGTGCTGGTGATACTGATAGCCAGCATTGATTGGTTGTTCAGGACACTCCCACCCACCATGGGTTTTGAAGCCTCATTTGTCTCATTGCTACTTGTACTCTCTAAGCCCAATGGTTCTGCATTCCCTTGGACTGCATCTTCCCACCATGCATACTGTGCTCAGTGAACTCCAGCACATTGGACAAGCAGGGCTGAGTGTGTATTTACACTAAATCTGAGCACAGCAAACACTGTTCAGGCTAATAATACCAGTCTTAGCAAGGTGAGAAGGGGTCTTCACACTCACTGCCAGGATACACAAAGAGCATACATCTGTATCTCTTCTTTTCATCAGACTGAACTTAACTGTAATGAGACAGCAATGCGTTTTTTATTTTTGAAATGTTTGGCTACTTTGCTTTTGTGGTATCCCGGCACTGTTGAAGCCTTGAAAGAGACCAGGCCTCACTGTTTTGCACATCAGTGCGCCCTGAGTTCACAGACACCCTGGCAATCAAGAAGGGCCGGCACCCCATCCTGGAGCGCATCTCTGGCCAGCAGCCCGTCTCCAACAACAGCTACATTTCTGAGGGCACCAACTTCATCATCGTCACCGGGCCCAACATGAGTGGCAAATCCACCTACCTGAAGCAGGTGGTCTTGTGCCAAATCATGGCTCAAATAGGTACTCAGGATACAGGGCTTCTACATGTCTTTATGTAGATGTTTTTTGTAAGTTTTGTACATTTTATGTTTGTCAAACAAAATTTTATAGCAAATTCTCTGTTTAACAATAGCAGTCTGTAAATGGCAAAAGCAATTTCATATTTTTCCTAGGTTCTTTCGTCCCAGCTGAGTATGCCTCTTTCCGAATCGCAGACCAGATTTTCACCAGGATAGGAGTAGACGATGACTTTGAGACAAACTCGTCCACCTTCATGATGGAAATGAAGGAGGTAGGCATGCTTGTCTCCTCAGGGTGTTTATCGTTAGGCCACACATAAGGAAATGAAACACCAAGCAAATGTTCAATTTAACCTCTTATTATGCTTTTACATTTCGAAAAGACATTTGCCAATTCTTGTTATTCAGAATGAAATAGTCTGTTATTTCCACACAATGTTAATTACTTTCTGAATGTCTTGTGACTTTACCGTTTATCTGTACATTTCAGATGTCGTATATAATCCGGAACATAAGTGACCGGTCTCTCGTCATCGTAGATGAGCTGGGGAGGGGCACCAGTGCTGAGGAGGGGATTGGCATCTGTCACTCAGTCTGCGAGTACCTCCTTAACTTTAAGGTATACATGCCTTCCTTGCTGCCAACCTCTCTTGTGGGTTTGCTTTTATACTTAAGTCTTAAATACAGTTTAGATATTAAACTATAAATGCTAATAGATTATTTTTTAAATAATACTTTTAAACTTGAATATGTTTACCGTTAATTATATAAACATCAAATGCTACTAGTATCCTACCGATTCCAGAAAGATTATCTACGATCCATTTCAGCTTTTCAGTCACTTTGCTATCCTTTGAGGACCTAATTTATAGAAAGCTATTTTTATTTTTACTTGGTTCATTGCTCTCCACACCTGGGAATTTCGCTGGTGCTGAGCTGAGTCAGCAGTGAAGCTTCAGCTCTCACCAAGATGACATGAGTGAGAAGTTTACCGCCACCTCACAACATTTGCATCCCCGCCCTGCAGGCATTCACTCTCTTCGCCACCCACTTCCTGGAGCTGTGCCATTTGGAGACGCTCTACCCCAATGTGGAGAACCAGCACATGGAGGTCCAACACACCCGAGTCGCCAGCTCTGACGTTGAGACCATCATTTACACCTATACCCTTAGCCGGGGCTGCTCAGAAGAGAGAAACTACGGTACTGTTACAACTTGTTAGTTGCCACAGAGCATTCCATCAGCATCTAGCGGTGTCTGCCAAATTACTGGAAGATGAATCAGTACTGACGGCGTGATTGTGGTATTTAATAGTTAAGCATGATAGGGCTGCATTTCAGGTCGACAGTGGATGTAATGAACTGTGGAAATTGCAGGTCTGAGGGCAGCAGAAATGACTGCATTGCCACTGTCCATAATCCAGGAAGCTAAGCAGGTGGCCTCCAGAGTCAGCCAGCAACTGTGGGTAGGTGCTCCCAAAATCCGCTTTTGCTGATTTAAATGAAAGGTGTTGCCAAGCACACCAGCATGAAAGATAACTAGGGCTACCAAAAGCGTGATTTGACTGTGGCCTTAGATGTTCAATTATTTCCATAAGAAAACAATGTTGCAGGGCATATGAGCCCTGCAACGGTTTTGCATGCTGTTGCATCAGGACTGAATGAGGTTATCCTATTAGCAAGGTCAACTGAATGAAATCGCTGCAATAAACAACTTGTGACTGATTACACTAGCTTTGACAAAGATTCTTCAGCTGCAAATATATATAGATACTTGGTTAGAGATAAAAGAACCACATTTAGCCTAGATACTAATATAGTAACATGGCTGAAGTAGATTACCCTTGGGAATGGTAAAATAACCGATTGTGTGAAAAGTCAGCCAAGACTTTTCAGTAATTCCACCTTAATTTAATAATAAAAATAAGGGCATGGATTTGTAACCCTGAAAGTCATCGTGTTATATCTCCCTGTTGCTATACTATTTATTTGCAGCAGCCATAAATGAATGCACAACTACCACTACCGGGCACAATATCAAAACACACACCAAGGTAATTAGCACACTTCACTGGCAAGCAGGTTCGGCAAGGTTAAAGGGTAATTTGTGTATGCTCATATCATGAAATTCAGAGCAAAGTTCACTAAACCCAAAGAGATTCCTTACTTATGCTGTGGGGCCAGTTTATGGGATTGTATGTTCTTAATTTACAACTTTTTCCTTTAGATCTAGATTGTCCTGTATACCAGTAGCCAGAGGCCACCTTTTCAATACAAAATACAGCCAGAATTGTCTGAAGCCATACATAATTTTAATGCCCCAAAGCTATTGAACTTAGCTGTGAATACATTACCAGTTGCTGAAATCTTTCCATAGGATTTCCTTAATGACACCAGTGAAAATATCCATCTGCCATCTTATCCGTTTTAGTTATTCAACTCCTTAGCAAATGCAGGGTCAGAGGTGACCCTGTATCCTCTTATCCTAGTTCTTATCCCACACACACACACGTTATGGGCAATATAGAAACACCGGTCTCCATGCTTTGGGGCTGTGCTTGGAAACCAGCATACCTCAGTTGCATGGGGAGAACACACAACAACACAGAGCCAGGTGGCAATTGAACCTTCAACCCTGGAGGTGTGCCAGCCACTGTGCCACCTATAAAAATATCCAGCAGCAAAAAAAAAAAAAAAAAAATTATAAAATCCTGTGTTTTTTTTTTTAGATAAAATCATCAGCTAAACATTGAAATAATTACAGTGTTAACCAACATGATTGATATTCTTCAAATGGAAACGTTGGCATGACATTGTAACCTAAGTGCTGGAGTAAGCCCTGCTGTCCCGTGGAAGATAATGTAATCATATACGGTTCAACCTGTACTGATGAAATGCCATTAAATATGTAACAACTGAGGCAGCGGCACCAGAGGTCAGACATAAACATTCTTGGTTACCAGAGCTACCTCAGTTCCTGAAGAGGTGAGTATATTGGAATCTGAAGCATCACTCATCTTAACTGCTGTCATAAGACAGGATGGGATGAATTTTATACAAAGTGAGTATTCCAGTGTATTATGGTTTCTTTGTCATCTTAAGTACAATATTGGTGATAGGGTTCTATACCAATCATTGTGGAAAAACTACATGCCAAATCCAGTGTGAAATAAAAAATATTGCAGCACAGTAAACAGGAATTTCTTGAAGAAACACCCTATTAGCGTACACTTCCATGTTGAGTTTGATGCGCAGAGTTGAAAATCATGTTCTGTCAGCTAGCTCAGATAGTATTTCTGTTCAAGTGTAAAATTCTTAATTCTTTATGCTTTCAAATGCATATCTTATCAAAGCTGTGTCCCATGGTTCCCTTCTGCCACATCCAGGCCAAACAGCACAGTGACCCGGAGGCTCTCCGCCAACGGGCAGTCTACTGCCTGGCCACCCGCCTCTTGCAAACTGCCAGAAACTCTAGACTGGACCCTGACAGTCTGCGCATTTACCTGAGGGACCTGAAGAGACAATACGAGGCCGAGCTGCAGGTCGCCAAGGACACAGAGGAGTGATCCCAGGGAGGAGCTAGGAAGGAACCTGTGTACCATCTGTCAGCACTGTATAGGGAAAAAGAAAGGTTAATAACAGCAGGATGTTTTTAATTAATGCTGCAAGACTGCATCCCCTCCCCCGTCAGGTCATTGTTCAAGCTGCCTCAGGTTCACCTTCATATAGATTCCTGCATGGGACCTTTCATTGGCTTTAATTTGACTACTGACTGCCATACATTGTGTGGTAGATAGATGTGGTGAATAGGGCTATAATTTAAACGTTATGTTAAATTATTTTTTTTGGCTGGAGACAGCCTAAGTTCCATGAAGTCTGTGTTGAGAGTTCGTGTTTTGTTCACACGTCCCATTGACAGGCTCGTTTAAACTAGGGATGTTAAAATAAACGGTCAGTCTACCCAAACAGCGATGTAAATGCTCGTTTTTAGTCGGGGCTTTTTTGTTAATCATTAAATAAACAAAAATGCTTTATAATGGATGCAGGTTCCACATAATTGCAAGGGACTTGAAATCGTGTAGTAAAACGGTTGCACCAGCTCGTCGCACAGCGATTATTGAGTTGTATCCGGTAACGTGAAGGTATCTGTAATCCTCGCGGTAGCGCGAGAAGCTGTACGCCCCGCCCCCCCGAAAGCGAAAGAAGCCGGAGAGACGCGGAACCGGCCGAGAGCTGCTGTCGGGAAGGCGCAGTCCCTCACGCACCGGACCACGGCGCTTTACCTCCGCTGGTAACTCATACCAACACGATTTGAGGTACGCGAAACCAGGGTGGCTTTTTGTCATTTATGGGTTCATTGAAAATGAGGGCATCTCTATCGCTGAGTCAGTGGTGAGTCCGGGGCCTGTTCCATAGGTACTGCTGGCCAGCCGGGGAGCAAGCGTGGCTCTGAGATTTAAGGATAGGCGGGGGCTCCTTACCGAGGGAAGGCCTGTGTGTGCCGTTAAAGGTGCTTATTTGGTGATTTGATGTGTCATTACTCTGTGTATTCTTGTCGCCTGTGGTGGCACAATAATGTATCTCAAAAACCTGTGAGTTATTTAGATCGTGTTTTTTGTTTTAAAATTTGTCAAAATATTCGTATTGAAACCTAGACGTCATTTCACATTTAACGTTTAGTGAAAGACCAGCTTTCCTCAGGCTCCATCGCAAGTTTCTCCTGGGAGTAGACAGTTTAACGGCTTTAGCTTTGTGTGCGCATTTTCTCCAGATTTGAAGGGAAATCTTCTCTGGCCGAGGGCAGTGGGCCACTTTTGCCGTGGTCAGCGTTGTAAATGTTAAAAAACGCTTCTTATCTTATAACACGCTTGCTGATAAGCCTGAGAACAAGTATTACCCGTCTGGCGAAATCGGCGAAAAAGCCGGACGGCTCCAGAAAAAGGTGAAACCTGGCGCAGCGTGTCCGCAGCCCTCGTGGCTGGCCGGCTACCTGGCCGGCCGTGCGGCCTTGTGCCTGTTCACAGAAAGGGTGGGACGGCAGTGGGGTGCTTCTTTCGACGGGAAAGACGACTAGTTTATCGCCTTGATGGGAAGCCGGGTGGAGTGCGTGTTTGTCGCCGGGTACCCTTTAGGCCAGTGTGCGTCAGAGTCCGTCTGATTGGAGCGGCCAGCTACTACCGTTTTGTGTCGTATTTGTAGTGATTAAAAAGGAAAGATCGGCTGGCCGTATGTTAATAATTGATTAACCTGAATGTATTATGTAGTGAATGAGGCTTCAAAACATGTGGTGGGCGTGAGTATCGTGAACTAACCAGTCAATGCTGGTGTTAAGTGAGGTTTCAAAACCCGTGATGGGTGGGAGTATGCTGAACTAACCAATCAATGGTCGCTCTCGCCAGCATACTCCCACCCACCACGGGTTTTGAAGCCTCATTTGTCCCGTCACTACTTATGAGACCGGCTTTGGTATAGTGCACGCCTGATAGTTTTTTGAAGGAGAACGCAAAGATAAAATGTATCGAGCGTGTTGTTTTTCATTAAGTGCTCAGTCTTATTGTGGTGACATGTCTGGTTAACCGTCGATGATGAAACCCCGAGCTCCTGCGGTCTGATCCCTGTTTGTGAATTATGGTGAGAGACAGTCTGTCATAGAACGGTCACTCTTTATAATGACATAGTGCCTGAAACCTTCACCTCAGAGTACTTTTGTTTCAATGGCTTTGAGTTTTGCATTTGTGTGGAATTATTGGATTTACCCTTTAAAAAGAAAAAGTATCCCCAATGCTGATGACAAGGAATGGAGATGCAGCCCCGTGCTGTAGTGTGTCAGTGATTAGGATCCTATTAATAAGTGGCTTTCATGGCCCTTTCTGGGACTTCCACTGGGGGGGGGTTGTATTGTGGGTCCTGCAGTTCTGACCCACACTGTTTAGTGGTTTGGTTCCCTCGGAAACCACTGCATGTGTAGATGTGTTGGAAGGATTTTGTATCTCTCACCTGTGTGCTTATACTTTGGGATTTGGGCATCGCAGGCTTTGTGATAGAAGCCCAGTCGATTGGAGCATTAACTTATGATGGGTTTATTAACACACTTGCAGAAAGGTATGATATTCCCTTCTCATGGCAGTCAGGCCCATGGTTTTGTTATCCCGTCCTGCACTCATTTATCGTTAACTCATCTGACCAGTGAACGCTTGTTCATGGCTGTCACCAATTGAGCATGGGGGGGTATAATCATATTGTTCTTCATTTAAGTTGGATGAGGATTTTTGTTAAATGTAGTAGTTATATTAAAAAAAAAAATCGGCCTCTCTTTGGAAAAGGGACTCCAAGTTGCAGTTGTGCTGGTGTGCCTGCTGAGTTTGTGTCGGGGTTAATTGTGCCGTCGGCTGCCTCGCCTCCTTGCCATCCCGCGTGCCCCAGCCTGCTTTCCCTTCTCATGGTGCGTTCTTGTGTGTGCGAGATTGGAGTGGGCCAGCTGGCTGGAGCCCTGTCATGGGTCTGACGTGGGTCGGAGGGACTTCCTCGTGCCGCCACCTGTCTCCCGCGAGGCCGTTTTATCTGAGGACGCCAGAACAAGATGCCCCCTTGTATAATGAAGCCCTGAGCAAAGGCACTGCTGAGATTGTGGAATGTGGATCTTCATCCGAAGCTGCAAGCAAAGCCTTGTCTAAACTTGACAGTCAGGGTCAAAATCATCTTAAATGCAGCACAGCAAGGAGCTCTTGTCCCTCTTATATTGGACATGGGGAGATTGATTTGCTTATGTGCGAGTGCTTGTTCCTCCATCTTCCCCAGGTGTACTCTGAGACTACTATATTTGCTTGGCTTGGCAGGGTTAACCATGGACATAATGGATGAGCTGTTAAAAATTTTCTTCCCTCCTTCTTAATGCTTCAAAGAAACAATATTATGTTTACTACCGATTGCTTGGCCAGGAATATGTTTGAAATAAAATGTCAGGTAGATCTCTGCTGAACAAATTGGATCCGTCCGTCTTCCAGCTACTCACCCTGGTCCTGGTTGGCTCATCAGCCCATTCCAGACAGTGTGGGGAACAGGGCAAGGCTGAAGGCATTTCACTTGCCGCACAGGTGCGGTTTGGCATAATAGTTTTCATTTGGATGTTTCACTTTACCTGAAGTGGCCAGTCTGGTGCATGAATTTCTGGTTAGGATGCAGAAGTTTTGGAATATTCCAGACTTGTGCCGCGTCACTGTAGACATGGTTACTCACCGTTACTCTGCTGTGGTACTGTCCGGTTCCTTGAAATGCAGGCCCAGTCTGTAGTGATTCATTGCAGCATCGTGGACTATAATGGTGTGTACTGTTGACATAGGCCCTATGTGTTATTGATAGTTATTACACTTGTGACCACAAGCTGAGTATTAAATGGAAAGAAATGGATTATGAATTTCATGTGATTGGCCCCATTCTCGAGAGAATATTTGGGGGGGCTCTCTTAGTCTGTTTTAGTTCCCATGCAGTTGTCCTGGCTCCCCCTACCCTCAGATGGAACACTAGGATCAGGTCTTGGATCAAACTTGGCTTGTGCTGTGGACGGTCGTATAAGTAGCGTTTTAGGGTCGTGCTTCCTGAGTCTTCTTGGGGATATTTTGGTAAGGGTGGTGATGGTCAGTTTATATTAAGTGCTTGACGTTCCCCCTTTACCTTTAGCCCCTGTTTTGGGGGATCTGTGGGGTGGAGGAGGAGGGGCCAAATGCCAGCTGCATTCCATGGAACCAATGGGCCGAGAGTTCTTTGTATGGGGGACTGAATTCCATAAGCAACGCCCCATAGTTCTCCTGGGATGGCATTCTTGTACATTCTGTTAGTGTGTGTAAATGCGAGGTGGTTACGAAAAAGGCATTGTTTGAGATCTTTCTCCAGTATCTGACCACACTGCTGAGCAGGATGTCGCTAAAACTGCATTTTTACAATAAAGGAAGTGAAAGCGCCTGGGGGTGGGGTTTTGGAGGCCTGTGTCAAGTGTGAATATGTTTGTAAAATGGGGAAGCTGCTGGAGTGATATGGAGGAGATAGCGAGAGGCTCTCTGTGCTGCAGACATGGTGTGCCCTGTTCTAGCGTGAGACCTACGGTAGTTAAACAACAATGTTCCCAGTTTTGTTGATGGAGGGGCGGACTACAATGAGGGAGCTTTCGTGAGGAATGGGGAGGTCCTTCTTCCGAGGACTGCGAAGGGCCACATGTCAGGAGGAAGAGCATGTCATTTCCATTGGCCAAGCATTTGGCCCTGGTTGGTTCTAGGGTGGTGTTATGGTTTTCAAGTGCTGTAATTGACCTGACGTGAAGGAGCTGTAAATCAAGGGGAGGTTTGAGACTCCAGGCTCGCTCCTCATGCATGGCAGCTTCTGTGTAAAACATTCTGATGTATTATTGTAGTAAATCTGCTTGGTTTTAGTGTGAGATTGGCTGGAGGGGCCACATTCTACCCGCCACACTGGAAGATGGTGGCCGATTTGAAAATGCACCTTTCGACACCAGCATAATGCGGGAGTCTTATCCCACCATGCATAGCATTTCTTTACCTCCTCATGTATCTTTTTATATGGGAAGGGATCTGGGGCCTATTTCAGAAAGTGGGCTTAACTTATCCCATAGTTAAACCTGAATTCTGATTGGACAAATTCGGTGAATCCACCAATCCTGAAGTTGAGCTTTCCGTTTTCTCCAATAAGAATTCTGGTTTGACTAAGATCCTGCTTTGTGTAACAGACTCCTGAAGTTTACAATTCTAAATAGTCTTTTATGTTGCTGTCACCTATGATGAACTTCATTCTAATGTTTGTTTTATTTTTCACAAATACTTCTACCTTTATATAGTGAGGACAACCATATGTCTTTCTGCTGGCTGATTATTTTTCTGTGTTTGACGTCAAAATGTGTACCTGTTGTTCTGTGGTTTGGTGTCACTCTGAAATGCAGACTTGTCAATAGGATTCCTGCCAGAGCAGCTGACATTTAGTGCTTTTGTAGAGTTCATTTTTAATTGCATTTTAGAGAAAATGGGATGGTCTTCAAAGCAAGTACCACCACCGGCTGTTTGGGGGCGTCTTGCACGTGCCTGGTGTCCTGTAAGCAGGGATAGGTGTGCTCTCTATTTCTGACCATGTGCATTTGGTACTGAGCTGCAGCCGGAGTAGCAGGTGACATTTGCCACGTGTATCTTTGCCCCTTGCAAAGCCCCACTGCTTTGAGGTTAGAATGTCACCCTTTGGTTTTCCATAGCCTCTGGCTGGGAATGATCTCACGACTTGTCCTGATGGCCTTTTAAAGTTCTGTCCTGCAGCTTGCTGAGTCCTAACTGTAACCCGGTTATGAGGGAGGGGTGCATGAGTAGTAGGATTGCATTGGAAAGTGATTGGTTTGCTCAGGGCAGGAGGTGAACCCTCCCATTTGCAACCCCTCCTCTGCCACCCAGTGTAAACATGGACTGTTCTATTGTGGCACGCCCTATGAGGAATGGAAGATATTTTGCCATGTGGCAGTTGACAAGCCCTGATTACAGCATTCAGCAAATAGTCTAATTGGATCAGAGCAGTGGGGCGGTCACTCCCCAGTTGCATGAGCACCTTCAAGTGGCAGGCAGTCAAACTGGTCTAAACTGTAATATGTGTACGTGAGCCTGTGACCATGGCTCAAAGTGCCAACATTTTGTTTGCACTGATCTACAGTTGACTAGCCTGTGCTCACCTACTTGCCGCTGTAACTCAGGATCTGTCAGCAGACCTACTTGCGGCAGCCTTAAAGGTTCCAATAAATTTTAAGCAAAACACAAAATTTACATTTCGGTTGTAGGCCACCTACGAGGTATATGGGTCAAAGTAATGTGTCCCTAGTTTGAGGTGGTCTCCATTCCTTTTTGTCACTCTACAGCACCATCTGCTGACTTGGGTGCTGCTGGGATGTGAGCAGATATTTCCAGTCGGAAACGTTGGTGCTTGACGTGTTCTCAGCCCTGCGAACACAGCTGGTGGCTCATGGGAGGAGGTGTGCTAATCTTCAGTGCCACAGCTCTGGCACATGTGTTGGCTTGAGGAGAGTACCTCTGATGTGATAATTAGCAGTTTCAGACTGGGAGCAAAACTGTGGAATAACAAAGTCTCATCTGTCCAGCATACCATGGGTTGATGGGTGTTATTTTTGCATTTGATCACAGCTGTGTTAACGAAGTCAGGCATATGTGGCAATCGGCACAGAAATGGCATTGCTCGCTAACCATCGGTAGTGGTCAGGTCTGTTTCCTGGCCCCGCTGTATCCGTACACGTGCTTTCTGTCGGACCAGTCCACCCCCGCTTCGCCTTTGTCATGCCGACACACGACTGATTCTGACGGATGAATATCTCTGGTGAACGCGTGCCACGTGATGCACTGCTGGTACGTCCTGTCCCTGGGATTGTGTCCTCATTTATAACACACCCCAGAGGAAGCCTAGCAGGGAATAAAGTAGCTAGTGTTGAGAGTTTCCCCAACAAAACGTTAACGATACAGAATGGCGTTTCGGTGCCATGAACATATCCACTCAAAAGGGAGAGACTGGGAAGTAGCTAGCATGCTGACGTAACTTTGGCACTAGCAGGCTTTGTTTGTGGTTATTGGTGTTGGAATCGTTCCATTGTATTATAAGACTGCTGCGAACATGCACGCTAATGTGCCGGAATGAAGGGCAGCCCTGCCCTGCTGCCCGGGAAACCCATTGTTGCTACTCAAGCTTGGCTCCAGTAAACTACTGCTGCCGTTCGAGGACTTTGACCTGTCGAGCCAGGAACTGCAGTGCCGTCTTGCTTGTGGAAATGCACGAGTCACTCACGGGGAAATTAGTTTATTTTAGTTTGGTTATTGAATGTAAAGGATTTGGCAGACTTGGTGTTGTGGAGATTTAGGCTGGTAGACTCTGTGGGGAGTGGATGTATTTCATGTTTTTGTAAACTGCTTTGGTGCTGTTTCTTATTCATACCATCGTTTAAGGTGATCTATAACTTAATACTGCAGCTCGTCTGCGAAGCCTAAATATTGGTATAAGGTTGGCTTTCTTATTCAAAGTTGGGAAGTGAAAGGTAGGTATTGCGTTTTGCGGCATGTATCACAGCACGAGTGCCTCTGTCTGCACGGCCGTGTCCAGCTGGTGCTGATCGCCTGCTCCCCTGTCCCTCCAGGATGGTGATGGAGTTCTACGACTCTCAGTACCTGCTGATCCTGGCCCCCTCCCTGGTCATCGCACTCATGTTCCTCTTCTTCTGGCTCTTCATGAAAGAGACCTCGTATGACGAGGTGCTGGCCCGGCAGAAGCGGGACCTACGCTTCCCGTCCTCCAAGCCCGACGCCCGTAAGAAGGGCGACAAGAAGAGGAGCAAGAAGAAGGAAGGCGGGGGAGGGGCTGGTGGCGGGGGAGGTGAGTCAGAGGAAGACCCCCGTGAACTTGATCTGACAGATGCGGTGGTCAGCCCGCCCCCAGAAGAGGAGGAGCCGGCCCGGGTGGTGCCCACCCCCATTCCGGTCGAGCCACCCTCTAGCCTACGGGAGCGGAAGAAAAAGGAGAAAAAACAGCAACAGGTGGCGGTCACTGTCCGGGCCGTTTCTCCTCCACCCGTTTCCGAGGAGCAGACCCCCACCCGTGAGGTGAACGGCTCAAAGCCCACCTCGCGCAAGACTGAGCCCGCGCTTGGCGTCACCAAGCAGCCCAGCCCCCCTCCAGCTGAGCATGCGGGGAAGAAGAAGGGTTCCCAGAGGAAGCAGAGGAGCGAGGCTGGTGAGCAGACGGGGTGGGGGGGGACAGCTGCCGTATCCCAGCAGCTCTGGGCCTTGGGTTGACAGGGCAAGGAGGCTCCCGAGCGTTACAATCAGATCACGATTTATAACACCACCTTGTTGTGGAGGCTTTAACGGGTTCGATGGGAGCTGTGGCACGCTCTCTCTGGTCTTCTGTTAGTCCACCAGTCCGCTTGTTCCATCTGGCAAATTTTCCTGTCTGCACTTCTGCAGACGAGCTTCATCTAGAGGTCAAAGTGGAACAGGCCTCTGCTCCGATCAAGAGAGAGGTTCCTGTAAGCGCCGAGACCAGAGTGCAGGACGGTGCCCCTCCCAATGCCAGTGCTGGTCCCAGCTCTCCTGGTCCCACTGCCACCATCACTACTACGACCAGCAGCACTGCTACCACTGCCACAACCACCGGTGGTGGCAAGAAAAAGAACTCTGCGAAAAAACAGAAGACAGAGGCTGGTATGGTTTGTGACAGCTGGGGAATGCCTGCTCTAGTTCATGTCTTGTGGAGCGGGTGTGAGGCTTAGCACATGCCCTTTAATCCTCGTTTGACATTCTGCATGAAGGTTTAAGGTGGGGTATACTTCAAACGGAAAAGGCGTCGCTTACTACACATTCAGGGCACCGTGGCAAACAAAAGTCTTCCACGGTGAAGACCACATCTTGTGCAGAAAGACAACCAGAACTTGTGTTCACCGCTTCTTTGGTTGGGACCACCCTCTCTCTGCAGTTGATCAAAACGTTTCGTAGTCGGTTATGCAGTTTTGTGACCAACATGATTGAACTTGAGAAAAAGCCGGCCGAGCTCATTCATGATGATTCATATATACGACAGGCCATCACAAAACTGTAAAGACATACAAATGACTACTTATTTTTGCCAAACTTTTTATTGCTGCCTATGTTAGCCAGGTTTCTATTGTAAAAGAGATGCTAATGGGACAAATCTGGTAAGCTGGGGATTTAAAATTAAGGTTTAATAAGAAATCGCTACTAAAATTAGACCCAAAATCACTGTTGCTCCCTTCTGTTCGTAGGGTGAACTACACCACGTCCTTTTACATCTTTTTAAGTATACCCCAGCCCTGTTCTGTCTGTCTGTCTGTGCCTGCCCATGTTGTTCCCTGTTTTGCATTCTGACCTCTGTGGAAAAGGCAGTTTATTCTGTGTGTGGGACTCAGTTACAGCCCCACTGGATGAGGCGTATGTGGCCCTGGACACTGACACAGCCACCCACGGCAACCCCCAGAAGGGCCACCTTGAGGAAGTAACTCCCAAGGTCAGCGGCAAGAAGCTGAAGAGTGAGGCTAACAAGGGTAGGTCACGGACAGAGGGGGGTTTGCTGTAAGACCAGGGGCCGGACTGTGTAGAGGCACATGTGACAGGCGCCTCCCCTGCCTGCAGAGAACTCTGAAGTGAGGCTGAGGGAGTTTCTCACTGGCCTGCGTAGCCTGGTCCTGTCAGAGGAGGATGCCATGAGTGTGGCAGTGGTGCTGCGGGAGAAGAATCCCTCTGCCCTGGATGCCTGGCACCGGGTGAGACTGAAATGAGCTCCCGAGACTGTCAGGGATAGCCCACCTCTAGTGCTCTGTTGGCTCCTGTTTGGAATTGTCTGTCTTATTGTAAGAGGATCAAATATTTATACGCTTACCCAAGATTGTTAGCTGAGCAATTTGCTTACCTACCCCACAACCCCCCCGCCATTCCAGTCCACGGCCAAACCGGAGCTGTCTGCTCAGAAGCTCCAGGAGAAGGAGCGGATGCTCACCACCCTGCAGGAGGAGTCCTCCATCGCCAAGGAGAAGGTGAAGCAGCTGAGCCAGGTGGGTTTACTGTGCCTGCAGACCCAGAACTGGGACCAGGCCTAGGCAACACAGGTCACAGTGAAAACGCAAAGGACTCCTGGCAAAAGCAAGACAGTCTTCGTTTAAGCCCGTGACCGCCAATGAACGTTTCTCCTGAGATCAGTCAGAGAAAATGAGATGTGAGCACCTGTGTGCTTTCTGTTCTCACCCAGCCTAGAAAAAGTCCCATGATGTAGTGTTATTTTCTGGGCGATATTAGTTACCACAGCCCTGAGGGTGAGTACCGTCTGACCCCAAGCTGATAGATGAGGAAGCCCCAGGAGATGGGGGTGGGTGGGTGTGTGGGTGGGTCACGGAACAGAGATGAGGGTGGACACCAAGGAAGCCCCTTGTCTTGGGTTACAGCCTCCCCAGATACCCTTTGGGCACGAGGCACAAGAGGTGACAAATTGATTTCTGCCCTACTAGGGATTCAGGTTACAAGTGTGCAGATGGGCTGTCCGGCACGACTGTGCTTTGGGCCAAGGGGGACAGATTCCTGAGCTAAACGTGACAGTGAGTTCACTTCACCCCACATGGGGATCGCTCAGCAATTCGGAGCAGTGAGATGCGACACCCCCTGCATTCTGCCTGCAGGTACTTATCCCTGAACAAGAAGGGGATTCCTCAGTGTCTGCCCTCATCTCTGCCCCACCTCTGTCCAGCCGGGGGTGGGGGGTTAAGCTGCCCTGATTTCCTCTACTTGAGTGTGGAAGAAGAGCGATGTCCAAAAGCTCCTCTTGAGGTGGCCTTAGCCGTCTGCCTGGCCTAGTCTTTTCTGCTTTTCTGGCGAAAACCCCACCGTGTATAAATGCTTGTGCCTCTTGGCAATGCGTAGTGGTCATGTTAAAATGTGAGCCTGCTGCGAGGCGAGCTCTGTCGCCTGTGGCTGGGCCTGTCCAACCCAGCCTCTTGGGGGGGGGGGCTCGCACCCAGGAGCTGCAGGCGGAGAAGCAGAAGACAGCCCACATGGAGGCCCTGGTGCGGGAGCAACGTGGGGCCATGGAGGAGCAGCAGAACGCCATCCAGGCCAACTACCAGATGAAGGTGAGGCCGTGGTCTGTGTGCTGGTCCTCTGCTGGCACGCCTGCGGCATGACCTCCTCTCTGAGCTGCACCGTCCATCCCCACAGTACCAGCAGGTCCGAGAGCAGCTGGATGGCCAGATCGCCCGGCTCCAGCAAGAGAACAACATCCTGAGGGACGCTGTTAGCACGGGAGAGAGCAAGTGAGTGGGATGCTCCTGCTGGCTGATCTTGGCTGTGCCCTTGACTTCTTCCTTCGGTTACTGGGAAGTCTGGCTTTACTCTGTGGTCTTTAGAGTATCGGCTACTGAGCCCAGTCTCCCGGTGAAAGCTGCATGGGCCGTAGACCCTCAGTGTGGTTCGATTGGTCAGCATGGGGTTTTCCCATCAGTGTTGTGTACTGACACTCCGTGATGAGGAGTTAGATTTCGAGTGGATGACATGGTCTCCAAAGCCTCGTGTGACAGCAAGGGGTCTGAGCAGCACCAGCTGAGGCAGTGGTGCTGACACTCTTGGCAGGCAGTCGTCGGAGCTGAACCAGCTGCGTGGAGAGTGCGCACGTCTGATGAAGGAGCTGTCGGAGGCCACCGGCAAACATCAGCAGGAGGAACGGCAGCGCAAGAGCCTGGAGGTCGGATACAAGCAGAACATCTCGCAGCTGGAGGTGGGAGGGGGTTTTCATACATCTGGGCATTTTCACATGGGGGGAGGAAACGTGCGTGTGTTTGTCCTTTTTGATTGCCGGGAACCAAGGTTATGTGTGTGCCTAGGTGAAACGGGAAGCTAGATCTTTTAAAGGCCCTTCCTCTTGTATGGTCCCCGTCTTTCTGCTGGAGTTAAATGTGCAAAGGTGCTGTTGTCGACACCCCCCTGTTCCTCCCATTCGGTCTCTATCAGGCTCAGCTGCAGGATGCCAAACGCCGGTGGGAGGAGCTCCAAGGCTTCCTGCACAGTGTCAACGCCGAGAGGGAAAAGCTCCAGGCCAATAAGCAGGGTAAGCAGCGCCTCTCTCTGGCTGCTCTGTCAAATTTAGGTCTTTCAGTCATCGTGTGAACTAAAACTCCTCATGGGG
Organism: Gymnarchus niloticus; assembly: GCA_009936485.2. Taxonomy (NCBI): domain Eukaryota; kingdom Metazoa; phylum Chordata; class Actinopteri; order Osteoglossiformes; family Gymnarchidae; genus Gymnarchus; species Gymnarchus niloticus. The sequence goes on along the minus strand of JAACJT020000021.1, from coordinate 2,137,279 downwards.
GTTAAACATTTGGCTAAATGGTCCTCATTTTTCAGTAGCTTCTGTTTGTTTATAACAAAACCATTTTTTGGTGATGGTACATAGATGTCTTTATGTAATCAAAAAGGTCAAAGGTCACTTCCGTGATTCCCTCCTACCCAAAGCTGACCCCAGTACTGCTCATCAGTGATTGAATGGCTTGGATGAACCCAAGTCTCGATTCCCCCTGACCAGAGTTGCAGAACCAGCTCCTGGCGGCAGAGTCTGAGATGGGTAACAAGAACAAGGAGATCCAGACGCTGCGCAGCAGCCTGACCGACGTGATGGTGTCCAAGGAGCAAGTGGAGCAGCGGTTGGTGCAGCTGCACGCGCAGTCGCAGCACGCACAGCCGGACACCTCCCTGCAGGAGCAGATGCAGGTATGCCTGTTGGTGATGCACGTGCCCCATCAGCCTGATAAGGCCTTGGGGCTGTGTGTCACCTGCACTGGGACTTCAGTGTGGGCCAGCTCACCAAGGTTCTAGACTGTTCTGGGGAGGCCTAGAACTGCCCCTGAAACAGGGCAGGAGAACAGAGAACCTTATGTGTTTTTTTTTTTTTTTTTTTGTTTTTTTTTCCTTCTCTCCTCCCAGACCCTTTTAGCTGAAAAGAAAGCTCTTCAGCTCCAGATTGAAAACCTTCAGAACCAGCTAAGTGCTCAGGTGAGGACCCGTGCATGCAAAAGAGCTCAAATCTATTGCTGTGTGTGTGAGTACGTGGCTGCCAATGTGTACTGTGCTCCTTTCCTGCCCACCCAGACCACCACTGCTCACCACTTCGATGAACTTCAGAAGCTGTGAGTACCATCCCACTACTAGCAGATTTGTCGCAATGCAGCAAAATGGTTCCTAATGTGTCATAAAATGTTATGTTAATGAGTCTGTGTGTGTGGTTCTAAGGCTGGCTGACAAGGAACTTCAGAGAAAAAGCCTGGAGGACACTCTAAATGGGGAGAGGAGCATTGCGGCCAGCAGAGAGACGGAGATGCAGGTGTGGCGGCTCTAGGTGGCGCTGTGTGTGTGCCTCGTTCATCTTAATCATAAGGAATGAAGACTTTGGTAGCCAGCTTATTGACTCCTATTGACTTGTATCCACATATTTTGTCTTTTGAAATATATCTGTGGTCTTAAAATGCCTCTTGACTGAAAACATCCACTGGCTACTAGGCTATGCGCAGCGAGATCCTGACGTTGAAGGCGAATGTCCAGGATCTGCAAGACCAGTTGTCTGAGCAGGTCAGGATGCTAACAATGACGCCTTCTGTTGTCATAGGCTCGGGGCTGACCCACTGTAACTGATGCCGATTTATGTTCTGCCCTCTAGGCCTCCTCACAGCTGGTCCTGGATAACTACAAGAAGAGGTGTGTGCCGTCCAGTAACATCTTTCATCGCTGTCACGACCACATTGCTGTCTCACTGTGCTGAAATCCAACTGTCCCCCCCCACAGTATACAGGAGAAGGATGATAAGATAAAAACTGTGGAGCAGTTGCTGGAGACGGGCCTGATCGAGGTAGCCAATAAGGAGGAAAACCTGAAGGTGAGCCATGTTGAGGGAAACCGTGCTGTGAGATCAGTGTCCATGTGTGTCACGGCCTGCAGTTTCTAGTTATTTCCCCCTTATGACTTCTTGGCATTTTCCTGCATTCTCGTTTGAGTAATGTCTGTCTGATCTCAGTCATTCTCGGAGTACCGCTTGTTTCTGTGTTGCAACGCAAAGCCAAGGCTCAGTTGCATCCTGCCCCCAACAGAAGCTGAAAGAGAAGAATGAAGCACTGAAGCGAGACCTGGAGGCTCTGCAGCAGCAGCAGCAGGACCAGGTACCCTTTTCGATGGGTCTTCTGCCAGCACGTGTTCTCTGCATGGTCCTTCCATGATGGTCGCCTTCCTATCAAATTTGCTAAAGTATCTATACATCTCTCCTGCCTCTTTCCTCCAGGTGCCAGCGGAGTCTTTGTTGGAGGAGTTGCAGCAAGCGTGAGTGTCTTTTAACATGGTTCGGCGTTACGGTGACCCACCTAGTGCTGCGAGGTTCTTCAGGCAGAAGACACGGTGCCTCAGAAGAGTGGAAATGCGTCCTGTGTTTAAGCTAATTGGTGTTTTGTTAGAGGCGAGCTTGGCGGCCCAGAGAGGACTCTGTGTGAGTGAAGAGTGTGCACTGCTGGCATTAATCAGCTTTCCATTAGTGATGCTCATAGGCAGACGGTGCTATGACTGGTTCAGACAGGCATGGCTCTGTCTCGCGTCAGAGTAGAGAGCACCGGCTTGCCGCTTCTGAGGTGTTCTCTGTGCTGTGTGGCTGGCTTTTAAATTGATAGACAAGTTTGCACCTGGACTGTTGTCATGCCTGAAGACCTTTAGGAAATGCAACCTCTTCAGGTCTATTTAAGCAGGTTCAGAAATGTCTGTGTGCACTAGTTCAGTCCTAACTGGCTGCACATGAAGTGCTAATTGGTTTCTATCTTTTATACTCCCACAGGGTGCAAGAGAAGGATAAGGGGGTGAAAATGTTGGAGGAGAAATTGCAGGCAGAGATGGAGAATATGCTGAATAAGGAAAGGCTCATACAGGTGTGTCTGTGCGTCCCTCTGTGTCTGTGTCCTTGCTCTGTCCCTGTGGCCTGCACCTCTTATCTGATTAGTCCTCCCCCTTTCCTGCAGGTGCTGGAGCAGCAGGTGAAGACCCTGACAGCAGAGGTGGCGCACACCAGGCAGAGGGAGGCTGAGGAGGCAGAGGTGTCTGCCATGAGGCTCCGGGAGCTCCAGTCTCTGTGAGTGTTTCACTTTCCCCGTAAGCTTTGGGGGGGGACAGGATTTGCTGGGAGCTCAGAAGCTGCCTCGGTTTATACTGTACTTGGGTGGCCCTGGTGTAGCTTGCCAGGCTGTGCATCTGCCTGTATGTTAAGGTGGTCCTGTGCTGCTCTGGTGGGCCCCGTCTGGCTGGAAGGAGGTCTTAGCAGAACTATGTGGTCTCTAAAATGGTGTGACTTCAGCGGTCATTTGAGGTGGATGGTAACCCTGTTTATGCCCTAGGCTGTCGGACAAGGATGAGGAGATGCAGGCCATGCAGAGGGCCTCGGTAGCGGCTGCCAGGGAGACTGTCGCCAAGGAGCAGCAAATCCAAGTGAGGCCTGGCTGCTGGCATCGGGTGGCATGCGAAGGGTGGTGCCCTGAAGCCCGGTCTGCACTGACCTTGGCCCTTTTTGTTCTGCAGGTACTGCAGGAGGAATGTGTGGCCCTGAAGGGCAAAATTGATGAGCAGCAGGTAATTAAGTGTTCTAACTGCACCGTCTGCTTCTTCAGCAAAATATTAAGGGAAAGGAGTCAATAGTCCTGTGTTAGCTGAACATTGAAAGCTAGCTTGTTTGTAGCATTTGGGCCTGTGACCAGTGTTTGCCAAACAGGAAGGGGTCTAGCCAGGTTAAAATGTCTTGGTTACCAGAAAATATTTAGCTGTGTATATGAGTGAAGTGTAGCATTGCCAGTTTATCCCAAGTCGATCCCAGAGAAAGTAATTGGTGGTAATTAGCCTGGCGGTACCGGTTGTGGCAGTCATCATGCATACATCTGCCTCCACAGGTGGTGCAGGCAGAGGTTCCGAACCAGGACTTGCTTGCTGCGTAAGTACCAGACCGCCGTCTCGGCGGCTGTGTGCCTGCGTGACGCCTGTACTCATCCACCCCTTCCCACCCTAGGCTGGCGGAGAAGGAGGGGCAGGTGTCGGAGCTGACGCGGGAGGCAGAGGAGCTGAGGGCTTCTCTGGAACTGCAGCGGAAGAAGAATGATGTAGGTCTCCCATGGTGTGGAGCGTGAGCCGCCGTCACCCAGCTCTCTTGACGGTCATGCAGCCATGTCGCAGTAGCCCAGGCACATTCCTTCAAACACTAGGAGACTTGGCAAACACTGGGGTGTCGTCGGTTGGTAGGGTAACACATCAAAGAGCACTGTCACTGGCCCGATAGCGTCTTCTGACGGCTGAGGCAGAACACGACGGACTGTCCGACACCAGATTCTGCAGACACTCTACTGATGATTAGCATGCTAAGGGTAAATTGAATATTTTATTCCAGTTTCTGTGGTTTGTGAGCACTTCTGTGTCACAGATAGGAGTCTCAAATTCCTTTAAATGTGCCTGACTTGGTCTCTCGTTGCTTGGAAGCCATTTTAATAGGCATAAAGGCCTGGAGGTCCCTGGGAGTCTGTCAGCTTGGTCTTGGGGTATGTGCTTAGAAATGGTTTACTGTGACCAGAGCTGCCAGACCCATAGACCAGGGATGGTGAGGCTGTTTCCCACCTCATCTGCTGATCGTGGATTCCTGGACGAGTTCAGGGCAGCTTAGGCATCTCAGTGACTGACTTTTTGCAGGCCTTGAGCTCTCAACTTGTAAAGGTTGGGGGTTTTTGTTGTTAATCATCTGTGGTCTCCCATTCTTAAAATGGCTGTGATGAACTGGAAGGGAGGACACAAGGTGACTACCGAAATAAACACAGAATTTCATGTTTGATCCGCTTTATCTTTAAATATACTCTGTCCCACCTGTAACATCACTAGATCAGTTTTTAATCTGTTATGGGGTGCTGTGCACTTCACCATTCTGGCCAAGAAATGGGAATGAAGTGTTACTTTTTAAAAGCGCTCATTGTGCCCTTGTGGGTGCATTAAAGGAGCTGCGTTAGTTGTCAGAGCGTCAGATTTCATTGTGTGGATGACCTGTGAGAGAGACTCTGAACTGAAAATGGTCTCTCTTTGAAACGACCAGGAGCTCCGGGAGAAAAACTGGAGTGCAATGGAGGCTCTGTCAGCCACTGAGTCCATGCTTCAGGGGAAACTCTGCAAGACCGTGCAGGTTCGGACCCCACCTCCAGTCTGCCACATTCTAGACCAAAATCGGAGCATCAAAATTACCACTAATCCACCGAAGCGGTGGTGCTTTCCCCAACAAAACTCTGCAGTGGTTGCTGCATACTCATTCCCTATCTGTAGATCAGGTTCATTCACTCATGGATGTCCTAGTTTGGGGGGGGGGGCTGCATTGTTGCAGTCTGCCACCAGCCCCACATCCCTTGGTTAATATGGTGACCAGTGTTCACCTTCTGGTGATTCTGTCAGACGCTGGGGGATTCCTCTATTCCTCTCGTCCTTCTCCACTGTGTGCTCTGCCTACCAGAACACAGCACTTTGCTTGTATTCATTTTGAAGTTTTGATAGATTTTCATGGAAATTTTGTCTCTGAAATGAGTATGCAGCCACTTCACATGATCTCATAAGTTTTCATGGTATGGGGTAACTTGCCACCCCGTCATGTTATTCAGTATTAAACCCCACCCCTAAACCTGCATGCTTCCCTCGTCCCAGTTATCGTCCTTATCTTTTTTTGTCTTTTGAGGCATGGATGCATTGACTTGGGCTCAAATTCCGTTTTACATTTTAACGACCAATGATCCCGTTACAATTTCCAACTTTTTTTTGCTTTTTTTTCCCTGTAGCATCTATACTCAGATCATTGATTCCCTATCTGAACAGCTGTCTGGACATTGTGCTTATAGGCAGGCATTTGGAAATGAGCACCCCCCCCCCCCATTGTTTCATGCTTTTATTGTGTTTACCCTGATACCCTCAGGGTGTGGTTGTAACAAGTAAGACTGGTCCTTAACTATTTGTCATACCGGAGGAATTGACTTTTGGCACTCCCTGCAGGCAAAGGGCTTTCAAAAAGCTGAGACCTGTGTACTCGACTGGAGACTGGCTTCTGGGAGTAGGGTTTCTCAGACAGTCCTGCTTGGAGCCCCGCCCTGTGATTCGTTTGACGGTGCCTTTGAGGAGAGTCCAAGTGTGGTCCTCTACACTGTTGTGGTTCTAGCCAATAAAGTCCTGGTACTTTCCCCAATGGAGGCAGCACACCTCGCTGTACTGTGGCTCTTTCTGCCTTCAATTCAATTTATATAGCACCTTTTAACAAGCACTGTCACAAAGTGCTTTACATATTCCTGGGCCCAGAGTCCCCAGAGAGTAATCCAAAGGTGACAGTGGCAAGGAAAAACCCCCTCAGAAGGAAGAAACCTTGGGAGGAACCAGACTCAAGCAGGAAGTCCATCCTTCTCTGACCAGCACCAGGCAGGATTAGGCAGGATCAAATTAATTGATACAAATAAGAAAAATCCTGTAACAGTCAGGAGAACAACAGGGTATTGGAGGTTGCCGTCCAGTGATCAGAGCAAGTTTGGTGGCTTAGTAGGCAGCAAGCCAGTCAATGTGGACAGTTGAAGTGGAGGGAGGGTGTGGTAGGCCAGCAGACGATACGAGGATCTCTTGAATCTGAACCTCCAAGGGAAGCACCCCAAAGCGGGGGAAAGAAAATCCGCATAAGGCGGCAGGATAATGGGAAATGGCAAACAAAATAGCAAGAGCCTCAGCATAACTATATATGGCAACACAACTGAGGGAGAGACCAGTGGGGACACAGACATGAGGAATCCTTGAACGCCAGCACTCCAACAACACACAGAACATGTGAAACAGGAGTGACAGCACTGACAGAACAGTTCATCCAAAGTCAATGGCACTGATCCCCGCCCAGTTCTATACCTCAGCCTATAGCCTATAGTTGGGGAGTGAGTAGCTACCTAAAGTCTCTGTAGGCTAGACTAAAGAGGTACGTTTTAAGCCTAGACTTAGAGAGTGAGGCAGATTCCCACACTGCTGCTGGAAGACCATTATCCTTATTATACATTAGTCCTTATCGCAGGACTAGCTGCACCTGCTTGACATGCGTGGCCTGTGCTGCTTTGTTGACTTCGGGCTGGACCTTAATGCGTCACTGGGTCCACTTTAGGTAATGTGCTTTCTGAGGCTGACTCTTAGGGCTGGTTTATAAAACACTGATGAAACCTAATCTTAGACTAAATCAGCCCCTTAAAGGGATAGTCTGGTGAAAAATAAAATTTGACATCAACTTGTACCTTTGTTTTTATGTGGCTGCTAGCAAAATTACAACCTCAGAAAAGCAAAACATAGCTATGTTTTCACGCCCGACATGCACTACATGACCAACTGCATGTGTAAGTTTCATTTTCATGAGTCTAACCCGTTAAGAGTGATTTAGTGACAGATTAAACCTAATCTTAGTTTTATAAACCAGCCCTTCGAGTGCTTGTTACTGAAACAAAACAAAGGATTAGCAGTGAGGTTTGCCAGTGTAAACCTTGCTATACAGCGTGTAGTGTAATAAAGATGTGAAGGCTTTATATGAATGATTTATTCTTTCATACTTAAAGTCACTCCTCATCCAGAAAAGAGGAGATGGGCTGTCCTTGTTTTTGTGTGGTAAAGACCTTTGCCTCTGACTCGCTGCTTTCCAAGGTTTTCCTGCAATAGTGACACGTGTCCATTGTGACCAGACACTTATTTGTGTTCTTACTGAAGGAGTGTAGCTGGCTTTGTGTCATTTGACATGGATGCATCATGGATGGGCCTTTCCACAGTGGGCTGGACTCTTCCATATACGTTTTGGATATTCTCAGTGTGAGGGCTCATGGGCCCTGTAGTGGTCATGCTGCCTATTTGTAGGAGGGGCACAGCGTGATGCAAACTCGCATAGGACTACTGTTACCCCTTCCATGCGTTTTATTACTGTGACTTTCCAGCTTCTATAACATAAACCAACTAGGTTTTGAAGTAGTTCTTAATTTTGTTTGACTTTTTTGAAATTTTGGGGAATGCCCTCATCCAAATAGAGCAGGATCTGCCTTTAACAGTCATAAACGTGTACTGCATGACATGATATCCTACACCCAGAACACCGTGCTTGATCAAGCAGTGTTCGCTATAGATGGGGTAAGTGAAGAGTCACATGACAAAACTGTGCTGATTGAAATACTTCTAGTTAATCTTTTGCCTTTTGGTTGTGGCCGTAGGTAAAGTCAAGTTGAACCAAGTCAACAAAGAGACTCAGGGCTTTAAAGATGGTGGTGAATCTTCAGTCTCGATCTGACAGGCTGAAGCTGGATTGGAGCTTAACGCTATACTGGGCCTTTAATTCAAAGGAGTGCTGTTAACGTCGCACGAGTTTATTAGCATGGGCAGTGAACTTGCTGATAAGGCAGATAGACCATAATTTTGATGAGAAGAAAAGGAGATCTTCCTGTTAGACCTTGCCACTCTCAGCCTGGAATTTATCAGTAAGCTATTAGTGCTCAACTGGGCTTGGAAGTATTAAAATGTACCTGAGAAAGTATGCGCTGTTCTGAGGGGGTGTGTGTGTGTGTGTGTGAGCGGTTCATTTGTAAATTTTCCTTATGAGAGTTCATCTTTGAGTTTTTACTTGTTTTTAAAGTTTTGTGTTATGACTGTTTTGAGAAATTATGAATGTTAAAGCACTATATAAAACTGACCATATAAAATGTTAGCTGATTTTATTTGAATTTTAGCCCCTTAAGTTTGCAACGCTGTCTGAGACAAAATGCTCATCTCGGTTGGGCCACAGCTTTAACATGCTGAGTACATATTTGAGAGATGGTCTGTTCCCTTTACTACCTCGTATTGTAGTTCTGAGGTCCTAAAATAGGCTTCAGCTGGTACTTCATTTACAGGGTGATCTGGGGGATGGTTGTGTTGGTTTAAGTAATGATTACAGGTGCAACTGCTGCTTTTTGAATCCAGGTAATGTTAGTGATGAAGCAGCTATGTTTGTAGAACAGAAGTCCTTATTTATAGAATTCCATGGTGTTTTATACTGATATAGTTTAAATCGCCTTTTGCAGAAATCAAAATAAGAGTAAAGGATGATTTTTTTTTTTTTCCCTGAAAATAATTTAGGCTACGTACTAACCACCTAATGGTGACTTGACTAGTTTCTGTCTACATGTGTAAAATTCAGTGGATTCAGAGACAAGCACCTGATGTAAGTGGCGTATTTCAAACGTCAGTTCCTAAAGCATGGTTTTACTATTCAGAATAAATGGGAATCTGCTCAGTCCTGACAAAGGTAAATTAAGGTTGCACCTGTAACTCTTGTGATTTTTTTTATTTTTTTTTTTTTTTTAAAGTTTAAATTTGGCTCCGTTTTAAGAATCCTACTTTGTTTTGCTGGCTGTTTTTTAAGTTCCTCACTGTGGCGTTTGAATGAGTGTTAGAAACATAATTAACTTTTGATGGAATTCCTGGCTGCATTCATAGACCACTCTAGTGCTGGTGGATGGACTAGTTTACTCTGTTTCTGATCGGATGCTGAAATCACTATCTAGCTCTCATATGTAACTGAAGGGAAGTACAGCTTTGTGTGAGGAAATGGTCTTGGTCAAATGGCCAAAACATTGGTCATTATGACCATGCTATACTGCTGGGTGTGTATGTGCAGGCAGGGCTGGGTCCCTGATGTCGGAGGGCGCCACCGGTTCTGCGCTGTATTGGCTCGGCTGTGCTCAGCCAGGCTCTCCTGTGCCTCTCCTTCCAGGACAGCCGGAAAGCAGTGGAAACGGCTGAAGCGGACTGCCGGGACATCCTACACAGCGTCCTCCCTGATGTGCCTCTGCCCACAAATCGGGTAAATGTCAGTCAGTCGGGGCACTCTAGCGCTAGACCCCATGCCATAGCAATGCAACCATGTAGCACTCATACACATTAAGAATCACTATCAGGCCCTGACTTAATGGCTCACCAGGGAAAAATAGGACATGTACTCTGAAGATCAAAGCGTAAGTGGTAGCAGATGTACAGACACGCACGCGGTCTGGCACACACCAACACCTGGTCATCTTTCCAGACTGACATAGCACCGGGAGCCAGGGTTACTGTGGATGGAGGCGTGCATGCGTGAAATTTGTAGGGACTGAAGGCGGCAAAGTCAAATGTGCTCAGGAGATCCTTTTAAACCATGAACACATCAAAGCAGAACATCGCTCAGTCACGGAACCCGCACCCGTCCAACTGTGTGTGCCTGCACTGACAGACGCTGCAAGTGCCTGATCCTTCTGGCACCTAATCGTCTGGCAGGCTCTCAGCCGGGAGTCTCATTTCTGATATGTGCGTGTCACCCCCCCCCACCCCCACCCTAGAACCACCAGGAGTGGCTACGAAGGTTTGAAGCTGCAGCCAAGGAAGCTCTCGCAGCAGAACCTGCTCCGGCCTCTCAGGAAGATACCAAGGTAGCAATGAACTATTAGAAGCGGCACATCCGTTGGGGACTGATGTACATAATTGCTTCTATTTTCATATTCTGTACAACCATCTTTATCATTAATTATGTGTTTACTATTAAAAATACTTGCTTAATTTCGTCTTTACCATATTCGGGGGGTGGAGGAGAGTTGAATTTGGTAAACTGTATGCCAGCCATAAAAACTAGGCTGGAGAAATGGCTCTGGAAACCTGTGTGGTGAGTCCTTCTGCAAGTGCTGTGCTATTTTGACACACAACATGGGGAATTTAACATCTGCTTTTAAACTATATTAGAGAAATGTAACAGTACTGTAAAATATCTTTGTGCTTGTTTTAGTATTTTCTTAGTATGCAAGCAAATGGGATATCTTAGTTATGGACAGCCTATTTTAATAGTTTCTCTTGGGTCAAAAGGAGGAATTCCCTGATGATTAATTTTACCCTTCACCATCCAACCAAAACTATATCTCCCCCCCCCTTCCCATTGTCTAGATGTTAGAAGGGAAGCTGAAAGAGTCTGAAGAAGCCCGGAAGATTCTTCTGAAGGATTGTGAGATGTATAAGAAAGTGCTGGCAGAGACGGTGAGCCGCCTTGGGCTGTCAAGGTGCCACAAGGCTCGACTCAGGGACCCATGTGACATTCCCTGTTCTCCTTACAGGAGGGTATCCTGCAGAGGCTGCAAAGCAGCGTAGAGCAAGAGGAGTCTCGCTGGAAGGTCAAGTTGGAGGTGTCGCAGATTGAGCTGAAAGAAGTAAGACCCATGTTCAACAGTGTAAGACCTGAGCTTGTCGATAAATCAGTTAACCATTAACACTGTTTTGACGCAGATGAATCTAAGGGTGGTGGCACTGGAGAATGAGGTGGGCAGATTGACTTTGGAGTGCACAGATGTAGAAAATGTGAGTCTTCCCCCAGTTCTCGATCCTATAGCAATTGTTGTGTGCTTAACGTTTAATCAGCCCTTCTGTTCCGCTGGCTTAACAGATGAGACACGAGAAGCAGCAGATAGAGTTGGAACTCGAGAGGGCAGAACGTGAGAGTGCCTCCTATGTGACGGAGGTCAGAGAGGTGAGTGCGGGCATCAGGAACAGAATGTAGATGAATGGGTGTGGTACAAACGCTGGCATTCCCTGGCACTATGGTGCAGAACGAGACATTGTATGTGTTTGAGCCATTCCTTTGTCTCTGGAAGCTTGTATCTGCATTTCCTCAGTAATTGAGGGGTGAGTGGCTGGGAGCATTGCTATATCTACATTTTGCTATGATAGAAGTGCAACACTGCCACTGTTCAGTGGTAGAAGTGGTCAGGGGCAGTTCTTGGCAGAGGGAGTATCAGCATCTCATCCCTGGAAATCCCTGGCATTATTCCCAGCCCCCTGCTACAACCCAGATAAGCAGGACGCTTCTCACAACACGGCTGTTATCCTGTTATCGCAGCACCATATCAGCCTGGGGGAGTCGGGGGGGCCAGGTGTCCCTCTCCCAACGTGTGGTCTGTCTTCCATCTAAACCGGTGTCCCACTTCATTTCAGCTCAAAGATCTTTTGACTGAGTTGCAAAGCAAACTCGATGGCTCGTATACTGAAGCAGTCAGACAGAATGAGGAGCTGACTTTGGTAAGCCCTGCCGACTCAGAGCGGCTCAGCAGACGTTTTGTCCCTGTGCCGTCCCACTCACCGCTCGTTTCCAGGGTGGGGGTGCTGGCTCGCTCATGGGGAAACGGGTTTTTGGATTTCAGGAAGGAGCAGGAATGGCTTTGTCCACTTGCGTAACTGAGAACTTTCCACACTTTTTTTCCCTCTTCATCCTCCTCTTCTATGTATTAGTAGCTTGCCTTTACTGGGGAAGAAAAACTTGCATAAAGGTCTCACCTGACTGGCTGGCTTTTGCACAGCTCACTCTGTCCACTGCAGCAGCATCACTGCTTCCTGTGTCAGTGTTCTCTCTCATAACACTCCCGTCGCCCTTTAGCTGGATATTTGCTTTGCATCGATGTGCCTGTCTTGCTGGAAAAGTATGTATGGGTACCTGTCCAGATCGTGGTGTGGCATTTCAGTTTCAACCGCTTTCCGTGGTCACGGGAAAGTCCAAATGCAGAACTTGTGTATTTAGAGGTGTTACTTTAAGGCCAGTGGTTCCCATTGAAAGACTAGATCCCACCTGCAGACAAGTGAGATGGCCGTGGCTGATCCCCAACACACAGGGGGACCGGGTGCCTGGTGGAGTTTGCCGCAGGCCTGAATTTTAGTCTCGTTTCAGCTGAAGACGCAGCTTACACAGACCCTGGTCAAGCTGCAGACGGAGGAAAGTGAGCGTCAGAAGGTGGCTGGAGATCTCTACAAGGTGAGGCAGACTCCGAGTGCCCCCCAAAGACCCTGCACTGGATCTGTTGGGTCAGTCCAATACATCTGGGCAATTACTGCTACAGCAAATAGGCCGACCTTGGGTTACACGACCCCTGAACCCATGTGAAGAAATGGTATTATGGTGCTGTGTAAAATTGACATTAAAAATGTGAGAAATGGAGCCAATACCAGTCAATTTGGTGATTGTCTAAAGGCTAATTCACCATAAGTCATACTAATCAAAGTATAAACCTGCTTTCTTGGACCAGCTCAACAGCAGTTAATGTTTACCACAGCAGAGGTGGTATTGTGTTTCAAGGTAGCAATCTGCCTGCTGGACAGAGGTCAGATCGTGCTCTTTTTTTTAAACTTGTCTGCAGTCATTCAGGGTGCTGGGAGAAGGTCTGTGTTTTTGGCAATCAGCTGTGAAGGAGAAAACTTGGGTATCAGTAATGGTCTAGTGAGTGCCCAGGAATGAGTGCAAAGCAGCACAAGAGCCAGTGCTACTGAGAGCACAGTTCCAAGCTGACCTCAAAGCTACTCAGTTAGCACGCCATGAGCGCTTGGTGCCTATTGGACAAATGCAAAATTCAACGATGGGGCATGTAGGGATGTCAAGTGAGACCCTTAAGCCTACTTCATACTTCTCTATTCCGTACTCCATCACTGTTCACATGGTGTGTGATGTTATTCTCATCAGGAGTGTACATGCCACCTCTGTATGTCCAGCCCAAATTATGTGTGCGTTTTTGTGTGTCGGTGCACCTCGACTGTGCATGTGCAAGGCATAGATTAATGCACTGCTGGGAGTGTCCAGTAGATGGCACCAGTGAATTTAAAAGAATGTGTCAATGAAGAAGGAGCAGAGGAAGAGAGTATTTGTCATGAGCAGCTATGTGAGAAAGTGCTGAGCATCCTGCACGTTTACAACTCATTTCTCCATAAGACAGTACAGAAGTAAAAGCAGATTGCACATTGCTCGCGATCAGTATGGGTGTGTGGGTGTTATGTGCTTCCATTTTTGCTCAAGCTTAATTTTAGCCTACTTAGAAGCTTCATTCAGACTGCAAGGACAACATGTGCCCCCTGGTGGAATATCATCACTGCCAACCGAGGACATACATGTGCCCTGAGAAAATGTAGCATGGGCACTAAGGTCCTCGAGCTCGACTATGCGTGAAGCTTGGCAGAGCATGGAAGAGTGAAGTGTGAACTCGGCTTTAAAGTGGAATAGTAAGAGAGCATTGGAACTGTCAGAGGTAGGATGACAGAGGGAGTGGGATCGCTTCCGTTTAGTAATAACACACATACATCTGTTTGCCTTCACTGTCAGGCTCAGCAGTCACTGGAACTGATCCAAGCAGAGATCCTGAAGGAGACGGGCCAAGTGGACCTGATAGAGAACAGCACCATTGAGACACAGAAGGTGTGTGTGATGTGTGAGGGAGTGGGCACTGCCTTGTACTGCCAAGGGTCACGTGACTGAGCGTGTGCTCTGTCTGGGACTAATTTACCCGTCCATTAGGACGAGATGGACAGAAAGGAGAAAATGGCCGCGGGACTCAATGAGACGGTCGTGGAGCTACAGCAGCTGCTCCGGGCCGTGAACAGGCAGCTAACGAAGGGGACGGAGGTGGTGAGTGTTGTATCTCAGCCTTGGCTGCTCTTGTCTCTGGCAGATGGTTAATAGCAGCACTGTCACTCGGTCTCCCATTCATCCATGTTTAAAATGGGATCAGCACGTGACAGGGCCACTTTGGGCAAATCTGAGTGGTGGCTTAAGCAGGCACAGGGTTTTCACAGCTTCTCACTGTAGGGGTAGGGCCACTTTGGCATCTAAAGTCTGCAATGCCTGTCTTTCAGGATGTGGAGAAGGAGACACCGGAACTATAGAGGGCAGCAGAGAGACACCTGGCCCCGCCCCAATCTGCAGTTGCCCCCCCAACCCCAGCCTTCGGTTTACTGTTCAGAACCAGTCACACTCACTAACCTGATTGCTCTCACACACACACACACACACACACACACACATTCAAAGAGGAAGGGGTGGGGTCGCTGGGCCCGACACGTCCATTAAATTGCTCCGACTCGGCACATTCCTGCGGCCTCTGACTGACCGACGCTCCAGGGCTCAGTGCTTCGTTCCAGGCCACACATTTTATTTGTTTGAGAAAAGATGGGAAACACAGGCTAAGCTCATTAATGCTAATTGAGTTTAGTAGTCCTGAAAAGAAGAGGAAATTATACTGTACAGTAAGGTCCCACTGACCTACACTACAGCTTGTTTTTCCAGGATCTGAAACACACCACACACACATAATATATACGTTATATACACGCTATGTATGCATATATGCAAACACACAATACATGCTAAGATTGGTGGCATCCTTCAGGTTTTATTTTGATGGGTCCGGTGCAGGGGGTGGTGATGATTGGAAGGTGCCATGACGACAGGCAGGTGGCACTGGTCTACGCGGGACTATGGTGAACAGGGACGACTACTGTGAGCCTCTTTGGGCGGAGCTGGCCTGGCACACCAGTAACTGTTTTTATCCTGCTTTAACTACCAAGATGAGAGCCCTCTTGTCTCTTCAATAGTAAACCATTTGTTGCTAACTTCATTAATATATTTTTTTTGTAAAACGTAACTGTTATTCAAGATTAAAAGGGATGCTTGATAAATACAGAGCATGAACTCTCTCTCATCATTCTGAGGCATTCTGCAGTTTTGGTCATTTGTCCTGCCTTTGGCTTCCTTGCCTTATCAGTAATGGGCACTAGGGGGAGCCAGCTTATAAAATTTACATCTCATTAGTAACACTGGATTCCATTCACCCAACGCCAGTCGTCATCTTACCACCTGCAGCCTTGGCGCTTTGAATATCTGTGCAAAACGGACCAGCCGGAAACAATGGAGATAATCTGTCTGCAGAGAATCGTGGGAATGTCATGTGGGAACCTTGTAGTTATGTGAGGTCTGGAATGTAGATGAAGAAATGAGCTTAAGATGAACGAAGGCTACAAAGTTACTTTCTTGTCTGAACTTTTTCTTTTGACTGGTGCCCTGGGCTGGAGAACAGCAAGGCTGATCTAATCTTGATCTGCTGGGTGTGACCAGCAATCAGCCTGCACAGACTAAGCAAGGGGAATTGTCTCGATTATTAAGCAGCCTATTGCTTAGTAAGGCCTTTATCTCCCTCAGCCAGAGCACACATCTGCATGGGCCATTGCCCGTGTGCCACAGCAACAATGGTATTTATAGTGAGCTCTGGTGCTGCTTTCGTACTTGTTATGCCTGCCTATATTCAGGCTACCACTTTAATGTCGAGTTCCCTCCTGCCATGGTTCGAGTCGGTCCTCGTTTCCAAGCTTAACATTACGCTGCCCGACCAAACGAGCGTCATCCTATTAGCCAGTGTTGCTGCAGCTGGACTCGGAGAGAATGAGTGTGTGGGGGGACTGGCCATTGAATGGCTTTCTTCAAACTGTTATGTCTGCCTCTCAAAGGAGCCACTGTCCTGCCTAAATTCAGCATTGTCTTAAGATGTGTTGTATGTCTGCTTTCCAGGGCCAGTGCAAATAAAAAGCTTATAAGGTCTCAGTGCTGCTTTATGTAGTGTCTGCAATCTCAGGAAGGCTGTCATTTCAGATATGAGCTTCATACAGAGGGGAGAGAACTGCAAAAGCTCATGGCCTCACACGAATATGTGACCCCCCCTGGAGCGCTTAGCCCCCGGACAGTTGTGGGAGTATCCCGTGGGCATCTAGAGGGGGGGGGCTTTTAGTCCCCTCCACCAAAAAAGACACCATCCCATGATTGTTTCTACACTAGTGGTGGGTGGGTGCTTTCTGAGTTTCTCTTGACTTTTTCCAAATTCACCCACATCTTAATGGTTGCTGGTCCTTCACCTGACTGTGGTCGTGTCCTTTCTCTGTAGCAACCAAAAGAAGTGGTTCCATCTGAATCATGAAGTCTAGCAGGGTTGGTGAAGGAACACTGTGAGATGCTGTTCTCTGTTTGATTCCCACATTAAATCTGAAAAGTAAACTTTAAAAAAAAAAAAAATAAAACATGGGCCTAAATGGAATTCAACCTCTGCTGCTGGTTAAGGAAAAATGTGGAGGACTCCATGATGGGCTGAAGTTTCCTCTTTTAGAGGTCTTCCCTAGGGAGTAGGACATACTGGCGGAGGCAAAGTGGCTGGGGTGCCCAGCACAACATTCACTTTTGTGAGGCGTGGGGGTTGGCAGAGAGGGTCACCCAGGCACCGGCTCAGAGCATTCCGTGCATTCCTCTGGGCGTGGTGCTGTAGCCAAGACTGGATCGGGCCACAACGCTCTGTGGTTAAACTGTATCCTTAAATCTTTGTTTCTACTCATGATTGGGCATTGTGGGAAATGGGTGTCCAGAGAGGACCTCCCTCCAGACAAGCCACACTGGTGGTTGTCTCTGGAACTTAGCTGCAGCTGTGTAGCCAAATGGCTAGCCTGCAGGCCTTGCATTCTTTTTGGTGGGAAATGTCCCAAAGCCCCACAAGCCCCCTCCTGGTATGTCATGCAGTTGCACACATCAGGCTGGTTTCTAAGAGGCTGATTACATCTAATCTTAGCCTAAGTCATCCTCTTAAAGGGTTCGTCTGGAGAAAGATGAACATTAACACATGCAGTTGCTCACCTAGTGAGGCTATATTCTGCTTTTCTGAGTTTGTAATGTGCTAATCTTGCTAACAGCCACAGAAACAAAGATATTTCCCTTGAAGAGGGTGATTTAGTCTAAGATTAGGTTTAATCAATGTTTTAGAACATGGCCCATAGGGTTGATTTTTTTTAAGCAAAATTTTCTGCACATCTGTTACATTTTCTTATGCTAGAAAATTGCCTTTGAACCACAGGACAACAAGCAAAATCTGACAATGACTAATATACACTATTTTCACTGAGAGGTTTTCCTTTCCTCATTTAAACTTTGAGCCTTAATCCTAAACAATTTTGGGAATGTGGTGATCAAAAATGCTGCATGAGGATTCATTGTCTTGTCTCTGGTGAGATTTATAGCGTTTGAGGCACAAGGTTTCTTTTAGTATTATGCAGTATGATTGGGATGCAATGCCTCTGTTTGTGCATCAGTCATATTAATGCTCTCGTCCAGGGAAGTGTATGAAAACTGTCCACTGTGGTGGCCGGTGTGCGGCTGGTCGAAGCTGGATAATCTTATCTGAGGGTATTCTGAGTATTGTATTTTTATTTCTCCATTGGAAGGATAGAGGTATAAATGCAATTGTGAGGTTTCAACTGGACCTATCAATGTGAAAGGAGTGTTTTGAGTCCACTGAAACAAAGCAATTTAGATCGATTTGGCAGCTACAATACAGCACAGCTAACCCAAAACTCCCACCCACACACACACACACACACACACACACACACACACATATATAAACAGCCAGCCTCTTTGAAGCTGGAGACCACACCCTGTCACGCTGCTGAGTCACATGTTCACACAGAGAGTAATTGCTCCAAAAGGCTGATGGTGGCCGTTTTGTTAAACGAGGTATCAATGGGCCTTCTCATTGAAGCAGACGTAAGCATGTGCACACAGACCCAAGCGTGGACAAACACACACTGTTTTATGGACACACATTCTTTAGCCGCTGCAAACTTTATGGGAGATACATCTGGAGACAGCTGTTAAGAAAAACAACTTGTGAACAATCTGCCTCCACTCCCAGAAAAACAAGCAGAACGTCCTGGTGACACAGCCTGAACATGTGCATTTGCTTGGGGTGGGGTGGGGTGGTGTTACAGGATAGCTCCTTTATATCTGTCACTAGGGGTCTCCACTATGTGGGTGGTCTGAGGCACATGGCCATATTTTCTGCTGTTTAAAGCTTACATGGTGATGCCCCACCACCACCGTCACTGCCGCTGACACCCACCAAAATCTGGAGTTGAACGCAGGCTCTGGCCTCGCCTACCGCAGGACTGTGGTTCCCTGCACCTGCTCTCAATCAAGACAGTGTGTGCAGGAGTGTCTTTGATCTCTGGTCCCTCGCTCCCGCTGTGGGGTGAGGTGGTGGTGGGGGGGGGCAGACAGGAAGTGGAGGGGTAAGATTCCCTTCAACAGACTTTCTCTCTGTCAGCTAGATAAAGAGGAAGGAAGAGAGGGAGGAGGGGACAGGCGAATGGGGTGGAGAAAGGGGGCCGGCCTTCAGCCATTCACACAATGCGGCCGTAAACACTCATAAATCTGTCGGGAGCGGCACCAGCCCCGGAAAACCACAGTCGTGGCTTTATACTGCGTGACAGCACAGCCTGCAGCTGCAGACACAAAGGGGCAGTGCTCTGGCAGCTCTCTGTGGTCAACGCTCGAGAGCTGAACGCCTACACTGACAGGCAGACTTTTCCTTGAGTGTGGACAGCAGATTAGGATGGATGTGTCAGGTTCAAATCCTTCTCTCTCTTCTTCTACTACAGTAGTATCTGCCCTGTACGACAGTTTTCACAGAAGTTTGCAGTGATTGACACCCCAGAATTCAACACAAGGCAAAGAGTCAGAAAGGCCTTAAGGCAAACATGTCTACAGGTCAAAATTCCTTAGGATGGGCAAACAACGCAGTAAATCATAAAAAAAAAAACCTCAAGCTTTCTGACCTCATTATATGTCACAAATAAGCAGATGAGTCCATTTCCAAGAAGCTTATGCAAAATGTCTGCAATCTGGGTTGGAGCTGATGCTGGCTACAGCTCATTACTTGTTAGCTGCCTGAGTACCTCCTACGAAGCAGAATTCTTGTACCGCTTGTCGGCAAGGAGACATGCCATTGTTTTTGGTCAGAAACTGGAGTAAAGGGCACAAAGCTTTTCAGAAGCAGCTAAAGTGTCAACAGGCAAATTTCAAAATAAACTGGAAATCACTAAATTATGATGGATACTAAAGAGGAAAAAACTGTTCCCATCGATATGTCACTCCTCAGACATATCGATGTCCCTAAGCCCCACACAATGTGTTCTGTGGACTTATATTTGGGAGCTTCATGGGTAATGAAAAACAATAACTGACCAGAGTGGCCAGAGTGATAAAAATAACCGTAACAGCACAGTGCTTCCTCATCTGCTTCATGAAGTGACAGGCAGCTTGTAACGACTGAGACCACCCCCCAAAGAGAAATTAAGGGTGATGGAACAAAACCTGATCTCTACTCACCAGAATGGAAATGCTCATTAACTTCTGCTGAAGGAAACGAGAGGATGAACTTTCAGAAGACCGAGAGTAGGATGGGGATGGGGGAGGGGAACAGCAGAGCAAGGAAAGGAGAAGATCCTACTACATACAGCAGGTATCTCCTCACTGGGAGTGCAGGACCAGTGGCCATATTTCATTGGTACTTCAACTAGTCCTCTTTGCAACTGTCAATAAATGCTGCTTAAGCATCTTATAAAGACAGGCTGTAACTAGTCCGTGCTGTAGGCTGTGAAGAGAGCTGATGACAAAGGAACTGCACTAGTGACTAAAATCCTGCTAGTTCAATTCCCTGCTTCTGTACCCTTGAACAATGTGATTGACCTGAATTGTCTCTGAAATGTGGAACTCTGCAATGGAAATTAAAGGAATTGAATTATTTTGGGCAAATGTACATGCACTCCCGTGTACTCTCTCTCCCTCTTTTTAGGCTAATGAGGAAGTGCAGAAGTTAACCTTCCTGGTTTGGTTTTTGTACATTTTGCTGTAAAACTACAAGTCTAAAATTCTACATACAATCAATAACTTACTGTTTGTGCAGAAACTGAACTCTTGTTCCAGTCATAAAAGTCTATAAAATTATGTGAGATTAAAATTAGACTATGACCTATCATTTTTTTTTTTTTTTTGAGCTTGTTGACATGCAGTTTAGTTGCATGAATTTGCCAGCTTCATCTCACTCCTAGGCAACTGAGTGCAAATATCAGAACAGAAGTGTAGTAAGCCTTTGGATCAAGTCAGAGGGAGAGAGTAGTGTAAGCTGTGAAATGATATCTCCTTAAGGAAACATATTTTCAGCTCGTAAAAAATGTCACCATTCCTCAGGGGTAGACACTAAGGTGACCTAAAAAGTCCCAGCACGAAACACCGAAGAAAACAAGGAGATGGAGGTGCCATGGATGTAAGGGACAGCCACCCGGCAAGGTTTTGCTTGTCTGGCATACGTGCTTGTGTACTAGCCCGTAAACTGGAGGAACAAATGGACCTCACAAACCGCGTGTGTGAGCGATGGCTCATATGTTTAGGCCCTGAAGTGCCGACTGCGTGTAATTATAACAAACACTCCCTGCAACGCTATCTTTGTTATGTACCTATCATTATATCCTATGGTCAACCCTTTTTTCTTGTTGCTTGTGCCGACCTGAATAAACATAGCATATAAATCTTAAATTAGTTTAGCAGTAGATAATGCTGGCTACACACTCTTTGTGCTTCCACCGTAGTAGAACAGGGACTTCATTGCTTCACTGTTCACGTCACCTTTCCATGATAAAGAAGGAAATACTAATTGCATGGGGTCTGCAGATTCGCGACCCTCTGGTAAAAACGGGAACTTGGACAATTTCGTTTTGTCACCCTAACCTTTCCAATATTATTCATTCCATATGACGTTTGTTAAGTATAGGTACTGTATCATTCTTTATACTGTAAATAGCCGATACAGACATTCGAAAATATTCAACGAAAGTACTATTTACCATCTGCCCTTTAACACACAACAGATGCGTTTAGCCCTTAAAGAATCACTGAATATTACTCTATGTTTACATAACAAAAAGGACAGCCTTACGCCAGGTCATGACGATTCGAGTTTCTTCATAGGGGAAGTTCGTTTCAAAGTTTAAAACTAGTAACCGTTTAAATGAAACGTCGGAGCGTACACGTTACTATATGTCACAGCAATGTTAACACACTGCACGGCATTGACTTTTCAGGAGAAGTTTTTTAAAAAGACGTTTGTTAAAAAGTTTGTTACACACCTTCACCCCTTCCCTAAGTGAGGTGACTGTAAATGGTATAATCCAGCTCTTGGTTCCTGCTGTTTTCCTATCTGCAGCAGACTCTACCGCCAAGTAGTCGTAGATGGGGCTGCAGATGGATTTTGTTGTTGTTGTTAAAGTCTAAACTGTCTCCAGTGTGAGCGGAACGCGAAACTCTAAGTTCAGGAGACGAATTTGCCGTCATTATGATGGTGCGAAGAGAAATGGACGTAAGTGGTCTGCTTTGAAGGATATTCCCCGCGTTTCCTTTTTTAAGCCTGGAGAGGTGCCGAGTGGTGTAGCGGAGCCTCATGTTTCCGTCAAGCCAAGAGGAGCGCTGCACTCCCGCTAAAGAGTCGGTCAAGTACGGGGAGCTGGTGGTGCTGGGGTGAGTTAAGAACACAAACCGAAAGAAACACGCGAGCAACTTCATGAGATCGGAACACTAGAGAGAAAACACCGACGCTGCTTTCGCTTCGTCTTCACGCTTGTTTTGGATTAAAAACAAACTTCGGGCGTTTGATGTTTCTACGTGAAAACGAGTTCTTTAGAAGCCGGCTCCGTTTTCCCTTAATGCGAGACAAAATGCTTTCGATATGGTTATATAAGAGAGATTTCCCCAGCCGTCAGCATCACTGCCCTGCGATCATCTTGTTACATGTAACTTCATGGATTCTTCCAGTTGCCACCATAGCCGAGTGTTCCACAGCATGGTAACTTAGTAACTTCTGATGGCAGGATCGCTCGCACAATCCCGGGTTGGTGTGCTTACGCAAGTGAGAGAATCCCCACCTTATTCACGTAACATCTGTGAGGTTAAACGCGGCGGTTCTATCGGACAGACTACTTAGAATAGGAAGCAAGTTTTCACTGAGTATCTAGGACCACGACAGCTCTCCCGATCTGGACAGGATCTCTCCGCGCTGCCTTGGTCCCGTTGAGGAAAAAGCGTAGATTTCTTCTTTCCTTCTTGCTCCCTTTTTCGGAATCCATGCGGATTTGTTGGGGGCCCGTTTCCTGGATCGGACCTGCTTTAACGACCCATTGTTTCCACGGGATGTGATGCGTGTTTGTCTGCTATCTCCTGCATTACTCAGATCCCACTGTGGCCCCGCTGATGTGTAACCATGATCAAATCATTCTTGGTGTAAAGATCCAACCCGGTGTAGTGTCTAATAATCCGCTCCTCTCCCAAGGCAAGATCGGGGAATACCTCTCACGCCGCAACTCTCAATACTATATTATAAGTAACTATTAGTAAATCATCATCTCCTTATATCTTCTTGGTCATCCTGGAAATGTTTATTGCATCAGTTTTTCAAAGCAGTCATCCAGTGGCTCCAATTATAATTTTCCACATCCCGATTACAGTTAACCTAAGTCAGTATGAGTGTGAGGGGTTGGTGCCAGTCGTAGGATCAGCAATGTGTGTTGGATCCTTTTAAGTGCTCAGTTCCTAAACGGACGAAGTAGAACGAGGCCCCTGTTCATGGTCACATACACAGTAAACAAGTGCGCCATTTGTTGTACGTGGCTGATGTACACTTGAACTCCTTAATTAAAAGTGTATTTAATGGCCTACCCATTATTAATGTATTATCAGCTGTAACAGCATTTTATTTTGACATGCTGGAAACCATGCATGGTTAAAAATAACAGGCTTTTTGTGTGCATCCTTTAACGAGAGCCTCGTAGACATTTCCTGACACATGAACGTGTGGAACGGAATCTTTTGGCTAAAAAAAAAAAAAAAAAAAAGTCATGCGTCAAGTCATTCAAAATGTATGTGCCCTGAACTGTGGTGTCTTTTTCCGTTTGATAAGGCAGATTATTCAGAGACCCTGCTCTGTCTGATTTAAAGTCCTCATCACATGAGCCATATGTGAAAAGTTAGTTTTAGTTTTTGTAGTTATTTCACAGCCTGTGATTAATGCCTGACTGTTATGTGTCAACAGTAACTGCCTCAAACACATTTTTAGTTTGTTCACATTCACATGTTGACATTAGTATGAAAAAAATTGCATCTTGTTTGTGACATGCTGCGTTTTCATTGGTATGACATTGGTGTCAAGAGTTTATGGTAAAATTCTATTTGAAATTGCATGCTTATCCTCTTCCGTTCATGTGCATATGCACGTACTGTGATGAGGGGAGGGGCTTGATGAAGTAATATTTCTGCCATTGCTGCATGACAACAGGAATTAAGCTCGCAGAAATGTTGGATGACGCAGGCACGGCATTGGAGATGTGAAAGGCAATTGGTACAATGGGCCAATGATGGGCTCGACCGATCCCTGATCCCCTATCTTAAACCTTCGGAACAGCTTGGTTTACAGTAGAAGTGGGTTCATCTTGTTATAATGCTTTAGTTGGTCCTGTTACTGGTTAACTTTACCCTTGTTGGGGCTTCCTGTGAGATTCAGTTGTGTCCCAGCTGGGGCATTAGTGCTGGATGTCAGTGCAGAGCTCAGTGAGTAGAGAGCAGCCCTGATCTGCAGTCTGTGGAGTCCCTCTCTCAGCTGATGAGGCGCCGGGTGTTTGTGATGGCTGTGTCCCCCCTCTCTCCCGGTGTTGGTCACCGGGCTGAATGAAAGGGGGTATTGATCCAAGCCCGTCTGTCCCATCTCCCCGGCTCTCCATCCTCCGTATCTATGGGACTGAATCCCATTGATTGTGGTTCTTGATGAACAAGCACCCTTTGTGGGGGGGGGTGCATCCCTAGCGATGGCCCTGGGTGGCTGGAACACTGGGTTCCTGGAAGGAACATGCTGCCTCTGAGGTGGCTGTGATTCTACCCCAGAGACGTTCAGGCTGAGGGGTGGGGATCTTCTGGAATAAGGCCCCTGGTGATAGGTGGAGAGCAATGGTCAGCGGCTCAATGCCCTGGGTTTCACCCCAGTGCCTTGAAAATGGAGCAGATCTCCAACAATGCGTCGTGATTCAGGAACCCTGCGGCTTGACCTTCGGTTGGTTGTGCCCTTTCCTTTCGGGGTGATCTGTGACCCCCATCTGCCCTCCATGTTATAATGTGTTCCACAGCCCCTGCTGATCTTCACTTACCTTTCTTTCACTGCATGTCGTCGTCTTGCACTTTTACTGCCAGTTTCATGTGACTTTGGCCGCAGCCATAAAATGAGCTGTCAGAGCTTCAAGGTTCATCTGTGTGCTTGTCTTGAATTAATTGCTAATCCAAAATAAAAAAAAAGCCCATTTAATCAGATCAGCTCCTCATCCTGGTCTTACTGCTTAACAGCACTTGATTAAGATTGCTAGGGATCTTGCCGAGGTCACATTTAGCCTTAATGCTGTCTTATTTTAGATATTCTTAGAAATGCTTCTTCCTGACTTGTAAGTGCTAAGGATCTGGCTAATGCAGTGAATTCCCGCTGTTTGTTTGTTAACCTTGTTTCTTTGTTTTGTCACAGTTTTTTTTGTTTTTGTTTGTTTTTTTTTTTTGGTGAAAGGGGCTCTCTTATTGGATGTAACAGTCAGTCATTGCTGTCAGTCATCCTCTGCCTTCCCAGTTCTGTAGCCCCTCCTCCCATCCCAGTTCTCACTAAGGTTTATTCTACAAAGAAAGTCACGGTGAAATCCGTGGTTGGCGCATAAGTGAGTCTCTGTCTCTGTTTGTCTGTCATTGCCTCTTTTCCACTAAAGTTGTGTCAGGGCCGGTGTTGGAACTGAACCTAGTGCGAACCGGCCCACGTTTCCAGAGGCTTCAGAACCAATTTTGACGTGACAAAGTAGCAACTACGTCATTGAGCTGCTCCAGCTGCAACAAAAACAGTGGATCACGTCATCTGTTTCCAAGCATTACTCCTAGTGTTGATGGTATATTTTCACATTTAAATTATGAATGTGCCCTTCTGATATTCTGCCCAATATCGGGGGAAAAAATAAAGTTATAATTGCACACGGAACACGGGCAAGCCTTGCTTCACATATTTTGTTTCATGATAATTCCTTTAAGAGTATAATCATTTGTTTCACAGTTTGAACATTTTTTAGATGGCTGTATTACACATGGCATGCAAATGGCTTAAAGGTTATTTAAACGAAAACAAAAATACTATTAGCAGGTTTGGCTGATATTTGGAATCATTTTAATCTTTTCTGGAAATGAAAAAGTAGTATAGAGCCATTTTGCTTCAAAGACAATTCAACATCTTTACTGCAGTTCAAAGAGTGATCAGAAGCTCTGACAAGCTTTAATGTTTAAAAGATCACAGTGCTAGCAGGGTTTGCTAAACTACTAGTGTTTGTGCTGTTTTCTTACCCTTCAGTGCTTTATATCACAGGTTCTTGGTTCCAGACCAGCTAGTTTTTGGATCCTGGAACAATTTTTTTGGCACAGGTACCACTTCCTTTGTGGTGGAAAAGCATGCATACCAGTTCAACACTGGAACCATGTCGGTAGAACAGGGGCCTGTCTGCTTGTCGCCGGGTCTGCCAGGCTTCCGGACTGCCTGCCTGCTTGTCGCCGGGTCTGCCTCTCTTCTGGACTGCTTGTTGCTGGGTGCCAGCAGGGGCATAACCCCGGGTCCAAGGAGGGGACTCCCTCCGACCATGGCGTGTGGAGTTTGGTGACAGCAGCGCTCCTGTGTGTTGTTTTAGTGGGCTAATCTGTTGGCGGTCAGGGCTAAATCAGCACCTGGCTGGGGTCGACAAGGACAGGAATGATGGCTCTGCAGAGAGAGTTTTTGGGGGTGTCCTGGTGTGTGCAGCCCGCACCTGTGACCCGCAGCACGCGGGTTCGAGTCGGACTGAGAGCATCCTCTTCCTTTTCATGCATCCCTCTGTCTCCAACGCCCGGGCCATTGTGCGGGCAGACGGCTGGTTGGCATGCACCCCCCCTTCCCGCTGTGACCATGTGTTGTCAGCTTCCCTGGCAGCAGGGGTGACAGGTGGCCCTGCTGAAGGGGGGGGGCACTTGGACTGGACTGTGGTTGTGGCATTAGCACTGCGACTGACGTTGTTTTTAGGGCGAGCGGAGGTTGTGTGGAGGAGGAGACTGAGTGCTGGGGGGCTGGCGTCACTGAACTCGGGTTCATGTCACGTCGTCCTATTGGGGGAGATGCTGTGGGGGGGCCTTTTGAAGGGTGCGAGGCGTCTGGCTTTCCCAGCTGTACAGGGCAGCTGGTGGATGCCACGATCTGGTCAGCTACCCCCAGGATGCTGGTTAACACCCCCAGCACAGCCAGTGTATGGGGGGGTAAAGAAGGAAAAGGTTCACACTGTACAGGACTGTCAGGTGACAGGCTAATGGGATTGGGCTCCTATTAATGGAGAACCCTTCTGTTTCAAAGTCCAGACTGAAACACCCCCCCATCTTGTTTGGCATTGTAGGCCTGGGGGGAGGGTTATGTGCTCATGACTCAGATTGGGGATGCTCCAGTTGATCGGAGGTGTTATTAAGGGGGGGGGGGGCATCCCACTGACAGCCCGCCTGTGTCTGTCATGGTTTTCCATGACAAGTGGACAGAAGTGTAGTGTCTCATGACCATGGTGACCTGATTGGTGCGCTGCCACGAAAGCAGCCAATCAGACAATGGAAGCTGACCTGCTCCTGCCGACACTGACAAATGCTGCCCTTTGGCCCAAGCCTTTGCCCTTTGTTTGCGTCATCCCATTGAAACGCAGTCGTCACACTTGGCAACAAGCGCAGTGCCAGCATCTCCACCCTAGTCGCCGTGGGCGACATGTAGAAAGCAGGGCTTGACTCAGCGGTTTGAAAGTATGAAAACACTTGTGTTTGGAAACAATGTGGAAGGTTGGCCTTGTTGTTTTGGGGGAACTATTTTAAAAGCTCCAGCAGTGATGTTCACAAGATGTGCGGAACTTTGGCAAAAACATTGAACTTTCTTAAACTGGCAAAATGCTGCCTGTTATTCACGTGGGAAAATTTATTGAATTTACTTGAATTGACCATCCAAGCGTGTGGTGTGTGAAATGACAAGTCAGATTTGTTGTAAATCCAATCATAGTTTTAAACGTTCGAGGAGAAACGTAGTGAGCCCTGAGAATTTGACATCAGGTCCAGTGGGGGATACTTTCAATACCTCTCCACTCCTCTGGCCTGCCTTGTCACCCCTCCTGTTTGTCACAGGTGTGGGCCATGTTTGATCAAGGCACATGCATGTGTGACAAAGGCGTGGAACTCTCCGTGGTGGGACGGCGTTCAGGTCCGGTATGTGGAGGCAGTACATCTGCAACCCGATGGACACTGGGCTTAAATGGGAGTTCATCTGGCAAATCCCAGGAGCTGTGATGGGATGGGGGTGCTGCAGTGATCTGGCATCCTCTGTTTGACTTGTGTTTGGCCATCGGTCACGTTCAGGGGGTTTGTAGCGTTGGGTTACGAGCCTAGTGTTAGCCAAGCTGCTTTTGAGGTGATTGTCACTGGGGATGATTTAAAAAAAAAAAAAATCACTTCCTGTCTCCTGGTGGCCCTTTTATTGATAAAGAGAAGGGCTCCGTTTTTGTCAGTAATGCCCCCCCCCCCCCCCCCCCCCCCACCACAACGCCTCCCACAACCCCCCCCCCCCCCCCCCACCCACCCCACCCCACACCCCCCCCCACACCCCCCCACCCCCCCCCCCCCCCCCCCACCCCCCCCCCCCCCCC
>JAACJT020000021.1:2088763-2105808 GCA_009936485.2 Gymnarchus niloticus | reverse complement strand
ACGGGGGGTTTTTTAAAAAAAAAAAAAGTCCCCCCCCTTCCCCTGGTGGCCCCTTTTTTTAAAAAGGGAAGGGCCCCTTTTTTGTCCTGAACCCCCCCCCCCCCCCCCCTTCAAGTAAGGAGCTTTTACAGAAGCCCACCCCCTGTCACAGCAGCCATCTTGTGGACCTCTATTGAGGCCCCCAGTTAACATCCGCGGTGACCCTAGCTTGAAAGGCAGTCTCCTTCCCTGGCATGCACTGGACTCCTTTCTCCTAACAGTTACTGGATGTCCCCATGGTCATTCCCACGCCGCCTCCCTCTCCTTGAAAAGGCTCCGGAAATGCTGTGCGCCCCATGCTAGCTTGTGCGGGTCCCCACAGTGCCTCGAAACCTCTTTATTTACGTGCTTTATTTTCTTTCTCTTCAAGGTACAATGGCTCCCTGCCAAGTGGCGACTGCGGCCGCAGGAAAAGCCGGTTTGCTCTGTTCCGGAGGGCCAAGGCCAGCGGAATAAGGCCCAGCGCGGTACATGTCCTCAGCTCCCCACAGGCCAGCAAGGTGAGGCCACAGGTTCTACTGTCTCAACAGGGCGGTTCACTGGGAGCCAAGGAACAGAATTCTGGCTCTCTTGCCCTTGCTTTAGGGCAGTGTAATTCGATTGCTGACAGGCAGGGACCTGTCTACTGCATGAAATGCGTCCTTTTGGGAAGATACCCATGCTCTCACCGCATCTGCATTTAGACTAGTGCTGCATCGATCCCTCCTTCCTGATTAGCCCAGTGTGGGTGAGGGACAGTCCTCTCCAAAGGTGTCAGTGCTTCTAGTTATAAGTGCTGCCCCCTAAAGGTGAAATGTTTTAAGAGCGACAGAAGGCCATCTTGTGTTTTTGTAGCATGGCTTTGAAATGAGCCCTTATTTCACATTTGGATGCCAGATGGTGTAAACGTCTTTCCTATGCTCTCAAATCTTTGAGTTTTCCTAATTTACCTGTAACCTCATGCCCAGTAGGGTGAGCAGATGGGGTTTCCCTGACCACGCCGCTGTTCCAAATGTCAGCAGCCCCGCAGCCCCCCCCCCAATTTCCTCTGATTGGAGATTGGATTTGGCTTTGGCTTTGTTGCTAGGCAGATTTTGTGGGGAGGGCGAGTAATAAGAAATGTGGGCTGCATCGGAAAAATATAAGTTCCGTGCAGTACTGGGCTATAAACTTGTCGGATAATTTTCTCGCCCAGTAGAAGAATGTGGTGTATAACCCGCTAGATTTTGGTTCTGGCTTCTGGTGTAACTTTGGGGAGCGAGCTGGGAGTATTGTCTTGTCTTCTGGACCAAGCGATTGACGTGTTGGCAATATATCGGGTGGAAGGACAAATGCACTTGCAGCCAGAACAGCATCGCTCCATCTGAACAGTCCCACGAGGAGATGATGCAGCAGTGGCTGCCAAATTCGACCTACATGCAGGAATTCGTCATTCATGCTGTTCCAGTCACTCTTCCTCTTGATGATCTTCTGCTTTTATGGAGAGTCTGTGCGTTTTGTGTTTCATTCCAAGGCTTTGTGGGAAATTGAAGGTGTTGGCAATGAGTGTCCCAATGTTTTCCTCACTGCTAAGTGTAGCTGTCAGCGGGGGTCTTCACGAGGGTCTTCCTTGTCTCTCCCCGTGACGGAGTCCCGTCGGAATGTGTTCGTCGTGCTGCCCTTGTGGGGGGGGGTGGGGGCTTTAACGAGCAGCTTCCATCCTCTCAGCCCCCCCGTCAGATGCTCTTTAATTTCTGCCTCCACTCTCTAATCTCCTGCTTGACCTCAGTTAGCATCAACACCAGCTCACTTACCCACGTGTATGTCCTTCTGTCCTCAGCTGCTGTGTGACACTGTTCTTGCACACACACACGCCTGCGCGCGCAGCCAGCTCCTCTCTGCTGTTGGCCTCTTGGTTCAAGTGTGTCTGCTGCTTTGTTCACCTCGTACCCCCAGCCCTCCCCCCACGGAGGGTTTTTGTCCTTTTTGTTGTTGGAGGATGGGGCCATGTCGTCTCCCCCCTCACACAGAGCACATGCCAGCCACTTTGAAGGGAGGCTTTGCCTCCCGTCCTGCTCTGACGTGGCTTTCGGGGACTCTGGGTTTCATGCCCGGAGAGGCCAGTTAACTCACCCCAAGGCTGTCGGTGTTGTCCACCACCTCTCCTGAGGTGCAGCTGACCACCCACCATGTCATCATGGTCCAGCAAGTGCTTCACTGTTATCACGCAGGAACCATGCAGCTCAACGGTTTGAGCGCTCCGTCTGTCTGCATGTCTGTCAGCACATCCAGCCCCCACGGCGTGTCTCTGAGCCATTAGAATGCGAGCTGGACAAGCTTAGACCCGAGCGGGATGCTGAGGCTTCAGCTCTTGCCTCCCAGGACTCTGCGGAGCTGCGAGATCCGGTCGCACATAATGGCGCCTTTATTGTGATGAATGGACGGCCTCGTTTTCAGCAGGCCTCTTGGCGCTTGACCAGTTAGTGACCCAAATCGTTCGCGGCAGCAAGTGCCGGGTCCGTAATCGCTGTTTCCTGAACCGTCACTTAGGAATGCCCCCCCCGCTTCCCTTAAATACTGTCACCTGATAGCATGTAAAGGTTTATTCGGCTTAACGTTATTCAGTTCAGGCTCTTGAAATCTAACCCTCCCCTGCCAAAAAAAAAAAACAGCTTACACAATCAGTGCTGTTTTTAAACGTCCACTTTCTCTCCTGCTGTTGCCTGCATTCCAGGTGGTGAACTGCAAGGGGCAGCACAGCATCTCTTACACCCTGTCCCGGAACCAGACAGTGGTGGTGGAGTACTGCCACGACAAGGACACCGATATGTTCCAGGTAACGGCATCTCTCCTTACAACCTGCTTTCTCTTTGGCCCCTTTATAACTTGCTGTTGAGCTGAACCTCACATTGATTGGTCAGAACACAGGAAATCCTGCCAACTAAGGGCTTTGACAAATTTCTGTATTCCCCTTGAGTGACAGTGCAGTAATGGGAGCCCTGAGCATGGTTCCAGTGTGAATTGGATGGGGTTCTGGGAACGAGCTGTCCTCAGTATGGCTGCTTTATGCTATTACCCATGCCTCCTACATGCCCTGCCTCTTCCAGATTGGACGCTCCACGGAGAGCCCCATCGACTTCGTGGTGACTGACACGGTGTCCGGGGGCCAGGGCTGTGAAGAGACTCCCATCACGCAGAGCACCATATCACGCTTTGCCTGCCGGGTGGTCTGTGAGCGAAACCCCCCCTACACTGCCCGTATCTACGCCGCCGGTTTTGACTCCTCCAAAAACATCTTCCTCGGGGTGGGTATGATGACCGCCTGGGGCTTTATAGAGCTTTAACGTGGGGTGTGTGAGACTTAACCCCTTTCCCCCCACTTCTTTTGAAGGAGAAAGCGGCCAAGTGGAAGAACCCAGATGGTCACATGGACGGCCTAACTACCAATGGTGTGCTGGTCATGCATCCCCGTGGGGGCTTCACTGAGGACTCGCGGCCCGGCATCTGGAGGGAGATCTCCGTCTGTGGCGACGTCTACACCCTGAGGGAGACGCGCTCTGCCCAAACGCGTGGCAAGCTGGTCAGTGCTTCTACCCGCATTTTCAAAATTACCCACAGTTC
Source organism: Gymnarchus niloticus (assembly GCA_009936485.2). Lineage (NCBI taxonomy): Eukaryota > Metazoa > Chordata > Actinopteri > Osteoglossiformes > Gymnarchidae > Gymnarchus > Gymnarchus niloticus. Next base: position 2,102,190 of record JAACJT020000021.1, on the reverse strand, counting down.
CCTAGGTCTACTGTAAGGGAAGGGGAACACCGCGTATGCAGACGATACCTGGGTACATGAGGATAGCGCCCCATAAATCCCCAGGCTTACTGTACGAGAAGGGTAACTCCGTACATGTACACAGCAGGTTACCCACAATGTCCTGTTCTTAAGTTGGTCTTCAGCAGTAGCAAATAGAATCTGATGTCATGCATGCTGTAGCAAAGTCTCCAGCAGTTAAATGGTGCAGCTTACATGGCGTTTGTTTTGAACCCAGTGCAGTTCCTCTCAGTCCTGTGTCAGTATTTGGTTATACTCTGGTGAGCGGAATGAGGTGTGGTGAACATGAGGCCCTCATGTGCTTGCTGTGTGCCTGGGCCCCAGGGGGCGGGGCATGACACCCCAGAAGACCGGTGACCACAGACCGCAAATGGGCCATAATCCAGCGTTATCCTCAATAATAATCAGCACTTTATCAATCCCCGTAGGGAAATTCTTTTCGCGCTTTCCCATCCTATTCTCCAAGCTGAGAGCCAAGGGTCAGTGCACAGGCAGCCAGTGTCCAGCACCCCTGGAGCAATTCAGGTTAACAGCCTTGCTCAAGCCCAATAGTGATATGAACACTTGCTGGCTATACTTGAACCTGCAGCCCTTCGATCACAGACACCTAACCTGCAGGGCTACACCACCACCTCAATCCAGAAGTGACTCCTGGTACGACATGACACACTGGGACAGGCGATTGTGTTCGCCAGTGTTTGCACGGCAGGCTCCAAGGAAAAGTGAAATCTGTAACCTGGAATACAGTCTGGTGCCTGTTCTGGTTTGAGCCTGGGCCACTGGACTGCAAATTAGAGATTTAACAAACATCCTGGAATATCACACTGGGGAGAGTGAAACTCAGAGGAAGCTCCAAAGGCAGTTCGAACTGACCCAGCTAACCCTGTAACTGCTGTGCATTGTGGCTGTCTAAGGAAATGATTGTGTGATTGCTGTTACAGCAATCACAGTATGTCCTCGCATATTTCTTCCTATTCCCACTCTTTCGGCACCTAACTCCTTCTACAGTTTTTGCTCTAGAAACTTTGTTCCGGCCTATTGAGGAGAATGGTGCTTGTATTTTTCTTTTTGATATTCCACCCACATCCCTCTTTTTTTTTTTTTTTTATATCCCTCTTTCCATCCATTTTTCCCATAGACTTTGAATGGGAAATTTTTCAAACTGCTCCCATATGATCAATATTCAAAATAATACCTCCAAACTTACTAGACATGTTCTGGGCAATGTTACAAAGCCCTCCACCTCTTTCTATACCTCTGTCACTTCTTTCTTTTTCATCCCTTCATCTTCATACTATAGGAATCTTAGACATCTTATACCAAGTTTCATGACTTTCACATGTTTTCTACAGCAAAAGTACAGCAAGTAACTGCTTTCATACTGATCGCATACATCCCTCACCCTTCTGTTCTTTTATTCATCCCTCCATCCTTCCATAGCATTGTAATCCAACTAGCAATCACACATTTTCTCCAGGAAATGCCCTCTCTAGCTGAAAATGCCATCATAAATGTAAGCTTCAGGGACAGTGGGGCTTTCGGGCTGTGTGTATCCCAAGTCTGTCATGCAGCTTGGCTCTCAGTAAAGTGGTAGTGAACAGTTACATTTAAGCTTGAAAGATGTAACTCTAACGGATAAGCGCAAATCAGTTGTATTCACGATTGAATGCAGTGTTCTTTTTAATCCAGATCAAATGTTCGAAAGAATGACTGTGTGCTTTTAATAGTTCAAAACCGAACTGGAACACTTACCCTACAAGAAATGAGGAATTTAAAATGAAAAAAGTTTGGGTCTAAATTATGTTTTGCTTTCAGATTATGGCATTTTCTTTGCACTTTTTTTTAACAGCTGGTTAGCATTCGTGATTTGAAACATGCACATAGCTTTTTTTTTTTTTTTGTGACTCTTCAGTCATTTCTGCAAATGCATTCAGTTAAGCTTGCCGCGCCCCCCCCCCCCCGTTTTCAGAATCCAAAACAGGGGTGGGAACTGGAACTGTGATTTGTGGACAGTACTGAGGAGAGCGGCCCAAGGTGAGCATGCTTTTGTGTGTACACCACCCCCTGCAGGTCGACAGCGAGAGCAATGTGCTGCAGGACGGCTCACTGGTGGACCTGTGTGGAGCCACACTGCTATGGCGCACAGCGGATGGCCTGTTCCACACGCCCACGCAGAAGCACCTGGAGGCACTACGGCAGGAGATCAACGCGGCGCGGCCCCAGTGTCCCGTGGGCCTCAACACACTGGCTTTCCCGAGCCTGCAGCGCAGCCGCACCCTGTCGGCGCTGGAGGACAAGCAACCCTGGGTGTACCTGGCCTGCGGTCACGTGCATGGCTACCACGACTGGGGCCACCGCTCGGAACGAGAGCCCAACTCGCAACGTGAGTGCCCCATGTGCCGCACTGTGGGCCCCTACGTGCCGTTATGGCTGGGCTGCGAGGCGGCCTTCTATGTGGATGCCGGCGCACCCACACACGCCTTTGTGCCCTGTGGACACGTGTGCTCCGAGAAGTCGGTCAAGTACTGGGCGGAGATCCCACTGCCACACGGCACGCACGCCTTCCACGCCGCCTGCCCGTTCTGCGCCACCCAGCTAGACATCTCGCAGAGCTACGCCAAGCTCATTTTCCAGGGGCCCGTTGACTGAGATGCCCCCCGCCTGGCTTTCACTTTGTCGTCTTTATTTTCAGACCCCCTTCTTCAGGTCTGACTACCATCTGTGCAGTGAGCAGGGGAGCACTTTCTCTGGTTTGGGGGGGGGGGGGGGGTTAAAAAGAAATAAACATTTGTTTTCTCGAGCACCACCCCATCCAGAATTTTTATGGCGCCTCTGACCTGAAGCAGGCCTATGGAAAACCGAACGCATGATTTTTCTGGTTCGTTTTTGCATACTTAAATGAAGATGAATTTTAATCCACAATGCTGTGGATCCTCCACACTCCACTGTCACCGAAGGGCTAACTTACACTTGACTGCAGTTTCCCCAAGTCATCTGAATGCCAAGGTGATGTACAGGGAGCTTTCACTGTGTGGTCCTCAGCAGAACGGGAAGTTTTTAAAATGGGGCCAGACAGCTGGACTTTTGGCTGGGAGCAGGGCAATTAGAGCCAGGGGGTTTGTGGATAACTGGTTAACCACTCCCGTCTGGGTCCTGGAATACAATTGGAGGAGGGTATTGGAGTGTTATTGGAGGGCTTGGAGGTCCATCTTGGGCTCCTAGCCTGTCACTGCAAATGTTTTTAACAGATGAAGTGAAAATGATCTACTTTACTAAGGAGGTATGCTTCCAAAGTAATGGCAAATCCTGTGTTTCCCTATTTCTCACCCCACCCCGTTTTTAGGAGTATTTTCCTACATTGAGACTCTATAGTTTTCTAATTTAAATGATAATATATTTTTCCTGTATGCTCTGACCTCTCATGTCAGAGTACCTTGGCTTCTGTGGCTGTCAGTTTGTTGTCATGACGACAGCTTCCGCAATGCCCTCAGCACCTGTGAACACCAGCTTGTGATTCTCTCGCAACTTCCACTCGTTTTTGTTTTTGGCGTAGGCGCTCCATCGAAACACTCTGGGTGTCTGAATGACCGTCTGCTGGCAGTTGTCATCTGGCCCCCCAGCATCCCATCTCTCTTTCTGTCTAGAGTTTTTCCATTGGATGGTCTCGTCCCGTCCCGATGCTGCCATCCCCCTTGTGCTGTGTCGTCAATGTCTAAGCTTTGTTTTCATCACACTTCAGTGACAGCTTTTCATCCTTCGGAGCCGGGTTGTTTGCCAAACGACTGATTACTTCTGTTGGGTTTTCCCACTGTTTGTGGGCCAGATCTGCAGTTTCCGCCTCATCTCATAACGAGTGGCTCTTTAAGCAGTTTCTTAACAGGTCTTTTAATCGAACACTAACATTTCCTTCTGACAGCATGCTTGCTGTTCAAGCCAAAGTCCCAGTCAGCTGGCAAAGGTGCTGCCTCTCTCTGTGCAATTATGACAAAGATTGTCACCACACTGTGTTTGGTGACAGCTGTTTTATATGTTGTCTTTTATCTAAGTGCCACAATGAGGTCAGACCCCTGAGGCTAGCTGGAATCCATCTGCTAAAACCACATCCAAACAGTCACGCATTCAACCCAGAGTTGAGACTTCAGCTGATTGGACTCAAACATTGCGGACTATATTGGACTTTCTTCCACAGTCCCTTACAAGCTCAAGTAGACTTTGCCGCTACACCTTCTGATTCACCATGTTGGGGAGCAGATTTCCTCCTCTGGAGTGGAGTGTGGGAACTGAGTGTCATTTTTCTGAAAGAAATCACAGCAATAAGTCTGACCTCATCAGGATGTTCACTTTTATAATGCCCAGCATCCCATAATACTCAGCTGTTCCAAATAGCTGTGGAATTCTAATATGCAATGAAGATTCCATGTGTTACCGTACCGCTAGGGGACTTTGTCACCCCACAGTGAATTGCGGATTGCTTGGTGGGGCATGGGGGACAAGGGGTGTGCATCCCTTCTGTCATGCCATTTGCAGCTCATTCAAACATTCCTGTCTAGGGCTGGTCCTCCCACCACCAGGGGGCACTACAGTTGTATTTGTTTATCCTTCAACTTTTATACAGTTGTTGGGGTGCATGGGCACTCTAAAAGCTTACTTTACTAAAAATAAATGTTTAAAACATCAGCTGTCTGCTTTATTTTCTGTATAAAGTGGGGTGCAGTATGTGGCACTGTTGCCTCACCTTCAGGGTTGTAGGTTTGAAGTCCATCTCTGTCCTGTGTGTGGAGTTTGTACTTTCTGTGTCGTTTGAGTTTCCTCCTGATATTTCCATTTTTGTCCAAAGGCAGATGAACTAATTGGCGTCTTGAAATTGCCTAGAGTGTATGGCTGTGTGTGCGTGTCTGCATGCAGTCTTGCGTGTGTGTGCCCTGTGGTGAGCTGGCATCCCATTCTGGGTATTGCAGAGTTTTTTTTACCCAATCTACAAGAAAACTAGGAATGTCTTTATTGCTGGTGCATGTTCTGTGTATGGGATTCAGGTACGATGTCACTGGGGCTTCTGATGGCAATGATTTTGTATTATTGGAGTTAGCTGAGTTTGATATCTTTTAAATACACAAACTCTACACACACAGCAAGTTCACTTATTATGACCAGAGTAAACAACAGTCTGCTTGAAATAACGACTCCATTTTTTACTTGGGAGTTCTTTAAAAGCTTTGGGCTTGGCTGATGATTGAATGGCATGTAGTGTTTATTTACGATGCCACTGGCTGCCATGACAACATTGCAGGGAAGCCAGGCTGCGGTTAAGCAGATGTGCTGCCTTAATATAAATAGGCCAAAACTGGTGTCCCTGTGTCCACTTAATTGATTTTTAATAGAGTATCTGTCTGAACAAAGGCAGGTGTACGCCACCAGAGCTGTGGATTAGCCTCAGAGCCTTCTGCGAATACTGGAGCTGTAAATAGAGCCACGACCTCATGCTCTGTGGTTATTTCCTCATGACTGTGCCTTACTAAACCCTGAGGGTGGGGTAAGCATTTGTTTCCGGAGGGGGCAGCCATGAGGTGCTCCTACAGACACTCCAAAGAAACTGCCTGCTTTCCAACCAAGTCTGATGTCTTTTCCCTCAACCTGAAAACTGAAATGCTAGTGTAAGCTCAGTATTATCCTGTTAGTCAGGCCAAAATTGGCATGCAACCTGCATATGAATGCTTCCTGTGCATATGTCTTTCTCTAGACAATAAGCTAAAAACAGGAAGTTTGGGAAGTGAGAATGTTATACACTGGGGAGACACTGATCAAATTCTTTAGACCATTTAAAAAATTAAGTTTAGTCAAAGCTTAAAAATTAGGTGCTGGTATTCATCCCTTTATTTGTCATTTTGACTTGATTAATTAAAATATTGGGTTAGTTATACTGAATAATGCCTCCTGACCATGTTTTTGGTAAAAAAATTTTCACAATTTTGTACTTATGGATCTTTTGTGTGGATATTTGTGTTGTATGCCAACGAAACTGAAAGTTCTCTAGTTTAATATAGGTCTTGGTTATGATGGTAGTGACCAACAGCTTGTATCAGCGAAAAGCACCAAGGGCAATTCTGGAAACTTTTAACGGTTGCATGACAGAGTTAAACATGCAAGGTACAGTGCCTTCAACCTTGACTGTAGTCATATGAATGCCCCATTTATATATCACTGATTTACACGAATTTTCAGCAGTTTCTTTTGAGATGCTCCTAGTGAATCGCTTTGATTTACGCAAACGACAATGCTGTAAACTGAGTGAACAAACAGCTGCAAATATGTCGGAACTCCCCCTGGTGCTGATATCAGCAATACGCCTGAAGGAGCATATAGACGTTAAGGAGCCTATACACGTGCTTGAATAAGGTAATCGCCCCCTCTAGTGGTAGTGTTCAGTTGCACAGCAGAATTACAGCCTTATTACGCTGATTTGTCGCTCTGGGGGTATGGTTGCCGTTATATTGCATCATCTCTTCATTGTAAAATTAACTAATAGTGCCAGCTGCAGACAAAAAGATTACTTTATCAATATGGATTGGAAAGGAAATGCAGGAAGCTCTGATGTATTCCGATTGTGGCGTTTCTTCAGGTGACTATGAAAAAATTATGCACGGTAACAATACATGAAATTTCATTTTTTTTTAAATCCTCATCCTCTGTGCATCAGGCAGTGGAAATCACCTGTTGTGATACCTGTGTTTTTTCCAGTTCTACAGAACATTAGATCCATTTTCTCCGCTACACAGAGATTATGTGTAATATTCCCCCAGGTATGAGAGTTCAGTGAACTTTTAAAAAAGGCTTAACAGTACCATTGTACAACAGCCTCGAATATCTGATAAGAGGTTAATATATTCAACTTGGTCCTGTTTCATTGTTCTTGTTTCTACGTTGCCTGAAATGAGTCCATTTGGAACTTCAGCGCGGCTTGGTCTCCTTGGATTTCACTGCTAAGTTAATTTCATATGAACCGTTCGAACGGTATCAGTCCAACAACACAGTCATAACTGTATTCTTTAATCAAATCTCAATATCCACATGCCTGTTACATTTACATTAGTTTCTCTGCTGCCCGCTTTTGTCCGGATACATCACAGCACGCAGCAGTGCAGCTATGCTGAGCATCCAATCAGGGACCAGCAATAAAATGCAGGCTAGCACTGGAGTAAAAGCTATGCAACGTCTGTCATTGAAAGGTCAATCTGCTAAAAGTGTTTTGCAAATCAAAACCATGAATAAGGTCCTACAAAATTCAAAAAACTTTGCGAAAAGTATATGAACAAGAGGTAGTCAGTAACAGGAAAGGTCAGTCCTTAGATGAATTAGGCCTCCCCCTGAGAAATAAGTCTTGAGGCATTTCTTGAAGGATGATAGGGAGTTTGTTGACTGGATATACAGTAGATGGCCAGCTTGCTCCATCATCAAGGAACTACATGAGAATCGTCTGCAGTGAGACTTTTCACATGAAGAAGTGGATTACCAAGAAGCTTTGGTTTTCTGAACAAAGAGTGTTACATGAACTGGCCACAAGAAGGTGCACTTCTCATGGCTGTGTTTCACCTACATGAAACTGACAAATACTTCTCAGCCTTGTTTCCAACCCTGTAGCATGCCTGCATACATCCATCTTCTAATTGCTTATCCTGGTCAGAGTCACAGGTGGGATGGTACCTATCCCATGAAGCATGAATGCTCTTAAGTGGAAATAGTGTACATATTTACAACTAAGCCCATGACTTCACGAGATCCACACTGCATAGTATACGACTATCTCTCAACACCCACAGTATATGACTGTCTCCCATCACCCACAGTATACGACTGTCTCCCAGTGCCCGCAGTATACGACTGTCTCTCAGCACCCGCAGTATACGACTGTCTCCCAGAATCTGCAGTATACGACTGCCTCCCAGCACCCACAGTATACGACTGTCTCCCTTCACCTGCAGTATACGACTGTCTCTCAACACCCGCAGTATACGACTGCCTCCCAGAATCTGCAGTATACGATTGCCTCCCAGCACCCATAGTATACGACTGTCTCCCAGTGCCCGCGGTATACGACTGTCTCCCATCACCTGCAGTATATGACTGTCTCCCAGCACCCATAGTTTTGGGTACTTTATTTTGCCTTTTTAAAAACAACCAGCTTTTTCCTAAACCTGTGAATGTGATGTCTAGAATAAATGACACTGAAGGGAGCACAGTTTGCCTCTGCCTTTTGGTGACATTGAACAGAGGAAAGGGCCAAAGCATCACTTAATGATTAATGGTCAGATTTTGATAAGCTGATCTAGACTTCAGGTTCCTTTCTGAATTGCTTAAATTCACCCACCCAGCCAGCCACCGATTTTCTGTGACTGCTTATCTGGTCCAGGGTCACAGGGAGCCTGGAATCTTTTTGGGAAAGGACACCTGAGATACAATGGCTGTCTCTCACAGGACACACAGAGCCAGGGCAGGAATTACACCACCAATCAAGGCCACAGTATTCAGCACTGATCCAGCATCCCATTTGTAACAAACAAATATTTGCTGTTTCTCTTTTTTGAGATATTCCAGTAGAACTGTTTCTAAATGGCCAACTGAACTGGTGTCATGGACTAGGTTACCTGTACAGTGTCAAAGCACCTCCCAGTCATTTATTTATTTTTACTTTTGTGTACTGCATTCCTCCAGTCAGGGTGGAACTCCTTGTGACCTCTACCCTCTAAGGTCACAAGGTTGAGCCTTGCCTGGGTTCTGTGTGTAGAGAATTGGTTTGTTTTGTAGTTCAATTCATTTTTTTAAATTTTTTTTAATTTTTTTTATTTTAGTTTTTTATCTGCACTGGTTAAGAGGAAACAATGATTCTGATGTTAAATGCATACATGTGTTTCCATGCAGTATTTACCGTACCTCCCAAAGGTGAATTTTCACAGCACACGCACACACACACACACACACACACACACACACACACACATGCAGTGAGGTGTGACTCTTGCAGGTGGAGAGGCAGGATGGACATGCGACTGAAAGAATGCGCCCAGGTCTGCCTGCACCTGGGTGCCAGGCGGGAGTCCACGTCCGCGTGCCACATCCCGCTGCTGGTGTCAACGTCTCAGTCCGCGGTGCCAGATGAAATGTGGCGGGGGTGTCCTTTAGTTGACACGCGCAGCTATGAGCACCTGATCGCCACAGCATGCATGACTGACTTTTTCAACTGGAATTGATAAACAGCAGATTCAGAGTGTTGTAGTCAAGGGGGAACATTCTCACAATTTTTAGATGTGTAGTATGGTGGACAATAACGAAGATGAAATATTATCTAGATTAAACAGCTACCCAATGTATAATAACTGAGTTTGAAGTTTTTATATACTAACATGCTGATACATGGCTGGGGTTGCCAGTCAACACCTTTTTTATTTTAACCGTCAATAACACTCTAACAATGGCTCAGAACCTTCTTCCCTGAACCAGAAGCGATTCTAAGGACTCCACGGGGCCCCTGCAGGTTTATCATTGCAATGTGTACTTACTGTATATAATCGGCCATCATTGGGGGTCCCCTCCCAAGTCGGGGGCCCCAGGCAATTGGCTGCCTAGCCTGTCCTGTTGCCACACCTCTGTCCTGGACAGGAAAAGCAGAGAAAGACAGGAAAATGTCATTAAATTGTTTTATTTTGTGTGCAGTGAGGGCAGCTCAGTAGTTTCTGTACCTTTGCCAAACCAAGTGAGCTCAAAAGGCAGACCAGTGTAGATGCAGAGGCAGCCATGACCCCAATTGGAGAGAAATGCATGCTTTGGTGCTCAGTAGCTAGGTGCGGGTATGACCATGGTCAGCTGCCAGTTCATTTCAGAACTGATTTCAAAGTAACGCTTATGGTTAAATTGTTTAGCACCTGAATATATTTCTGATATGCTGGAGGGATATAAGCCTGGTAGGTCTCTAATGCAGTTTTGCCCCATTTCCACCGACATGGTTCCAGAGCTGTGCCAGTTCCTGAACCAATTTGCATGCTTTTCTACCACAAGGGAACTGATTCCCATACCAAAAAACAAGTTCAGGAACTGGCACCAAAAGCTAGTTGTTCTGGAACCTGTGACGGGAAGCGCTGAGGGGCGGGACAAACAGCACAAACACTTGTAGTTCAGCATGCACTGCTAGCATTGCAGTCTTTTAAACATTTAAGTTTGATCTGAATTTCTGACAATCTCTTTGAATCAAGTGAAGATGCTGAATTGTCTTTTGATCAGGATGACTAGATACCATTTTATCATCTCCTGAAAAATTAAAACAATCTTAAATATCAGCTGATCCTGCTGATCGTCTTTTTGTTTCCAGTTAAACAAATTTTAATCCATTTGTATATCATCTGTAATATAGCCATCTAAAAAATGTGAAACAAATACTCTGGTCCCTTAAAGGAATTATTACGAAACAAAATGTCAGTTTTGAAATGTGAAGCAAGGTTTGTACGTGTATTGCTTTGGACTATAATTTTTGACAATAACCAATCCAGTGTTCTTGAACTGAATATCTGATCGGCAGGTCCAAATGTGAAAATATACTGTCAAAGTTAGGAGTAATGCTTGGAACCAGAGGACACGGTCTGTTATGTTTATTTTGTGTTGCTGCTGGAACAGGTCAGTGATGTGGCTTCTACATTGTCAAGTCAAATTTGGCTCTGAAGGTCATGGAAACTTGGAACGGTTTGCAGTATGTTAGGTTCCAGCTCCAGCCAGACACCAGCACCATTTTGGTGGAAAAGAGGCATAAGAGAAATACAAGTCTAGTAGGTCTCTAAAAGGAATACAAACCTGGTAATTCTCTAAGATTGGTTGAACTGGCCAATTTGCTGTTTCCAGAATTGAAGCTAAGCAGGCAGCTCAGTGTTAGACGTGCCCCAACAGTAAACAGGTTTAAGACTAAGCAGGAAACTCTTCTCTATAGTTTTGAATTGCCTCGGAAGTACCAGGATTGGATTGCTAACATTTCGAAGTTACCGCGAGTTTCTCCTGCGAGCTGGAAAAAGAATACCCTATCATATTTTACCCGCCAAGTTTCATTTTGAGCATATACCGCATGTCCGGAGTTCTCCTTTACAAACGTGAGTAGGATACCATGCCTCCTGTCGTGTATGTGTATGTGGAGTGTAATACATTTAGTTATTCTCCTGTCTTTACTGGTATGTTTATTTGTAAGAAGTGTAGACTAGTCGCAAGACTGACGGAGAAGAGTATCCGTATGTTACATGAGATTCAGGAAAGCGAGAGTTTCGTAGATTCAGTGTTAGCGGCTGCGGATATGTCCATAGCAGGTAGCTTGTCACCCTCAGCTCTGGCTTTAGAGCCCTCGCAGCAAGTCGAATGGGTGACGACTCGGCGGCGTAGTCATAGACCAAAGCCAAACCCTCATCGGCACCATTCGTCCGTTCACATTTCCAGCTGGTTCTCTGCCCTAAGTGAAGCACCACTGAGTCTCTCGTTAAAAATCCTCTGGTAATTGGCGGCTCTATTTTCCGAAATGTGAATATAGCGACACCTACGAATACAGTCAATTATATAACAAGGGCTAGAGCGGTCCACATCACTGCAAATTTAAAAGTGCTGGCTAGTAGTAAACTTAGGTTCTCTCATATCGTTATTCACGTCAGCACTAATGACGTCCGGTTGAGGCAATCGGAGATCACGAAGATGAATTTCATAGAATTGCGCACGCTTGCGAAAAAGATGTCTGCGTCAGTAACGTGCTCTGGCCCCATTCTTGCTAGACGCGCCGCTGATGTTTACAACAGATTATCGTCGCTGCATCGACGATTTTTGGTATCCAAAAATGTTGATTTTATAGATAACTGGCGGACTTTTCGGGTAAGCCTGGATTTTTGAAGAGACGAAATTCACCATACGTGGCTATGTGCCACTCTTTTGTCGAAAAGCATAGCTAATAGTCTTAATGGAAAATCTTGACTAACCAGAGCCAAGTTCAGGTTGCAGACTCGGCTTAACCGACCGTCTGGTAGCTGCTTAGAGTTGTCACCTGAGGTTTATGATATTCAGACTGTGTCTGTTTTCTGCTCTTTCAATTGTAGAGGACTATTCCACAACAAGGTCTGCTTTAATAACCTGATACATATTAAGTTAGAACCGTTGTCACAAAGTACCTGTGAGGTCAGGCTGAAGTTGGGGCTGGCATGTAAGGTCTTTGACCCCCAAGGCATTGCTTATAAATGATATCATAACCGACTCAAGTCTTAGTATGCGCTGATTGACGGAAAGTTGGCTTAAACAAGGTGACTACATGGTGCTAAATGAGTCTGCCCCTCCTGGGTCACCTACAAACACAACCCTTGTCCTGATTGGCAAGGTGGTGGTGTTGCTGCCATATTTAAGTCTAGTCTCGCTGCTTCTGAGAAGTTGTTACAAATTTAGCACATTTGAAATCCTGGTCCTTACTGTCAGCTCATGTGCTCGTAACTCCCCACCGTCGCTTATGCTTGTTGTCATTTATAGACTACCTGGGCTGTATAGCAGTTTTATTCAATAGTTTTCTGACTTCCTGTCTGATCTAGTTGTTAATATTGACAAAGCTGTAATTGCTGGGGGCTTTAATATCCACATGGAAAATTACTTTGATCCTTGCAGTATGCCATTTGCCTCTCTGCTTGAATCTGTTGGTGTTGTGCAGAATGTAGTAGGGTCTACTCATTCAGGTAACCACAGACTTGATTCTCAGCCACGGTATCCCTGTGAAGCATGTGTCTATCCTTCCTTTAAATCCTGCAGTCTCAGATCACTCTTTACCAACATTTGAAGTGCTACTGAGATCTGCTACTCTGCCTGTCTCCAAAGTGAGTGTTAACTGCCATAGTACTCCCTCAACTGCAGCTGCTTTTGTTAACAGGCTTCCCCTGGCATTCTCCCAGATTGGTAAACCCACAAATTAATCTGAACTTGAACAGGTATTGATAAATTTTGATCACTCACTTTGTAGCAGTCTTGACTTGGTTGCTACTCTTAGGAAGAAAATGCTTAAAAATAAGAAATATGCTCCTTGGTATACTGACTATACCCATGAACTTAAAAATGCTTCAAGGAAATTGGAGCATAAATGGCGCTCATCAAACTTGGAGGTTTTCAAAATTGCATGGAAAGATAATGTTTTAATGTACAAACAAGCCCTGATCACAGCTTGATCCACATATCTCTTGCGGCTGATAGACAATAACAAAAGTAATGCTAGGTTCCTGTTTGATTCTATGTCCAATTCAATTTTATTTGTATAGCGCTTTTAACACAAAGCACTGTCACAAAGCGCTTTACATAGTCCCAGGCCCACAGTCCCCAGAGAGTAAGCCAAAGGTGACAGTGGCAAG
>JAACJT020000021.1:2066770-2088663 GCA_009936485.2 Gymnarchus niloticus | reverse complement strand
AAGACAGCTAGAAAGGTGCTTGGTGTGACATCTGGTCAGAGGAAGGAGGACAAGGAAACCTGGTGGTGGAATGAAGATGTACAGGAGAGTATACAGAGGAAGAGGTTGGCGAAGAAGAAGTGGGATAGTCAGAGAGATTAACAAAGTAGTCGGGTACAAGGAGATGAGGCGTAAGGTGAAGAGAGAGGTGGGGAAGGCTAAAGATAAGGCATATGGTGAGTTGTGTGAGAGGCTGGACACTAAGGAGGGAGGAAAGAACCTGTACCGATTGGCTAGGCAGAGGGACTGAGCTGGGAAAGATGTGCAGCAGGTTAGCGTGATAAAGGATAACAATGGAAACGTACTCAAAAGTGAGGAGAGTGTGTTGAGAAGATGGAAAGAGTATTTTGAGGGGCTGATGAATGAAAAGAATGAGAGAGAAGGTTGGATGATGTGGGGATAGTGAATCAGGAAGTGCAACGGATTAGCAAGGAGGAAGTAAGGACAGCTATAAAGAGGATGAAGAATGGAAAGGCTGTTGGTCCGGATGACATACCTATAGAAGCATGGAGATGTTTAGGGGAGATGGCAGTGGAGTTTCTAACCAGATTGTTTAATGCAAACTTGGAAAGCGAGAGGATGCCTGAGGAGTGGAGAAGTAGTATACTGGTACCAATTTTTAAGAATAAGGATGATGTACAGAACTGTAGTAACTACAGAGGGATAAAACTGATTAGCCACAGCATGAAGTTATGGGAAAGAGTAGTGGAAGCTAGGCCAAGAATGGAGGTAATGATTAGTGAGCAGCAGTATGGTTTCATGCTGAGAAAGAGCACTATGGATGCAATGTTTGCTTTGAGGGTGTTGGAGAAGTATAGAAAAGGTCAGAAGGAGTTGCATTGTGTCTTTGTGGACTTGGAGAAAGCATACTGTATGACAGGGTACCTCGAGAGGAGTTATGGTGTTGTATGAGGAAGTTGGGAGTGGCAGAGAAGTATGTAAGAGTGGTACAGGATATGTATGAGGACAGTGTTGAGGTCTGCAGTAGAAGTGACAGATGCATTTAAGGTAGAGGTGGGATTACATCAAGGATCAGCTCTGAGCCCTTTCTTATATGCAGTGGTGATGGACAGGTTGACAGACATGATCAGACAGGAGCTCACATGGACTATGATGTTTGCGGATGACATCATGATCTGTAGTGAGAGTAGGGAGCAGGTTGAGGAGACCCTGGAAAGGTGGAGGTATGCTCTAGAGAGGAGAGGAATGAAGGTCAGTAGGACTAAGACAGAATACATGTGTGTGAATGAGAGGGAGGACAGCGGAATTCTGAGGATGCAGGGAGTAGAGTTGGCGAAGGTGGATGAGTTTAAATACTTGGGGTCAACAGTTCAGAGTAATGGAGTGTGAAAAAGAGGTGAAGAGAGTGCAGCCAGGGTGGAATAGGTGGAGAAGAGTGTTAGGAGTGATTTGTGACAGACAGGTACCAATAAGAGTGAAAGAGAAGGTCTACAAGACGGTAGTGAGACCAGCTATGTTATATGGGCTGGAGATGGTAGCACTGACGAAAAGACAGGAGGCACAGCTGGAGGTGGCAGAATTAAAGATGTTAAGATTTGCATTGGGTGTGACAAGCATGGATAGGTTTAGGAATGAGTATATTAGAGGGTTAGCTCAGGTTGGACGATTGGGAGCCAAAGCCAGAGAGGCGAGATTGCGTTGGTTTGGACGTGCAGGGGAGAGATGCTGGGTATATTGGGAGAAGGATGCTGAGGATGGAGCTGCCAGGCAAGAGGAAAAGAGAAACGCCAAAGAGGTATATGGATGTGGTGAGAGAGGACATGCAGGTGGTTAGGGTGACAGAGCAAGATGCAGAGGACAGGAGAAGATGGAGGCAGTTGATCCGCTGTGGCGACCCCTGACAGGGGCAGCCGAAAGAAAAGTAGATCATTTATGTAAGAATTATCAGCTAATTAGCCAAAGTTTATTTTGGTTTTGGTTTTCGACCGAAAAAAATATTAATTTCGGTTTCAGTAAAAAAAATCATTTTGGTGCATCTCTAACAGAGACCTTAGGTAGATACTCCCCAGCTAGGCTATAGGCTGAGATGTAGAGCTGGGTGGGGATCAGTGCCATTGACTTTGGATGAACTGTTCTGTCAGTGCTGTCACTCCTGTTTCACATGTTCTGTGTGTTGTTGGAGTGCTGGCGTTCAAGGATTCCTCATGTCTGTGTCCCCACTGGTCTCTCCCTCAGTTGTGTTGCCATATATAGTTATGCTGAGGCTCTTGCTATTTTGTTTGCCATTTCCCATTATCCTGCGGATTTTCTTTCCCCCGCTTTGGGGTGCTTCCCTTGGAGGTTCAGATTCAAGAGATCCTCGTATCGTCTGCTGGCCTACCAACTGTTCTGTCTGTGCTGTCACTCCTGCTTTGCATGTTCTGTGTGTTGTTGGAGTGCTGGCATTCTAGGATTCCACATGCCTGTGTCCACATTAGCCTCTCCCTCATAGTTAGGCCAGGGCTCTCGTTATTTTACTTGCAGTTATTCTGCCACCTTAAATTGCTGCACTGCTCATACAAATTCTCCCCCCCCCCGGGGTGTTTCTTTCAAAGGTTCGGATTCAAGAGATCCTTGTATCATCTGCTGGCTTACCACACCCTCCCTCCACTTCAGCTGTCCACACTGACCAGCTTGCTGCCTTCTGAGCCACCGAACCTGCTCTGATCACTGGACTGCAATTTCCAATACCCTGTTGTCCTCCTGGCTATTACAGGATTTGTTCTTATTTGTATTAATTAATTTGTCCTGCTTGGTGCCAGCCAGAGGAGGATGGACTTCCCCCTTGAGTCTGGTTCCTCCCAAAGTTTCCTTGCCACTGTCGTCATTGGCTTACTCTCTGGGGACCCTGGGTCCAGGACTATATCAAGCACTTTGTGACAGTGCTTCTTGTTAAAGGTGCTATATAAATAAAAATTGAATTGAATTCATTTTAATGAATTTTTTACTTTTATTATTTGAGCATAGTACTCCTGCACCTTCATATGATTTTTTTTTTTAAATATACTGTATATTTCTATTTTACTATTTTATAGATATTACTTTTAAATAATCTGATCTGTTAATTTTGTAAGGTACTTTGTCACCTCTGCATACAAAAATGTGCTTTATAAATGAACTTGCCTTGCCTAGTCGTCCATGGGACAGGGTCGAGCTGCTTGAGACAAGATGGTGCTGATGTCGGTGACATCAAAAGACGAGGATATTTGGAGCATGGCAGTGGGCCATTATTGGGAATAGTTATCCAGTACTACACAGCACCTGGACCCCCATGCGACTTTGACCGCTTTCTCGTTCATCCCTGCCGTGCAACACCCAGACCCCCATGTGACTCTGACAGCTCTCCAGTTCATCACTATCAGGCTTCACCCGGAACCCCACGCGACTCTGATCATTCTCCTGTTCATCACTACCAGGCAGGGATGTGTTTACTGAAAGCCGTGCCGTGAGAGGCACTGAGATTTCTCACAGAACGCGTTAAGCCCATTTCACGGATGTGACACTGGCAGGTTGACGGTGTGTTCCAAAACAGTGCAGCTTGAGACTACAAAGAGCTGTCTTCTATTCGGGGCAGGGGGAGTCACTTCTCAGGAGAGAGACACTGAGTTTTATGAGGACGCTGACACCTGACAGCTTTCCCCAAAGCTTCCCGTGCCCGCAAGAAAAACACCTGTCCTGTGCGGGTCTCCCTCTCAAACATCGTTTGCCTCGCTGGGCAGCTGCACACCATGAGGCGGGGGCCAACTGGACTCCTTTGGCAACCTTGCAGCGACCTTGCAGGGGGAAATCTCTGAATCCTTAGGGGGTGTGGATGATGAGGGACAGGGAATAAAGGAGTTCACACAGAGTCCATCCTCTCATTTTCCATCCTCCATCTCTGTGTCAAAGGATCTGAGGAGCCAAGTGCCGTGAATTCTGGGTAATAGGCAAGGAATGTAATTTGGAAATATAGCCCTACGCTCTGAATATGTGACCCCCCTCATTTTCGGTATTAATTTCATCGCGAACAGAAAAGATAAACATGACCACAAATGAAGAAAAAGTTTTTAAAGTACATAAAGAACCATCCCCACAACCCTGACCAGGGCAAGCAGTTAGAAGATGAATAATATGACATCTGTATATACATTTCAAGTTTACATTACATCCTGTTTGTAAAAACAAACACACTATCAGAAAACAAATTATTGAAGCATACTTGAGATCTGCGTTTTGATGAATGTCTGATTTAGATCCTGGTCTTAGCTGAGACTTTGTCAGGTAAATGAAACCATAACCCAGACTGAAACATTAAGATGATGGGACTTTAAGGGGTCAGTCACTCTGTGGTGTGGCTTGTGCTGAGGAATTATAACCCTCACTTTTGTGCAGTGATGATCACATGATCACAGATATTTATAAGAAAGAAACATTTCTGTTTTCCTGATAGTAGCTTGTTTGCGGTTTGCCTTCCTTAATTAATATACACACTTCCCCAGGGTGCATCACCACTGAGGCAAAAGATCCAGCCTGTTCAGCTCATCAAGTTGATGCCCCTCCTTTCTCTCCTCTTCTCCCCCACCCATCTCCCCAACCTCATTCACTCAACGTTCCAACACTCCTGTCTCCGTGCAACATTGCCCCCCACCGCTCACAAATTTCAAATTAAACAAATAAGCCTCATCGCCATAGTAAATAAAGAGCTATTGCCAAAGCAATTATTGCAAAAGAATGTTGCGGCTTGTAGCACACTGAAGTAGCTGCGCTTCCAGAAGGACAGACAAACTCAGCCAGGAATTTTGGCCTGGACACAGCTGTAGCCAGAGAAGAGGCTTTCTTCATGATGGCCCTTTTGTCCCAATATTTAAAGGTCAGTGTCTCTATTGGAAAATTAACAGTTTCTCAGGTTTAATTGTGTTGTTCCCTCCTCTGGGACTGAGAAAGATTCCCATCCTGATTTTTCCCTGCTGTTCTGGACTTGTGTTCCACCTGCTGTGTGGCTCTCCTAACGGACTGTGCAACTTGGGAAAGGTTCCAGAGCACCGACAGGTCATCAGCAGGACACACACTTAGCTATTAATGCTAAGTGCAGCACTGCAGTTAGAGCGATGGTCTGAGAGCTACATCTCCTTAAGCCTGTGGCAGCATGTACTCTGGTCCTGGTGGCATGAGGTCTACACAGGCTCTCAAAACTGAATCTACACCCAAAGGAATGAGGGAGAGACAGGCATCTAGTGTAATTCGGAGAAAGGGAGATGATTCTCTTGCAGGATGCCCATCACTGCCTGTCCTCGCCTGGGAGATCAACACCAATTTTCCCCACAAGGGGGAGCTGTCAATTAGTGTGATCCAGGTGAAGACCAGAGTCAAGCACATCAGTACACTGAGCACACTGCCCCACTCAGTCTGGGCTTCCAGGACTCAATCAACGAGCAGGTTGTGCCCATGAGCACCAGACAGGTGGGCACACAGGAAGGAGGTCCAGGGAGGGCTTCTGGAAATCAGTTCTGAGAAGTTATCTCACCTGGATGGGGGTGGCCATCACTGACCATCTGGATCCCAGCTCACACCAGTACGCCGGCTGGTCAAAGCCAGGGCGGCTAATATCGTAGCACAAGAACTCATTTCCGCAAGCACGGCTTTGTTATTCATTAAGGTTCAGCTCGATGTGCAACACCTTTGTCTTTTTCCGCTATTTACACCTCCGCATATTCACTTAGACAGCTGTGAACCCATCTCACAAGTTCATCCACAGCTTCCCTAGGTCTGTCTTAAGAAATGATCTTACTTACACTCCAGGTTAAACGGATGCAAGAATGGATGGCCAAACTCGAAGCCTGGACCCAGATTGTATCCCTGTATTACAGAACCAGGTTGGTTATGTTGTGATTAAGTACAGCTGTAGCCAACACGATTGCTGGCAGACAGACTATGCATACGGCATCGGGGCCCAGCCATCAACCAACAAATTGGGAACTGTTAAGTGAGATCAGTTGTGGGTGTGTGCATGTTTTCTTTTCTTTTTTCTTTTCATAGTCATACCCTACTTGGTGGGCTGATCCCGCAAGGAAGCGACAGAAATGCCACAGGTGGCTGGAGGCAGTGCGCCCGACTGTCAATAGGGCACCTTCGTCGGGGCGCTGTAATCTCCGTAATTTCCCTCGGTCACACCGCGCTCATCTGAGGAAAACGATATGCAGATCACAGTCTGTAATTAGGAGATAGTTTCTCCCCTCCCCCATGCCTTAAATGGTACAAGAAAGGCGTACGGTCTCACGACACACACGACACGCCACACGGCTGTACCCCCGCTTTTAATTTAGTCAACTTGGCAGTTATTTTAATCTTCCGGCAAATTGAACCGGTAGGGGATCGTGGCTCGAGCTGGGTGAATGTTATTAATTCCCCACAATATCTGTCTTGCACAATTAGTCACTGTTTGCCGCTGAAAATGTCTCATTAATTATCCGCACCCGGCGACTGAAGTTGCGCGTACCTCCTCGCTCTCGATCCGCGGAGACCAGAGGTCGCACCTCCGTAAACAAGGGAAGAGGGACCGTTTGAAAGTCCTCTTAATTCTCCTTTTCCACCCTCCATTTTATATTTTTTTTCCTTGATACGAGCAGCAGCATGACTCTGCTCGAGTTATAATAGCTTTCATGGTATAATTGATCATTTTTGGAGCGGTAAAAAAACACGCAACGCACTCCGCGCGGAGTGGTGTGAATATTAAATATTAAATTTGATTTCACACTCGACGTTAAATTGAGCCCATCTCCCCCCTGCAATCGTTCGCCTGCTCTCCTTCATTTATGCAGCCGCGTTCCACATTACTGGGAAAATAAAAATAAACACCACCACCACCCCCCCCCTTCCTCGGCAACATTTATTTATTTATTTTGGCGTTTGTTGTTTGTTTGTTTATCAGCGTTCCTCCTTCGAAAGCCTTCAGGCGGGGAATGGTGGGCTTTTATTTTTATATTTATTTACCGTGATTATTGTTATTAATGAGCACTTTCACCTCAGCCAAAATCTCCCCCTTACTAAAATGTCAGAGGCAGTTCCCCCCCCAAGTGAAATCCGAAGTGGCTCCTTTGAGGGATAATACGCTAGCGCCAGTCCCCAAAACATGCTCTTTTGTTCACCTGTGGGCTTCTGGCTGCCAAGACAGGAGAATGACCAAGCCTTTATGTGCAGAACCTTCCAGACTTTGTGATGCACTAAAACTAAGGAAGTGAAATAATAATTGCTAAAAAACAACCCAGACTGAGGCAGAAGCAGGAGTAAATTTCTTGGCAATCAGCATCTCGACCAGAGAGGTTTAAATAGGCGTGAACGGAGCAGTGGAAGCAGAGCCAACCCAACACGGATGAGTCTTACACAACAGCGCTTTGATGTTTGGCTTTGAAATGTAAGGCCAAGTGTGAGCCTTCTGTTTATTACTGTGTGCATGTTCACACTTGAAACCGCCTTCAGCCTTTTAAGCACGATTTGTCAGGGGGACAGGTAAGGGCCCTGTCCGCTACCCCCACCCCATTTCAGCTCTGTCCATTTTACTCCCGATGTCAGCCTGTCTGCCTCGCTGTTTCCCCCTCATTGTGACGTTACCCTGCCATTTCCTCATCCATTTTGCTTTGAAGGTGCCCCCAATCTATGAACAGCCTTGTCACAATTCTAAGGACAGCATAACCACTGAAGGCCTTGCCAATTAACCCTCCGTTGGTTCTGAGTGGGTGCACTGTTCCCGTTATGATGACTCGCTGTGCCACATCTCTCTGTCTGTCTTTCCATCTCTCTCTCCGTGCCAGTCCTGTTCTCTCTTTCTCTCTCTCTCTCTCCCCCGTGACTCAGTGTTTAGGATTAGCCCATTTTACTAAGAAGGGGCCAGTCTGTACTAACTTTGTCAGCACAGATGGTTTTTGGACACTCCATGACCGCTACAACGGCAGGGAGGGGTGTAGCGGATGGAGATGGCTTTTGCCTCAAATTCACACGCAAATATTATCTTTTGGTTCCTGTTGCTTTCTGAAATTGAATCCTCTGATTTTAATTGGCACTCGTTAGGTGAGGAGCTCCAGGCTATTTCAACACACCCCCCCTCCCAGATCATCGAAGTCCGTCATAGACCGTGTCAATCGATAGCCCTCTAATCTACGTTTCCCCGATACGTGAACGCTCGGGCCCTGCTAGGCATGAGCTGGGCATGCCTTCGTCTCACCAAGCCTGCTAATATATGCAGGTGCCCACGGTTGCCGTGTGCCTCTGCCACCGCAGTGAACGGAATTAGAGGGGGGCAGTAATTTGGTTTCACATCGCAACCGGACCCCCACCCATCTCTGACTGTGTCCCATACATTACTAATTAAGGGATTCCTGCTGCATCTGGCCCAAACATTAATCACTGCACATTTTCCATTGTAATCACATAATATACATATTTATTACTTTCTCAGCAATGCTTTTCATATGCTGTAACAGTAGTAGTGTCTGTCCCCAGAGTTCCAAGCTGGGATTTACATAATGCCATATTTAATAACAACTTTGTTATACCAGTGCTTTTGCAATCACTGCGTTAAAGCATCAGTCAACACCTCTGAATGTATGGTTGTGTTAAAACTACCTCAGCTTCAGTTGCCATTTTTTAATCTGTGTGCTTGGTCTGTCAACGTCACAGATGAGGACAAGGGATCAGGCTATGTGATATGTCACCAGGCAGGAAAGCGGAGCTCACGGTGGGGATGGGGCAGTTGAAAGCCGGGGAGCCCCAAAGAATGCTGGGACAACAAACTGAAACATCCATCGCTGTTTGGCTCAGGAATAAACTGGAAATTGGATGGAGTGCACTGCTACAGCCAGAAAGGGCATTCTGGAACAAGTTAGTGAACACAGACAAGGGGACCCATTTAACCTCACCCATTCTAAACTGGTGATCTTCGAGCACTCAGATTTCCACATTTGATTCTTCATAAGTATTTATATTTAGTCAACTAATACATTGTAGTGTATCAATGCCATCAGCTAAAAGTGACAAGACTGATGGAGGCAAGTCTGAAAGTAGAAAGAAAAAAAAAACTGTAGTTTATATTTTTAATGTGTGTACTAGCATCTCCCATACAAAGGTAGACTTTGATGTCCAAATATGACCTTCTCACTAACCTCCCAGAAAATTCCATTTAGCTGAAAATGTTAATTCAAAATTAATGACTATGCACCACTTACTACATGAATTTGCAATGCAGTAAGTAAAAAAATCTGATACCGCCATCTGCCATTAGAAACAGTTTAAATACAATTGTTTTTCCTGTCCTGTGCTGCTGTGTTTTAGATTGGCTGTATTTGTACTCCACATCTTTAGGACCTCTGTAGCTGCACACTGACTGCAGACAACACTGAAGCACGAGAAAGAAAACGTGCTCCTTTGAAGGCCGTCAGATCGAGCGTCGTCCTGGGATACAGCCGCATTATGTGATGTCTCCGTCTGGGAGCCTGACAGCTGATGTGGTCAAGCTTAGTGAAACTGCTCCGAGTCTGAGATATGCAGAAACGCCTATGCATTTCAGGGTGTGCGGACACACGCCTCATAATTCCCGGGCTCTTTGTCGAAGGATTTGTGTGTCAGCAGGGCGTCGGGGTGCACACGTGTGCATGCTAGGCGGTGGGGCAGGGAGTCAGACCCGATTCGGGGTGTTAGTGTTGGACTGTGCAGGGATTCTGTGTGGCAGCGTAAATCTCTATTACACAGCGTGTTCATATCGTTCCTTTTTTAACTCTGTGTCCTTGAACTGACACGGGCGTGTATAGTCCCATGTTTGCATTCGCTGCTGCGTGTCCCAGCAAATTAGTCCGAATTACACGCCTGCATGGCCGGGTGCTGAGGTGCGTTCGACAAACAGCGTGTGGCCGCTAATGCCCGCGTGCCACCTGCATGTGATGTTTTGTCCATGGCTGTTTCTTTACACTCAGCCCAATGAATTTGGTGTATTTTGCATGTGTGAGAGAGGACAACAGAGAACACAGTGATTAACAAAATGGACTTTAGGGGAGCTCTGCTGTTGTACCTTTGAGGGGGTTTCTAACGTAAATTGCTCCAGTCGAACAAATCAAAGCATCAACAATACAGCTAACTAAAAAGACATCAATTTATATCAAGCAGATGGATGAAAAAAGATTAAAGAAACAAACCTTAAAGAGGGATATAAGACTACTGTTAAAAAACACGTGTGTCAGACAAAGATATGATCAGGACACATTAGTGTCAGGGTTGGCTGAAGGCTAGGACACATGGTGGTGCGCACGTCTGTGGCGGAGTAATACGGACGTGTGTTTTCGCCCTTCATCTAAAGTCACATGGTACAGGCATGCACAATTCCGTAATAAAATCTGGGCGTGAACAGCCTTGATTGTTAAACCCATGCGTGACGGCGTGCACTTGTCTACACGGAGAGAAATTCTGGCTTACACACAGTCACCTCTACGTTTGTCTGTGTCCATGTGCAATTATGTCAAAATTTGTCATTATGTCTACATACCTGGCATCACATGTGCTAGCATGACAAGCATCAACTGGCCTTTTAACTGAGACCTCTTCAGTGGTGTGAAGTTCAGCCCAGCAGAATGTTTGGCTGCAGTTCCCTCACTGACCAGCAGGGACTACACATCCTCTTCAATTTATTTTGATGGTGATTGACCCATTCCACCATCCACAGACCACAGAAATTTCAGGTTTCCAGCTGACTTTTAAACCACCTACCAGACAGTGAGGAATGGGTTAAAACTCTATTATCAGTGTAATAATCACTTCAGGTGCATGCCTTAGTGTACCCTGAGAATCAGTACCACTGTTAAGAACCAGTATTGTTAAGGTATTTGTGTATAAATGTAACCAGAATCCACAAGAAAGAACAGCATGCAGTGGTAGCCTACTTAGACAAACCAAATGACAACACAATCCCCCCCTTGACAAACAAACACATGCACTCGCATGGCAGAGCCCCTCCCCTCGCTCTGATGAACAAACATAGCACAGATTTTGCCGCCATCTCCACAGCAGGTGCTGGATGCAGTGACATGCAAGTAACAAAAGAGCACATTTGGCTACAGCGAGCTTCTAGCCGCATCACCATTCTTACACCCCCCCCCCCCCACTGCGCTTCAGCTTAAATCTTAACTGAAAATACACAGACTCCCTCTGTTTGGCACCTATGGTAACCAGTTTAGTATCCATACATGTTCTTCCCTCTGACTTTCTCCGTGGTGGAATCAGAGCCTTGTACTTTTTGGTAGCTTGCATTTCTCGGATGCAGCCCCAGTAGAAATAAGCCGGCTGCTTTTGGAATCATAATCCCTCCGTTGCTCGGCCTGCTTCTGCGAGCCACTAATGTGGCTTTGTGGGTGAGTGTCCGCGGATCTGCCAGAACGGGGGCTTGAGTCACTGGTGACGAGCAGGGCTGGGGGATTCTGGGAAGCACTGGGACAACACCGGGCTGTAGGGCATTCTGGGAAGCACTGGGAGGACACCAGGCTGTAGGGCTTTCTGGGAAGCACTGGGAGGATACCGGGCTGTAGGGCATTCTGGGAAGCACTGGGAGGACACCGGGCGGTAAGGCATTCTGGGAAATATCACGATGCCTGCTCGTTGGGTATTCTTGGATATATGGGGTTGTTGGGTCGGGGAACATTCTGGGAACATGGGGTGACTGGGTCACAGGGCATTCTGGGGACATGGGGTGACTGGGTCATGGGCCATTCTGGGAACATGGGGACACAGGTTTGTAGTTGATGGATGAAAGTGGCAGCTGCTGGGGTTACTGTAGCCTTGGGGTGGCTGCTCTGCTCTGGGACCCTGATTTTTGGGAGGGGATCTGGGACTGGAGGACATGCTGGCATCCCACAGTGCAGCCTGTCCTGCAGTCTCTGCTTCTGTGTGGAAATCTCACATTTCTTAGCTAGGATTTGGGGGAGCGATGAAACACAGACATTGCGGGAGAGTGGGGTGGGTGGGATTCCTGTATGCCCCCCTCCGACACCCTCACTAACTACCCCTAACGCCCCCTCCACCCCGCTGGCGCTGCAGCCCAGCAGATAACCAGGCAGGGATTAAGTGTGACATCATGGTGAGGAGACGGCTGAGCAGTTGGTGGGTGGGTGGGAGGATGGGGGGTTAAGTCTGATTAGACAGGATGGATGGTGTTGGTTGTAGAGGGGGGGGTGGGGTGATTTGGCGGGATGAGGATTAGGAAAGTGTCTATGAGTTCTGACGTGCTGACACAGAACCTCCCTACCCACGCTCCCCATTCTCACAGCCCCCCACTACCGACATACAGACTACCCATCACCAACTGCTTTTCTCCCATCATGATATATGCTCACCCTATTTCCGAGGCTCCCAAGTAAGACAGCGATTCGAGTTGGCTCTGTGGTTCTGAGGGTGTGAGGTACAGGAACCAAGACCGCAAGCTGCTCTGCAAAGCCCTAGAGCGGTTCTGTACTATATGAGTGTAGAACTGCATCACACACAAAACAAAAGTGCCTTAAGCTAAAGCTTTCAGGTGATGCTATGGTTAAAGGCCTGGAACCTCTAAGTGTGGAAGGAGAAATGATGTAGCCTGAAAAAGGACAGACTGACAGCAACAGATCCTAGATCAGATTCAGTTGTAAATGGATATGCCCGAGAAGATACCGATCTCGGAAAAGTTGGGACCAGCAGGAAGTGGAATCAGCTGGATGCAGAGATCCAGGAAATGACATGGTGGCTTATTCTGGAATGAGGAAAAACACCCACTTATCTACCAGCTTAACCCAGTAATCTAGTTTTATAGGGGAAAACTTGGATTCCTGCAATCCTACAGAGGGGAGTTCACATTAAATACCACTGACCCCATGGTCATTAAGGCGAATTTCTCTCTTACTCTTCCTGGTGTTGGTACATACCTTTGTATCAGAAGATAACTGCACCTGAAAACCTCAATAAAAAAATTGTATCATTCAGTTTCCAGCAGAGGGCGCTGTTCCCTTGTGTGTGACAGCTGTCAGTAGCCCAGCATTACGTGCTGAGCTGACGAAGCAGGCCTAACCTGGAGCTACATCACACTGGTGTACCCAGGGGGGCATGACACCAGTTTATTAAAAGCTTAACGCTTCGTGTCTTAATAGGAGCCAATGCTATATTAAATACCTCGCTCCTGTGACAGAGGCTTTTATCGCTGACACTCCTGTCACTAAATGGGTGCTCATAATCGCCTTTGGTGTGTGATTTGCACTTTGTTTCTCAAGTTCTCAATTCAATTGGAAGAAGATACATTATTTCAACGTGCTGAAAGGTGGACACTCTTCCTTTTCAGGTAATTCCACAGAGTCTGTGGGGTGAATTACTGACAATATTGTCAATGAACAAAAACACCCAGCCTTTCCACCCCAAAATTCACACCTCAGTGCGGTCAATCCTGTTTCAGCCAAATCAGCTTCGGTTAATGCTGCCATTAGCCCTCCAAAACAAACAAAAGGGGGAAATCTTAGCCACTCCATGCTTCGGAGTGGCTTAAGAAGGGGTTTCAAATGACCGGGGAATAGCTTTCCGAAAGCTCAAAAACCCATGTGTACTAAAAGTCATGCGTGTTTGAATTAAGGTTTACTCGTCTCGTCAACAATCTGAAGTTTGGCTTGTGTGGTGCTGGCCTCTTTGGGCTGTTTGGGTTTCGAAAACAGACCAGTCAGGAGGCGTAATGTACAGACAGCAGGCGGTGACCATAAGCAAAAGGGAGATGTCAACCAAAAAAGGGAAGAAACCAACATTTCTGACCAAAAATACGTAACCCCCAACCTGCCATGCTACCTTCAGTATTGATCAAGGAGAACCAAACTGAACAGACAAGGATGGCCAGAAGAAAGGGGAGTCGATCTGTATGTCTGTTTATGGTCGAACGAGGGTATTTAACTCCAAAAGGTATGTCAGCCAGACAGTGCAGACCACCATCGAAGCCCACCAGCCACCGCTAATTGTCTGTTATCTTAAACCACATTACATGATTAAAACACGCACACATTAACTAACACACCACAACTGTCATATTACTTGATTTGAGCATTTAGCGTCGGAAATTTTAAAATTGGTCCAACAAAAAATATATACATTTTATCTGTTAAGAGCTTATCTTACATTATCTGCGAGGCAAGTGTAAAATGTGATTTCTTGGACATAATCACAGAAAGAGACCATCCTGAAAAAACATTCATTTGTCTTTTAATATTACAAATGAAAATTATCCCTGCCTAAGACTGTGGGGTTATTAAACCTCACCTTTAACGGAGAAGGAAATCACCTGGAGTCCACCTAGCAAACAGATTGTCGGGTGAGTTTAAACACAGCATCCGAAGAACAATAATTTGGTTTTAAATCTTTGATTCAGAATAATCTTAAATACTTTGAAGTCTTTCCCACAGAGAGCTCTCAGCGTTATATCAAGGGGTTTACTAAAAAAGGATGACACTGACAATGAATAATTTATAAAGTGATCAGATATCAAAATGTCAAAAGCAGCATTTATTGAAATATTCAGTATAAACAGACATCTTTTTAACCTGGTTGTTATTGTTGAATATACAGTATAGTGCAGTTTTTCAGTTTCAAAATCCACTGACGACTATTATGACATGATATAGGCACCAACATTTACATTGTCCTGCATGGGTACAACAATACGTGTATGGGAATGCTATATTTTTAATGTTCAGAATATTGCCCCGAGGGGAGAATTATTTCCAATATGGTTCTTTTCAGCGAATTATTGAATTTGGCGTAAAATAAATGCTTTTAGAGGTGGGTGTTTTTGTCTGTTCGTGAGTAAAAATCCTCTATACACCAGTACACCCCAGCACAAGTAGACTCTCTGCAAATTAAACTACACCGATGTATTCAGATGTAATAAATTCTCTATAATGAGCTGTTAATCTTGTAAAACCCTTTGTTCTTTCCTACTACCATCTCACCTTGAACACTCCTTTAATACATTGTCTTTTCACTCACGTCACATTTATGCATATTTATCTATCTGCAATTGGGCACTACAGAGGTTCTTCCTGGAAATTTCTAAATGCACACAATATAACGGCTTTTTCAGCAAAATAACACATTTAAATAGCTTAATTTATATTATTCTACCGTTATTTGGGTTTTAGCGCTCGGGTCTAGGCGTTCCGATATTCCGTCATCACTTGTCAGTTTAATTTTGGTTTTCCATGTTTTAATTGCGTAATTGTTTAATTGACGGAACCGAATTGATTTTTCGAACGGTAGTGACAATTTGCCAGACCAAAGTAGCTGGAGCTGGGCACGGCTTCAGCAGTCTATCAAATTCTACAGACATCATTAAGGGACAGAAAGAGCTGCTAGCACCCAGATACCGCTAATTCCCAGTATCATTAGAGTTATTTTAGTTGTGCTTTTTTATTGCGTTGTGGAGATTTGTGCATTTAAATGTCGGCGGTAAGCGTTCAATTTCCCGTTCTGATCCAAGTCTGCTTGTTTTATCAGCTTGGACTCACATCACATTTCCCAACTGACCGTAACGTCCCAACGACTTTGGTAGTTAAAATTTCGTGGAAATATATTCTGATAAATAGTAGCAGAACTCAACTTCTTTCACTTTCACTCCTTCCGGATACATGTAATGGCGCGTTACAACGAGCATCCCCATCTCTTCTTTACTGTTGGAAGCATAACTGGAAGCAGCTATAGAGTCAATTATATGCGCATTCTTCCGCAGCCAATGGCGCAAATACATTAGTCACCGCCAAAGCCTTTCTCCAAGCAGCAAAAACATTTCACGATTTCGAATCATTATATATGTAGCCCATAGTACTTTGACCCTGTTTGTGTTATTCTCTAGGACATTTTGCCTCCACAGATTAATGCTGGTGATTCAAAATAAGTTCATACGTTTCTTGCGTGTACGAATTACTAATTTCGTGACTAATCAAGATTTTTTGGAATTTATTTATCTGTAGTAAATATCTCACAATGGAATACAAAAAAGATAAATTATAAACAGGTTATGGTTTGTTCTGGGCAGACGCAATTGATAAACAACAATTCTGTGCTCAGTTTTACTGCTTTTAGAACTCCAGCAGCCTCGATATCGGCATTGCAATGTAGCCTGGCAGTATGCGTCAGCCAATAACTTAACCTTTAAAACAACATCTTAATATGTGGCGTTTTCCTGCCTGATCATATGCGCATTTTATATTCTGCATGTTGGTTTTTTTGAATTGTGGACTAAAGAGCGTTAAAAGCCGCGACGTTTTAAGGCAGCCAGGACATTTCACGGCAACGTGTTACCGCTAACGTGCAGTTATGCCCATGAGCGACTAGATCTCAATCTGACGCACACTGCTGGCAGATAGCGCTCATCTCTTCGCAATTCCTCATTAGCCACTTAGGTGGCGCCTTGGAGTCAATTCTGAATGGCGCGCAGCCTGGCGGGAACGGCCTCTCAAATTTTTAGACCGTACCAGAGTGATTCTGAGCAGGGGGGGGCAAAGTCACATGTTGCTCTAAAAATTGCAATTAAAACATATACTTTAAAAATATATAGTTGTAGTACAATTATTAGTTAATAGGTTTATATATAATATAAGTATGTGTGGTGATGTAATCTCAGAATTTAAACAAAATTAACCATCTTGCGAATTGTACCCTTTTCGATATTTCTGTATTGTAGGTCAATGAGGAAGCAAAACGAATCGATGTTTAGAAGTGGAAACTCATAATACCACGACTTGTGGTGTTTCAAGCGAGATGTAATTCCTTTTTCATCTTCCTTTCGGTTGAAGAATGTATTGTGGGTTAAGAGCATTTTTTAAAATATATCTCCACAAGGATGGACAGAGGTTGAGTTATAGATTCAAACCGCCCACATTTGAGGTTGACTGTGGGTATCTAATGTAGCAAGCAAGCTAATATTAGCTAGCTGGCCTGAAGAGAAGCAGGATAAAACGCTCGCTACTGAATTATAGAATGTTTGTTTGTTCTTTTCTGTTATCCGAGACAGCGAGGGATATAGCGCAATCGCAGACGGTGACATGTGTATATAACTCGCAAGTCAGGTGGCTAATGTTACGAAACACAAGTTACTGGCCATTCCTTACACATCCTACTTGAGCCAAATTGGTTTTTTTTTTCTTCTTCTTCAGTTTCGCTATAGATTTCCTGTTTACTGCAGCCGTTTCTGACTAGCAAACAGCGTGTGGTGCGGTGTAAACATGTCCGTGGAGTGGCATTCCTGGGCGCTGACGGGCGCCACAGTCGCCTGCGTGGCGGCTCTCTACCTACAGTGTGCGCAGAAGGCTGTCCCGGGGGGCGATTCAGGTACAGACATGCGCACGACGGGTCGCCGTATGCAGCCGAACCACACGGAAAATTCTACTGAGGGGACAAATGAGGCTTCAAAACCCGTGGTGGGTCGGACTATCCTGAACTAACCAATCAATGCTGTTGCTAAATGAGGCTTCAAAACCGGGGGGGGGTAGATACCCAGCATTGATTTGCAATTCGGGATAGTCATCCATAACGGGTTATGAACCCTCATTTGTCCCATCGCTAGAAAGTCATACTGCTGCGCAAATGGCTTAAATCTCCTCGTTACGGGCTGTGTATCAGACCAATAGTTCGTTCCCGAGACCTGGGAATTGTAAACATGAGTGTTCTGTTAAAGCAAAAAAGTTGAAGAATGTTCCTTGGGGATTTTGGGGGGTTTATTTTCCTTAACGTTATGGTGTGTTGAAACATTTTTTGGCTGGTAATGTGATAAACATTCCCCTGAATACAGCATTTATTTTAATTAATTAAGACAGGTAAACGTGGACCTACGTGACTGTGCAGTTGTATGTGGTCGTGTTTTTCTGACGATGTTGCTAAAACAGAGAAAATCAAAACAGATTATTAAATGCTGATGCTTCAGTGTGTTTTTGTGTAGTGCATGTGTAATTTAATTAAATGTGTATGCCAGGAATTGTCACACCTACTCCTTGTATTATCACAGCAAGTAGGTTTTTTTTTTTTAAATTTTTTTAAAATGATTTTCTGAAGAAAGCCTTACCGATCCTGCTTTAGCTTTTTTCTCCATTTGGAGGGGCCTGTAGTCCTCTCTCTTGCCCCTTTCGTTTACTTAACATATGTTGCAGGTAGATGGGTACTGTACCTGGCTGCACACTGTTTCACACCTGTTAGGGCTGATTTCGCTAATCTGGTATTTGCTGCCACTTTAACAAATTTGAAAGCCCTCAATTTACAACCTAATCCGCAGAGCCTGCAGCGTGCCAGGAGCAAGGCTGGGGCAGGCCTGTCTGAGGTGGACGGAGATTAGGTGGGGGGGGGGCACTCTGGGTCTCGCATCCTCCCTGCAGACCAGCCCGGCTGTCTGTCCAGGGAGAGCTGGGCTCCTGGGGCAAAGATAAGGGCCGGGAGGTCAACGTCTTCTCCTCGTAATATGTGGAGTGTTAATATGCAATATGGAAGGGGATTGGAGGAGGCACTCTGACTGTATGGTGGGCCCTCATTATTCTTAATTTGAGTGCATACGCCCCTGCAGGGTTCCTTTATGTGTTTAAAGTGATTGGCCAATGCTTTTGCTGCGATTCATTTGCACACTCAGTAGGCCTGGCAAAGTCATGAGGGAAGTTTGGGGTCGGTTGTCCATGTAAATTTTCGAGGTCCGTGCTCTTACATGTGCTGCGAACCCCCTCCAAAAAAAAAAGTGTGTGGCCCTGGTACTTCAGTGGTTCAAGAATAATCCGGAAAGAGGGCCTCGAATGTGTAGCTGAACAGCCAAATTATCAATATTCATTTAGGTCCCATGGAGGCAAGGAGGCTCATGCCCAGAATCACGTAATCAGTGTAAAGGCTCCCCATCGCTCTCCTGTCCAGAATCACATAATCAGTGTAAAGACTCCCCATCACCCTCATGTCCAGAATCATGCGATCAGTGTAAAGACTCCCCATCACCCTCATGTCCAGAATTACGCGATCAGTGTAAAGACTCCCCATCATCCTCATGTCCAGAATCACGCGATCAGTGTAAAGACTCCCCATCATCCTCATGTCCAGAATCACGCGATCAGTGTAAAGACTCCCTATCGCCCTCATATCCAGAATCACATGATCAGTGTAAACACTCCCCATCACCCTCATGTCCAGAATCACGCAATCAGTGTAAAGACTCCCCATCTCCCCCATAACTTTTCGCCTTGGGGCGCTCATAGCTTCTCACCCCCCTGCCCAACTTGTTCCCCGTTCATTTTTGACACGTGGTGTTTTCAGCTGCAATTATACGAGAAGCAATATGCAGAAATTTTGGAAGTAACTTTGCCCATAGAGTGGAGATAAGTCTGACAGAAAGTGGAGATTATGTTAATAGATATTTTCATTTATTTTTATTATTATTTTGGCAATGACAATGAAGTGGCAAGGCCAATGCTCGGGGGCCCCCTGTTAATGCAGTCATTGTGCTTTGGAGGCGCCAGCAGTTTGCTCGTGTGTCAGGATTACGGGGCGGTGGTGGTGGGGGGTGGCGATTAGGGCCGGTGGCATGGTGGGGGCTGACAGCGGTACCAGAGGGGCTCGCTTCCTTCCCCCAAACAGCTTATTATTGCCGTCAGCAGCCGAACTGATGCGTCGAACTTCTCATCTCGTTTTACCATTTAATCTTTGAGAATCTGCCTTTTTCCCCCACATGTGATTTGGCATGTATCCGGTGAAAGTAGTTAAAAGAAAATGCAGAATAGGTTTTTCAGAAAATGCCTCAGACTAACACTACAGCTGTTTTTGGCTCTTGAACGACTTGGCCAAATAGGACATGGTGACAAGAGGTCAAGTTTTTGCCCAAACTTTCAAGTGTGGTGTCGTATTGTGCATGTATAGGTGGTCAGGTGGGTGGAGGCAGAGCCAAATGGGCCTACCCCCTTTCTCACACCAGCAGCAGCTCACGTCCTGAAATGTTGTGGCACCAGATCCCTTTGAACGTGCACCATAACTGGAGTAGGCAGGGATGCCGCTTGGCCTCCACTGCCACGCCAAGGGGCTATTTAAAAAAAAAAAAAAAAAACTCAGCCAACCCGCCTGGGAGCCTTTAGGAACGGTGCCGGATGCCAGTCCGATAGCAGGGTGAGCCTGCCTGGGAGTTGCCCCGCTCTCCATTTCCCGTCCTAATCTCTTTAGGTGTGCTGGGGCCCCAGGGTGGCTGAGTGCTGCTTGTGGGGAGGCTGTTGTCTAGGAATGAGAGCGTGGAAATAGCAGGATTATGGGAAGCTGGCGTGCACCGCCCACAGTCACCGTGACGCTTGGTGCTCGCGTGCCACACCAAGCTTCCCTCCGAGTCTTGGGCCGGCTGTGCCTCTGCGGGCTTCTGCAGCTTGGTGCCAGATGTCTGAGTTCAAGCCTGAACGTACAAGTGAATCTGCCCCCACTGTCTATAAGTGCCATTGGGAGTGGGTAGTCCTGTTCACATGAAGGTAGGCAGTGTTGTTTTTCAGCATCTACCTTGCTTCACAAAAGATATGCCGAAGTTCATTTTAGATTTGGGTTTAAGGTACCTGCAGCTTCTGGGGGGGGGCTGCTAATGTCACCCCCTCGGTGCTGCGCCGTCTGGGCAGCTCGCCGAGCGCGTACCTGCGAATGTTCCTCCTTCGGGCGACCTGGCTGTTTTTAACAGCTCGTGCTTAATTTAGAAGGCCATCTTTAATCCCTGAGGGACTGTGCTATGAAGGAGAGCGGTTAGGATACAGGCTGCCGGATGGTGCTAATCGGGGGCTGTGGTGAGACGCACACTGGGAGAGGTCTCAGGGAGCCCGTGTCCTTTTGGGTGGTTAGGGTGCAGTTTTCTTGTTAGATTTGAGGAGATGGGGATTCGGGTTTTGAGAGCTGTGATGGCCAAGCACACGTGTGTACACACTATGCCGTGTGTGCGAGGGCACGGGGGCCGCGGGAGGATGTGGCCCCCATACACACACGCATGCATACTTCCTGTTATGGGGCTGGGGGGCGTGAGGCGTGTGCACCGCTTAGGAAATGTCATGCCGAGAAGATTTGCGTGGTTTCATCTGGCGGAATTAATGCAAAACCCCAGTACAAGTATTTGTACTGGGAAAACTTTGGAAAGAACTCATCTCTTATTAGTAATTATTGGGTTTACATTAATTTTACCCTCTGTTTTCTTCCACAGGAGAGCTGATCACAGCAGCTTGTGAGCTGGGGGTAAGCATTAGCCCTATTGTTTAATCAATTCGCTCTTTTACTCTTATAAGCATTAAGGAAGTTTAATTAAGCATGGGCAAAAAAGCAGATTAATTCACTTTCAGACAACAGGTTTATTTCTCTTCCTTTTCTATACACTTATTTTGCTAAGTTTGAAGTGCAGAATGCTGTCATTTGCCACCAGTTTATCAAATCCAATTAAAGTCAATGGCAAAGCGCTGGCTTTTGTAGGCTTGGCCTTATGTACGGTATAAGACTTATTATACCCATCCTTTTTTTCTTGTGTGTGTATGTGTAAGCCGCGAAGAATGAACTAAATCGGGTTAACAGTTCTAATAAGTTTTATTATTTAATAAAGTTTATTACGCTGCTGTGATCCTTTTAGGGAGGTTGTGTCAGAGCGACTCTGCCAGTAATCCTGCCGTTAAGTGTTGCGGTCCGTGTGGCCCGCCTTTCTGCCTGCAGGCCTCCCCCTGGACCCTCCCCAGACCTCCCAGAGCCCCAAACTGGCTCTGCCCCCCGGGGCGCCGTCCCTCTCCATGTCCGTCTGTCCCTCTCCTCCGTGCACCTCCGCTCCACACGCACTCACCTCGATGCCGCCTGCCCGCCTGACCCCTGCCATCTGTCTCCCC
>JAACJT020000021.1:1991860-2045740 GCA_009936485.2 Gymnarchus niloticus | reverse complement strand
AAAATATTTGAGCTTCATCTTCATTATTTGTCCTTCTAATGAACAATCAGGATTGATTTCTTTTAATATAGATTGGTATGATCTCTTTCCAATGGGGGCACTAACCAGGTTTAAATGTACCTACGGCGGTTTGGTGAGAAGGTTTTTGGGGTACTTCCTGAATGCTTCTGAGGTGCAGGAGACCTTCACCAGTTTTATCTTCTAAGCTGTGGATTTTTTAGTATATTCAATTCAGTTTATTTTTTATAGTGCCTTTCTCAACATGGATGCCCCAAGACACTTAACAGGAGTGTGGTAATTACAATGAACATTGATGAGAAAGGAAAGGGTCGGAAGACAAGGGAGGGCAGAAGCCAAAAACTCTGCAGCAAGGAGAACAAAGACCTCTGGGGGTCCGAGGTCAACTGGCCACCCATGACTTAGGGCATGTTATCATTATACAGAGCAGAGACAGACATATGAACTATATAGAATAAATATGAAGAGCAAGTTATGGTCAAGTCCATTATCTGTGAGCTGGTTCATCATTCTTATCCTTGAAGATCTTGTTTGCAGCCACATCGATGTTACACTTGGATCTACCACTTCCAAGTTGGACAGTCACCATAGTGTAGTAAATGCATACTACACGTATGTGAGTGAGAAAATGCTTAAAGCCCCCACACTCACCACTGGTGATATGACGGTCATCAGGCTGAGCCTCTTGGGAGTAGCTGATGTTGGCAAAGTTCTCCAGGACAATCTCTATTTCCTTTTAAAGCAGTATTGAGGTTCTGTTGGACTATCTTGTTTATAATGAGCAGTGCCCCAATCCTTTAGGCCATGGAGTGTAGGAGCAGGTCATCCTGCAGGTGTGTGAGTGGTCTCCACCTTACATTGTCGCACCCCTGCTGTCGTAAACATTTCTCACTTAAGAAGTGCCTGCATCCCCAGGTAACGTTACTGAGAGCATCTAAGGCTTACAGACTCTCTTTGTCTACACAATCTTCAGTATGAGTCACATCTTGCACTGAATTAATTTATTTCAGAAGGATACAATAGACAGTTTATTTTTAAAAAAGTGTAGGAAAAATGGGTTAATGGTTGCAGCCAGAAGGACAGCATGTGCCAAAATTTTGTATGGGGATGTTACTTTGAGGCACCAGTCCTGGCTGACTGGTTATATAGTGGTGTGACTGAACAAATGAAATGTTTAAAGGAATGACTAGTTTAAAAACATGCTCCTTGGATTGCTAGCCAGGTGTGAAGCTGCATCCCAGCACTCGTATAAAATGTCCGGTGGTCTGCAGAGGTCACTGGGAGGTCAGCCTTAAGGCTCACTTCTCCTGACCCAGCTGTGGAAGTCACTCCACATGTTGTCCACTGGAGCTACCAGGGTCCACAAACCGGTGTCGTCCAGATCTGCAGCTGATTTAAATAGCCAAATGTTTAGGTATGTAAATGACCAGAAGTGGGAGGCGAACATGACTTTTGAAAGTGAAGGACGGATGAACCGCTGCTCCCTTTAATGCCTGGTGGTGATACTGGCAGACTCATTAACGTGTCACATGCTTACACGCCGCTCTAAGTGTTGGGCCTGCTGTTTGCTATAAAGATAAGACTTCCATCTCTTTTCAGACAAGCATCCCAATGTAGATAAATCACAACTTTTCAAATTCATAATCCTTTAAAA
The DNA here is from genome assembly GCA_009936485.2 of Gymnarchus niloticus. Taxonomy (NCBI): domain Eukaryota; kingdom Metazoa; phylum Chordata; class Actinopteri; order Osteoglossiformes; family Gymnarchidae; genus Gymnarchus; species Gymnarchus niloticus. The sequence goes on along the minus strand of JAACJT020000021.1, from coordinate 2,044,068 downwards.
AATTCCTTCTTTACTCATCCTCACAGCATGTGATATCGTGAATTAAGTGATGGCTGTACTTGGGTGACTGAGACCTAGTGGCCCTGTGTGCCCGCTTGACGTGCAGGCCTACTGGAACACCCCCTCCATCTCCGCCACAGAAAATGGCTCTGTCTCTAACCCCCGGGCCGTTTCACTCTGAGCAAACGAGTTGGCCAGCAACGGGGAAAATGGAGACCTCATTAAAATGTCATTTTTCCACGAGTTGCAAAAGGTGGTCCTGTCACGGATGTGTCTGTTGCCTCTCGTCATCACAGAAATAAAATAGTCCTGCCTGCCTGCCTTCCCCTGGATTAAACACCCTTAATAAAGATGCTTCTCCCTCTCTCTGACTCTGTCTTGCTCTCTATGTCTCACTCTCTTTCTGTCTTGCACACTCTGTCTTACTCTGTTACACTCGCTCTGTCTTGCTGTCTCTGTCTCTCACAGTTCTTTCACTCTCTGTCTCCCTCTCTCTGTCTTACTGTCTGTGTCTCTGTCTTGCTGTCTGTCTCACACTATGTCTCTCTTGATCTCTCGCATTCTCTGTCTTGCTCTGTGTGTCTCTGTCGGTTTTGCTCTCTCTCTCACTTCCTCTCTGTCTGTCTTGCTCTCTGTCTCCCACTCTCTGACTCAGTCTGTCTTGCAATTTCTCTGTCTTACTCTCTCTATGTCTCACTCTCTTTGTCTGTCGCACTCTCTTCTTCCTTCTCTCATCTTTTCTGTATAGACTGATGTACCACTGTGCTGCTCATGGTGAAACTACATCTGATACTGGTACTCTGTGATCTTGCTGGACACAGTAGTCACCTTTGAGGACCAGTGAAGGTCCAAACTACAAATGAAGATGATAAATGTGGAGTGGGGGTTAACAAGTAGTCCTGGAGGTTGTCGCTAGACCCATGTCTGCTACCCCCATCCCTACCATCACACCTTCCAGTGAGTGAGGATTGTGTTCAATGAATCGTACCCCAAAAAGGGTGTTTTGGGGGGTGTGCTTTTGTGACAAGTTGATGTCCGGGGGTGAGATATCATATTGCTATGTTTCTGCATCGGCCTTGAGCAGAGGGACTGGTCTGTGATTGTAGCAGAACATCTCACTGACCAAGTTGGTCCTGAACAGAGGAGATGTTCTCCCGTTCTCCAGTTATAGCAGAGTATCTCCCTGACCAGGTCAGTCTTGAGCTGAGGGGACAGTCTATGGTTATAAAAGAGCATCTCGCTGACCAGATCAGTCTAGAACTGAGGGGACGATCTATGGTTATAGCAGAGTATCTCTCTGACCCGGTCAGTCTTGAGCTGAAGGGACGTCTCCAGCTATTGCAGAGTATCTCCCTGACCAGGTTCACGCGCTTTTCATCTCCATTCAATCCCTTCGATTTCTCCGTGGGCTTCCTCCTCCCCTCTCCCTCCTCCTCTCTCACTCTCTCTCTCGCCTCTTTCCCCAGTGCCCGCATGGCTCTGCCGCCTTGAGTGTCAGTTACCCACCCCAAGTCGGCAAGCTGCTGGGGATTGTGGGAACCCATGGAATCGCCGTGACCGAGGATGCAGGCAGGGAGCCACGCAAACGCTGGAATGTGGGGCGTGTGAGCAGATAAGGGCTGCAAGCCCAGCCAGGCAGGGGGGGAGAGGGAGGGCTGCAGAGCCGTGAATGGGACTGGAGAGATGGCACCATAAACAGCCAGGGAAAGAATAGCGATGGAGAAAAGCATGTGAGAGATGGAAGCCATTCAGTGTGTGTGTGTGTGTGTGTGTGTGTGTGAGTGAGAGAGATCGAGAAGGGGGGAAATGGTAGAGATGAGAAGCCAGCCTTATTCCTCTTTGCATTTCATTTACATCCCTGGCCGTATCGTCCAATCGGATTGGGAGCAAAGCCCAGGGCTTAGGAGTGGAATAAAGAGACAAAATGCCTTTGCTGCTCTCATCCTCGCCTGATAATTCCCTTCTGTTTCTCCGTGCTCCTTTCTCTTCTCTATAGGCAGATAGTGTCCGAAATGCCAGCAGAAAAGCGACACCTCTGCTTGCTGCGCGTCTCAGATAGACCCAGCTAGAAAACAGGCTGAAAAGGCGGCTTTAGCTGCTGGGTGTACCAACGGAAGGCACGGGCTGGGCTGGGGGTGTACCAAGCAGACCGTGATTCCTGCAGTGCCTCCCACCCTACGGGCCGACGCCAGACCCGGGAGAGCTGTTTATAAGGACGCCTGTACTCGCACCATCGACCGGGCCCGTTTTTCACGTGATGGCGTCGTTTAGTCAAATCTAGGCCAAACGGCAAACCTAATAACCACTTTCTGGTGCCGCTACCTGTCCCATAACTTTGAATTCATTTTTAAAATGCTTCATACGAAGAGTAAAGTAATGCCTGTTGAGTTTTTACGGATGAAGCATCTTCACCAAGTACTTAAACGTTTCATACCTTGAGTTAATGTATCAATGGCGTGATTATAATAACTAAAAATTACTTCAGTTTTTTCACCTATTGGCCCGCAGTAACAGGTTACTAAACTTTGAGTCTTAAAATCTGAGGTTTTTATTTAAAGTGTGACAGCAGGTGGGGCTCCAGAGTGGCATCCCAGTCACACAGCGCTGCTTACCTGTTCAGTCCCACCCAGTTTAAAGAACAACTGCGAATACGTAATAGACATTAGTCATGCCATAATGCGGTAACATTGACATGGCAGGTCGTATAATGTGCTGGGGCAGGGAATGATGCTGTAGTCCAGGTTTTGCTGTGGGAGATGCAAACAGCTCTGGGTAAGACACTCTTGCTAAATCGGCATCCTGATGTTGTTAAACCTTCCACCAGTCTCTAGGTCTGAGGATGGCTTGGCCAGTGGTGTTTCAGGTCTACCGGTATACTTTGTGCCGCAGTGGTTGCAGTGTACTGGTCCCTAGGTGTCATTCCTCTGCCTGTAACTGTCTGGACCAACCTCTCAAACATCTGTATGACATTCCTGCCCTGAGCTGTAGCTCCACTGTACCGCAGTGGTGTTGGTGAGGTAGCAACTGCTCAGCACAGCCTCACTCATCCCTTCCTCCTTAGCCCTCCCAGGAAGTGAAGAGCGAGGCTGAGACGGTGACCTTTCTGAATGGAGGGTGCGGTTGTGACTGTACAGCCATCAGCAACCTGCCCTTCTACACCACTAGGATGCCCCCTGGGTGACTGTTTGACCACAAGCCTTCCCAGGTGACCCTCTCTGGGCCTGGAGGCTCTCCCCTGCCCACCAACCTTCTTTATGGTCCATCATTATCCTCATTGCAGGCTTTTCTTAACATCAAACCTACAGTGACTTCAGGAGCTGGGGGCATTTTGGGAGGACATTTATTCTTCTGCTATTAACCTTCCACCCTTGGTAAAGCGACCCCACCCCACACACCCTTCCTGTAGTTCCACTACTTTACTGTCAAGAAGTCAGTTTCATTGGTGGCTGATGGTTTATAGGAAGTTAGTCCTGATCTTTGATCCTCTTCCCTTTCTGTCTGTGGAGCCTGGCAGGTGTGTGTGTACCTCTGTGTGGCTTTTAGGGGCAGCTTGAAGACCGTCATACATGCACAATCTTATCTGCCACAGTAATTGACTAGTTTTTATTTTACTTAGAAGATCACCCCCCCCCCCCAAGTGTAGAAGAGTGACCAGCACTGGAACGGTCCGAATCGATGCTGGCCTGTGCTCTTCATTTCCCACAGAGTCGAACATGAAGTTAGGCTTAGGGTTAGCCAGCCAGAACGGTGCAGCTTCGCACTGTAATGGCCAGAACCCCGGGCTTTGCCTCACTGCAGTGGAACGGAGCTGTGTGTTCGCACGCATACATGCAGCGTGAGTGGACCCGCAGAGGCACCATGAATCCCACAGTAAAGATTGAAAGGGGAATGTGTGGGCACTGGCCACATGGCAGAATCAGCACCCCCCGGCTGGGAAGGAGGCGGAAAACAGATCCGCCACCCCCCCACATGGGTGCATTTAAATAATTGAAGAGGTGAACTGCCATATTAGGCAGGTCTGGGCATAGCTCACGGCCCCACTCCTGCATGAGAACACAGTTGTGGTAACGTCTTTGTCAAGTTCAGAAGCATGTGTGTATGTGGGGAGTGGGGGGGTACAGATACAGTGGGCATAAGTGACTTGAGGCACTTTCGCCAATCGGCACAGCTCCCGCTTGGACCCCCTACCCCCCCCCCCCGTTCACCTCCCCTCGAGGTAGTAATTTTGTGCCGCATTAAGGAATTCAGACTCCCATTCAGTGCAGAGGCATTTCCATAATTTGCAGCCTCTTCAGCCCGCTGCAGGTTGGCGTGTCTGAATGAGGGCCTGCCGACTGGAAGAGGTGGGACTAGCCACCTGTCTGTCAAGCCCTGGTGTATCACCCCCTTCCAGTATGAGCTACAGACCGGGACAGTTCCACCTCCTGCGAGGGTGGCCATGTTTGTACCTTGTGTGTTTGGATGTCACCCTCCTGCGTGCCATGGATGCATACGTACATGCAGCTCACTGCGCAGTCACTGGGGAGCGTCTCGTCATTGACGCTGACTCAAACTAATCTGAAAGCTCCCAGTTTACAAATGGAAATCCCACTATCCAATTGAGCTAATAGAAGGAATTGAATGGGATAATAAGATAGTGTGTAATGCTGTGTAAAACGGCTGTAATGCCATGTTGGTGTCGGGGCCTCTGCGGCCGGGCCACCGCCATCTGTGGTGATTACAGGGAGTCAGGGGCCTCGCTGCACTCGGGACTTCGGGATGGGGGGCCACCCGTCGCTTCTCCGGGTGTCTGTGGCTCACCCGCCTGCCTCCAGGAAGGCTCCCATTCCCACCACACAGCCGAGAGATTGAGGGGGGGAGATTACCGCAAAACCAATCTGAACAGACAAGCAGAATTAGACAGCAGCCGATGTCTGGGCCGGCTGCCAGCAATAATAGCAGTGCGATGTGTGAGTGTTTGGAGAAGTGTGTGAGTGCCTGAATAGGGACAGGTGTAACTCTGTGTGTGAGAGATACTGGGTTTGATGGTATATGTCTGTGTTTATACCGGTCCTTGGTGTTTCTGTGTGTTTGAGGGTATATGTGAGTGTTTATACCGGTCCTTGGTGTTTCTGTGTGTTTGGTGGTATATGTTTTGTGTTTATACCGGTCCTTGGTGTTTCTGTGTGTTTGAGGGTATGCAGTACCAGTCAAAAGTTTGGACACACCTTCTCATTCAATGGTCTTTCTTTATTTTTATTTTTTTCTACATTGTAGATTAATATTGAAGACATCAGAACTATGAAGGAACACATATGGAATTATGTAGTAAACAAAAAGGTGTTAAATAAACCAGAATATGTTTTATATTTTAGATTCTTCAAAGTAGCCACCTTTTGCTTGGATGACAGGTTTGCACACTCTTGGCATTCTCTCAATCAGCTTCATGAGGTAGTCACCTGGAATGGCTTTCCAACAGTCTTGAAGGAGTTCCCAGAGCTGCTGAGAACTTGTTGGCTGCTTTGCCTTCACTCTGCAGTCCAACTCATCCCAAACCATCTCAGTTGGGTTTAGGTCAGGTGATTGTGGAGGCCAGGCCATCTGATGCAGCACTCCATCACTCTCCTTCTTGGTCAAATAGCCCTTACATAGCCCGGAGGTGTTTTTGGGGTCATTGTCCTGTTGAAAACCAAATTATGGTCCCACTAAGCGCAAACCAGATGGGATGGCATGTCACTCCAGAATGCTGTGGTAGCCATGCTGGTTAGGTGTGCCTTGAATTTTGAATAAATCACCAACAGTGTCACCAGCAAAGCACTCCTACACCATCACACCTCCTCCTCCATGCTTCACGGTGGGAACCACACATGTAGAAACCATCCCCTCACCTTTTCTGCGTCTCACAAAGACATGGCAGGTGGAACCAAAAATCTCAAATTTGGACTCATCAGACCAAAGTACAGATTTCCACTGGTCTAATGTCAATTCCTTGAGTTCCTTGGCCCAAGCAATTCTCTTCTTGTTGTTCTTCCTCAGTAGTGGCTTCTTTGCAGCAATTCGACCATGAAGGCCTAATTCACATAGTCTCCTCTGAACAGGGTATATGTGTGTGTTTATACCAGTCCTTGGTGTTTCTGTGTGTTTGAGGGCATACATGTGTGTTTATACCAGTCCTTGGTATTTCTGTGTGTTTGAGAGAGAGCGTGTCTGTTTCTGAATGTCTCCAATTAGTGTGTAAGCTGTTGGTGGACAGGGTGATTTTGAGCAGTAATTTTGGCCCGTCCATGTGTGGGTCCTCTGTTCGTACAATGCATGCTATTCGAAAATACAGATGATGCAAGGACATTTGGGGCTGCTGCTGGACCTTTGTATAAGGCTCTCGAGATCCCAGAAGCAGTAATTACTGGGAGGTATGAATGAGTTTAGCCAATAAGAAGAGGCTGGGTGTGACAAGGTCTTTTTCTCCTATCAATGAGGCTAGCTGCTGATTAACAAAAAGGCTCATCACTCATTTTCACTTAATTCTGGCATCAGTTTACATACTATAATGTTAAGTGGGTCTATATTGTTTGTGTGTGGGTTGGGTACCATAAACTGCTACACCTGTGTGTGTGTGTATGTCCATAATGCTCTTACAGCTATTTGTGTGTGTTTTTCCTCTTGGGGCTACTAGTCCCCTGTTTTACAGAGTGTGTGTGTGTGGTATTTGGTGTGTCTGTCCACAGGGGAAGGCTGATCAGCAGTCTGCAGGCCCCCTGCGGAGGGGCTGTGGAGATTAGGGCTAAGTCCTGCCCTGCCAGATGGGCGCCACGCTCCCAGCAGCACACCCTCCACCCCTCCTTCGGGAAGAGCCAGCCCCTGGACACCAGGATCCCAGCCCAGGGGAGCTGGCACACGAGGGAGGGGGTCTGCCTAACATGTATTCCCCAAATGACCAAGCAGTAAGGCTGCTGACCTCTGGGTTTCTGTGCAACAGGTCTGTGAGGTAAATGTTCCAGAACACCGGGGTTGTTCTTTGGGGCTCAGGAATCAAATGTGCAGGGGATTGTGGGAAAATGAAGCCTCACCAATCAATGCAAGCTAGGGAAGATGACAGAATGATGATAATAAACGTTGCAATTATAAACTGTTCTGTTTTTGATGCAAACATCCTTCAAATAGGGTAGCAGTTAAGGACGTGGGATTTATAAGTACAAGACAGAACTTGCAGCACCGTTAAGCCATGTAAATATCCAGAATTTCTGACTACCGTCAGTTAAGCAACCTAATAGACCAAATTTTGAGGAAGTTGTTTTTTAAGAAAGGCTGTTGGATAGACCAGCAATAGCACGTGCCTCGTTGGGTTCAGCAAGTCACGATGTGAGATTTGTCCTACACAGGGGTCACCTTTCTTCAGGGTAGGAGTGGACATCTAGCCCTAGGTACACTACGCCCACCCCAATCCTGAAACCTGTGGACTGCTCAGATGGTTCAAATGGTTCCATAGGAAAATGAGTTAAAAATTTCGGTGTCCTTTTTAAATATGTCTTCAAGAGAGATCAGAGCCTGATGGACTGAGATATAGTGGCCCCCCCCCCAGAGCACAAAATCTTTTGCTAAAGAGGAGAGGGAAAAATAATATGGGGGCTTGGCACATCCAGAGAATTTGGCGCTCATCGGCATTTAATTCCCCTACCGCGTGAGGCCCCATGTCGAGAAAAGGAGTGGCAGTCTCCTGAATCATCAGCATGGGCCTGAAGGATACTTGGGACAATAGAGCATCGTTTGGACGCATCGTCTGCCTCCATTTACTCGCCAAGATCCCTCTTAAGGTCTTATCTGATCCCAACTCTGCTCTGTCATATAAATTAATCCCACCACGGCAAACTTCACAGAACAATATTGAAAGACTCATTTTTCTTCGCTTGACCCAGTCTCCTCTGGCCTCTCTGCCTTTCTGAATGTAATGTTCAAAGGCTTTCAAGTGTGCCCAATTTTAAATCTTCTAGTTTTCCTGAACTTTGAACTCCCAAATCCATTTGGAGCATGAAATTCCCACTGCACGTCCCAAGAAAAATCCCTGCGAATTGTCAATCTCCATGTCTCATTGAAAGAATGTCATGAACTTGCTGAAATGACTCAGGCTGACGTATTTACATATGGATTTGTTGTCAGAGAACATCACAGTAGACCTCTAGTAAACAAAGCACAGTTGATTATCCGGTCAGTAAGGGTTCTTTTTGGGTCCCGGTCACATGGTGGTTGTCCTGAAAGTAGTGATGGGATGAATGAGGTTTCAAAACCCATGGTGCGTGGGAGCATCCTGAATTACCCAACTGGTTGATAGGTTGGGATACTCCCACCCACCATGGGTTTTGAAGTCTCATTTATCCAATCAGTACCTGAAAGGTGCTGGGTTAAGTCCCATGAAAAGTTCTTTTGAGGCAGTTCAACTGGTTTCTTCCTTGTGTATTGATGCTTGAAATTTTACATTCGGACAAAAGGACTCTTCAAATAAAATTGGCTTCTCCGGTATCAACAGAGGAAAACAGGATCTAAAAAGAGAGGTTTTTGAGAGCAGAAACCCATGCTGCATGTACAGACACGTAGTGACACATTCCTGACAGTCGCAACCTGAGATTCACCTTCACACTCTGCTGCTTCACTGGTTACCAGCTTAAGATGAGGCTGTGAATGATGATCATGTTCTGCGGAGTAATGATCAGCTATCTCTATCTGATTTCAGGCCTCACCAGCTGGGCTGCTATTACGGTGCTCAACTTAAACCATGTACACTTTCGACAGCCCACCCCTGCGTGGTTTATTGAGCACCAGAGCAGGTAGAGAAACAAGAAACTTTCATTTTGTGGCCAACGCACAGTAGGAGTTTACCTCGAACCCGATTATAGACGTTGGTATGACGATGACTGTGGCATCGTGTTGGTGTGTGCCTGCTTCTGTGGCCAGGTGCCTCTCTGCACCGCGGACCTCTGCAGTCGCGCTTTAGAAAAGCACTGCATTGCAAGAAAGTAGATTATGAGGAACGTGTGCAAATAAATAAAAGATTACGACTAAATAGGTCTGACGAGCAGGGTTTTCTGCAACCGGGTGTCTTTCTGGAGATTTTCTTTGCTGTCCCTCCCTCAAAACTTGACCTTCATAGCCATCTTCGGGCCACCCCATCCTCCCCTACCCCCACCCCTGTCCGTCGTGATGTCACTTGCCCCTTAAAGGGAAGAAGCTCTGTGTGGCTGTGCCCCTTCGAAGGCCCTCAGAGTCTGAAGGGTTTTTTAAACGGGGTGCAAACGGGAAGGAAGACGTGCTGTTGTTCTTGAAAAGCTATGTTTATCCGGGATTAGAGACTCAAAAATGTTAATAATTGTTGCTCAAAGAACTGCAGAGAGGCGCTTTCCTAATCCTGTAATCAGGCATTACACCTCTGAGCGCTCTCGCACCCTGCACCCCTGCACTGCCGAGCCCCCGCCTGCCCCCCGCATCTCAAAACTGCCGGCTGCCCTTCACTCACCCCTTCCACCAGCCAACACCCCCTCCTCCCACCCATGTGGCCCCCTCTGCCGCTATGTGACTCCACATCCCCCCTCTTCCGTGGTCCTCGGCACCAAAATGCCAAAGGACCAAAGCTTGCCCCCTCCCCACAGAGGTACTCCCACCTGTAGGCATATTGGTCAAAACATTCAGCCCACTCATGACTCATGACCTCATGGGGGGGGTCAGGTCAGGCTGGTGATGAATGGACTGGAGCCTGTGGTGCCCCCTGCTGGGATCCTGCGACATGGCCGGGCAGGAAACTCAGCATCGGCTGTCCCAGTGCCCCTGGTCTAAGGTATGGGCCTCATGCATGAGGTATGATGGATGAGTCACTGCCCTCTCCTGGCTGGGTCTGGGGCTTATAGCGCGGTAAAGGCCCCGCTCAGTCAAGTCCAGACCCATCAATAATGGCCAGACAGTGCGCCAGGGGCCCAATTGGGGGCCTCTTAGAGGGCAGCTGAGTTGCAAAAACATCAATGCTAAGTGTATTTGAGGGCCACAGCAATCAGGGCTTGGGTCAGGCTGAAGAGCCGCTGGGTCAGGGGGGCTCCATAGCTGCTCAGGTGAGGCATGTGTTGCACAGTCCCTCAGACGACGGGGGGCCAGTCTTTAATTACCGTGTAGAAAGGGTCTTCCGAACCTATGACTCAGGCTGTTCGATCCAGTTAACGTTTTATAAACATTTTAATGATTTTCTTTTTCATGATTGAGTTTTAGGTGGGATTTCTATTATCATCATCATAATCATTACTGGGATCCTATCCAGGTGTATCCCAGCATTAAGCTCAGTGCTGCCTGGGACAGGTGCCTGGCCTCCCCACAATCCTGCTTAACATAAATAGTTGGAAGAGGCATGGATTATTATTATTGTTGTTGTTGTTGTTATGAGTTTTTGGAGTTTCTTTTGTGCCAAACAGAAAAAACAAGGAATCAAGGTGATTCAGGGGATCATTGGTTTTTCTTTTTTATAAAAACAATTTGTTTAGCAAAATATGTCTTTAAATTTAATTATTAGTTGGTACTCCCCCCAGTTATTTTGTTTTGGAGCCAATGCGTGTTTGTTTGTCCCCCCCATCCACTCCCATCCTGGATGGGGTGAGGCATGAGATCAGCTCTACAGGGATTAACCTGGGGAATTTAATTAGTGAAGCTGTCGTCCTGCCCTTAACAATTCAATCTCCCCTGACTGGGCCTGGTCTGGGCCTGCGACCCACCGGCGACATGAGTTGGGGTTGGGGGGTGGGCTGCCATACATGTTTCACAAACAGATTAGTCCAGCAGCTTGGGGCCCCCCGATGGGTGGGACGGCTGGAGAACGGCTGAGGGACCGCAGCAGATCGGCCGAAGCCCGGGGAGGGGCTGTCCTGAGCGTGTGCCAGCTCATAGTGGCATGCCCTTCACCTCCTTTGCACCACCCCCACCCGCGACCCGCTGGTGTTGTGCCGGGACTTGTGGTTGACAGGCACTCAGAGTAATCACAGCTCGATCCGACGCTCACACTGTTGCATTGTAATCCTGATGCTAAGGTCCCCGCTAACCCATCTGGGACCCTGTTCCCTGCCCCCAAACACGTAAGCACACGATGCTTGTTTGACCCATCCTGAGTGGGCAGTGTGCTACTCCCCATGGGCACCTGCTGCAGGCCTTCTGAGGGGCCACAGTAATGCCCCTGTAGTGGTCCCGGTGAGCTCTTCAAGGTAACTTGGATAGTGCGGTACTCTTTTCCGTGACACAAACTATGGCTTTGTCCTCAAAATGGCTGCCTCTCGTCTAAAGGATGATGGTACCATGCTTTCTGCAGGCCTTGGCTGTCACGCTTACCTGCCCTAACCCAGTCTATCTCTGGTGGTTTTTCATCAAGCCTTACCCTGGGGTCTTATCTAAAGCCAGGCTGAGACCCAATCACATGACCCGGCTTGATGGAGTGCCTCTCAATGCTTCCACAGTGATATTCCATAATTCCAGCCACGTTTTCTCAAGCAGCAGGGTGTCTGCTGGTTAATGAATTGATCTGATGCCCAAGTGCTTTCCTGTCCCATGAGGTAAATCGTCATGGTCCTCTTAATGTGTGGACATGGCAGAACTTCCAGGCATGACATTTCACTCCTGTGTTCCTGTATCTGATTTTGGGTGGAGCAAAGTGTCTTATATCAATGATGTACTGTGAAGACTCCAGTCACTCTCCGTATTGATTTACTTGGCCATACACATTTTTCAAGGGAATCACTGTTGAATGTTGCCGATTAATGCATAGTTTTAATTATGGGAATTAAAGTACAAGTAAAATGTTCCCACTAAACAAAGTATATATAAAAATCAGCCTAAGGCACCATGGGATTTTCAAACCGCTTATGTTCTGATGTGAAATTATAAATTGATCATGTTTTGGCAGCTCACAGTCAAGCTTTCTGGGGCAGTAGAGAAGCTACCATGTAAAAGTCTGAAAATCACTCTCGTGTCTGTATAGAAAGGGATGGTCATCTCACTCATCTGTGTTATGTGGACGTATGTTCTTCGAATGCAAAGAGCAGAACAGAAAACAGCAAGAACGGCACGTTGAGCTGTAATTGGAGTCAACAGGATTTGCCGTTGAAGTACACAGATGTCAATGTGGGAATGTACGTTTGTGGAGACATCAGGGGCCGGCTGGAGTCTTTGGGCATGGGCGTCAGTGGGAGGGGCACTTGGAACAAGGGAAGAGTCCTGCTGTGTTTACAGACGGGGGGGACCACTTGTTCACCTTCTCTCTCCCCTCCACTCCCCATCTCCCCAGTGGACCAGCCCACTCCTCATGACTCCTTCTATTCAGCACTGTATTGGTGTGCCACTAATTAAGGGAGTGGGGTCTTAACGAGCTGGGGCCTAGGCTCATTAGTGAGCCTCCGCAACCCCCCCCCCCCATAAGTTGAGGGGCGCAGTGGGGACAATACAGAACAGCTGATCCAATCAGCCTGCCCACTGTTTCCTGTACAGGCTAGCTCCACATGTACTGACACAGTGCTACTGACCAGCAGATAACTACAAACAGCTTGACCTTACTCTTGTATAAGGTGTCCTTAGAGTTTAGAGTAGTGAAGTTTCAGCCATGTTTTGAGAATGTCATGCACTTGGTCCTAAATTCATAACAAAGTATTATAATCAAAAAGTGTAACAATGTGTAATGACACAAACATCACCCCAACCATACAAAAAAACAAAACAATAAAGTGGACATTTTTTCTAGATTTCATGGCTATGATTTCATTGGCTGTTTTGCTGGTCAGTCACAGTAAGTTTTCACATTAAAGGGTTACCATGTATGCACATTACATTTTTTGTATTTTGTCACTTATTTCATGTATTATTTTCACATTTAAAAATAGCTTACAGATTTTGCAGATGAAACTAAATATTTATGCATATATATATAGAGAAGTTTATAATTATATCTACATCTGTTTCTGTGTTCTTGTTGTTTGTTATTGTTTGTTATTGTTTTTAGTGTTTAGATGGCCTGTCCTTCCTACCGCAGTGGCTCAGCTGTCCAGAAGCCTCTGTCTGCTTGTTCCTTTTTAATGGAAATGGCCAAACAAATGCATGTTTTTGTTTACAAAAGTAGGCCACGCAGCAAATGGTGCCTGAGAGGGGAGTTACGGGTGACTCAAGCCGTACGCGCGTCACCCCCTCGAGCCGTCCGAAGACAGACATGTGATGGAAGACAAAAGCAAAATGCAAGAATGAGTCCAGACAAAACAACACATCAAGCAACTTAGGCATCACAGAAACCTACACTGGCAAAGACAAATAAAACAAACTGGCGTGAAGGACAATGTTTACAGTTTGTATTTGCTGGATACAGTATCAAACAGGACTCTAAAACCAAGGATATGGTATACCAAGTATATAAACACAAATGTGGTCTAAAGTACAAAAACATGCACCTGTTAAAATGTTGACAAAACAAATTCCATGTTGTTGGACTGGACCAGTAAACAGACAAAATTTAAATATACAGATGCACAGCACTATATTTTAAATATTTATGAATATATATTTGTATGTATAGGTTATATATTTGTATACGCTCAAAATATGGTTGTAGAGAGCCTAAGTATATGTAAAGATATCATTTTGGAAACTTAATTGTCCATGTGTATTGATGTGGAGTGATGTTGTGATGTAATAGTCAGCTATTAATTGTTGTTGCTTTTTTTCCTCTTGCAATAACAGTATCGTTCCTGCACTCATTGTGAAATGTGTTTGCGCTAGTATTTTTTTTTTGTTGACGTTTGGATAATGCACTTTTTTCCCCCTAATCTGCAAACCAGGTGGCGGGAATGTGGTACCGAGGCCTGTGACTCTGCCTGGAATGGGCATCCCAGGTGGCAATCAGTGTCAGCTCCAGGGTGCCCAGCCCTGTGTCCTCTGCTGCCCTTCCCTCAACAGCTGTGACAAGGATAAGCGGTTGGACAAAGATTCTATCCCCTCCAAAGGTTCTGAATATATGTATGTATATATTCGGTGTCATTGTGCATGACAGATTACAAATAGTTATAGATATTTTTGTATATTATCTTTTTACTTATTGGATCTGTAGTTTTACCTCCTTGGTTACAATACAGCAATCTTCTGTCCATGCTGTCATTTCCAGTCATGGTGAAAAAAGCTGAATTGGGATCAGAAGGGATGGTCTTTCCTCTCCTCTGCGTCGTCCCTGCCTCTCATTCTCGTTCTTTACTGGCACACTACAGAACTGAGGATCATCGGTGCTGCTGTGATGTATGCCACGTGGAGACACTGGCACATTGGCTGGCTGTTGGACCACATCCTATCTTCCTTTTATCTGACACTGAACACGCATTCTCGATGGTGCAGGTGGTGTAATACATGATCCAGGTAATTGTGAACAGGTCAATGTTGTATATAGACCCATTATTGACTGGTTTGTGTTGTCCCACAGTATGAAAGCACCATGCCAGTTTAGGTCCAGTAGACCTCACAATTACACATTTGTGGTGATTTTTACTTTTTTGTAAAAATCCTGCTGAAATCTGACTTTGTGTCCCCGAGAACTGCAGAAGATAGTAGTGAAATTTGACCTGTACCATAATGCATTGGAGAGAAGAATTGGCATCTCTCATCCATGGTAGAAATCTGTACTGCGGTCAGACTTCAGAAGAGTTTCAAAAAGGTCCTACCCACTATATGTGTGATGGCTGGATCCATAATCCCATAGTATGTACTATAGGGGAAAATATAGCCGTGCTTATCTTTTCAAAGCACGGGTGCATCATGCATCACGTTTTAGGAGTTGGATATTTAAAGTGCTTTAGTTCTCCGATGTAGATTTTCAGTACATTTACAGTTTTTATATTCTAATGACAGAAGAGAATGGCATGTTTCTGAAGCCTCTCTGACACTAAGTTTGTGCGACATTGCTGTGTTAATAGAGTGCAGAGGACCTTTGTGCTTGTGGTACTCGCAACAGCACTGCTGGTACATGTGACACACACACACACACCCACAACAAGGCACGTGACGGGGTAGCCAGGGTCCTGGCAGTGTCCTGTTCTTCCCCTCCTGGGAGAGAGGGCAGCTCTGGCCTGTCTAAGTATAGCTTCTTTGTCCAGGTCTGGATAATGCCGGTGCTGAAGGAGCTGGTGTGACTCACGCCTCTGCTCCAGATCCATCTGCACAGTCCAAACAGGTGGGCAGGGACAAGTGGTGGTGCTGGTAGTGGCAGTGCAAGTTGGGGTAGGGATGGTGGTGGGGGGGTGTTTGTGGTGCATCTGTCCCTGTGCCTGGCTACTCCCTCGCTTATCCTCCTCCCCATCTGCTCTCTGGAGAGAGGGAGGGGGGAGACCAGGACAGAGAAAATAAAGAAGGTTAAGAGGAAGTCAAGGTTGACAGGCACAAGAGAGGAAAAGAGAAGCCGAGCAGATTGACACTCCGCAATGACGGATTTGAGAAGAGGTAGACAATGTCAGGTGGGGCGGGTTCTTGTTCATAACCCCTCAAGTATATGGCCCATAGTAGACAATTTGGCATGCAGCCAGAAGCGGGTTGGACATGAATGGTGAATATCTCCACAAATTGAGTGCTGGTTTACCCCGGACATCTGCACCGGTTAAGAGGGCAAAAAGCCACAAAACGAGCCCCTTGTTTTCCTGCATGTGGGGCATTTCAGTGAACAGGTGTATTCGGCACAAGAGCAAATAAACAGCATGCTCACACACCGGGGACAACGGGCCTCAGGCTCCTGTATCTTCCAGTTGGTGATTATGATCTTCAGGCTGAAATTCTATTAATGTTATTCTTAAATGTCAATAAAACAGATGTTCAAACTGCCCAAAAAGTCACTGAATTCTTTCATTTTGGGTTATCAAAGGCTCTTTGGAATGTGATAGAGCAACTAGTTTACTTTGCTCAAAGCTACATTGCCTTGTAATGGATTCTGTGATTTACTCATCGACTTTCTTTTTTTTTATTATTTAATTTAGGGGTTGCGGTTGATAATCAACTGAAGCCTATATGTATGGGCATACCAATATGGCCGGAGGTAGACACAATAATAGTGACTAGGCCAGGTGGGGAATGGGCTGGCCTAGTTCAGCTGTGGGAGGGGCTCTGGGTCTGAATGTACAGGGTCAGCATACAGGCCAGTCTCCCCATCCTGTCTAATCCTGTCTCAGTTCAGCATGGTGTGCTGTGGCAGCTGTAGCCGTGTGCCCCAACTGCACAATAATGGGAACCCTCACAGTGAAATTAACCTGGGTCTCCTGGAAGTAGACAGGGTGACCAAAGAAACTTGCTCCTCTCTATCCTCCTGTCATCACTGCTCTGCTAGTATATTTCGTTCTAGTCTCTACAATCCTGCAACTCCATTTCCCAGAATGCACAGTTCCAATTGCCCTCTCTTTCCAGCCATTTCTTCTGTTGTTCTCATTTAAAACTCCCATCTTCTCCATGCTTGCCTTTGTCCTTCCTTTTCCATCTAACAAGTTCTCTCATTGTTGTCTATCTCTCCCTTCACTGGTTTCCAGTGCCTTGGGAACGCCGGTGGACCTGAGCTCTTCCACGCAGACTTAACATTAAACATGGGGGCATCTTCCAGTGATGGTGTCCTCTGCAGTGTTTTGGTAAGTGGCCATGAGGTGTGACAGTATATGCTGATCCTAAGACCCTAAATCAGCAGTCAGCCACAGTAAAACCCCGGGGACATCACCATTTGTAGCAGGTGGGCTAGAAATGAGGCGAATACCAGTAACAAGTCTAGCTGTTTGTTGCATCCTCAAATCCAGGATCAAGTTACATCAGTCTTTGATCAAGATAATGAGGTATTCCTGGGGGTGCACTCTTCCCCTGCATCCCAAACGATTTGCTGCCTTTTGAGGACCAATTATGAGTTCACAGCAGAAGAAAAAAGGTGTGAGATAAAAGATGTGAGAGCTGATCTGTGATACCCTCATACTAGGGTCACAGAATCTTTGTTGTGGAGAAGGGGGCAATGCTCATCATCTCTGCTCCTTCAAAGGTTTAAGAACATCCAGACTAAGAAAGTTTAAACAATCCTTTCCCTAATTGCACAAATACACAATTTCAAAACACCAGGTGGCATCTATGTTACACCATTTTGGTTTTTAAGTCCACAAGAACAAAAACATCCAGAAGATAAATAATTTTCAAATTGTGACAGACTAGCGCCCTGCCCAAAATTAATCTTGTCCGATATGCCATTGTGAAATGCAGAAGTGTTCACTGTAAATAGGTGGGCCCTTGAAATACAAATAACAGAACAATAAATACTATTCTTAATTGAGAAATAATTAGCGATTCATATTCGGCGGGGTATCATCTGCTGTTTTAGTGAATATTGTGCAGAACTCTGGTTCAATAGTAGTTTTGTTCTTAGCCGCACTGTGAAGGAACAAGGAATATGTCATTAAAAACAAGCCAGGAGGTTCACAATTTATTTCAGTTTATTTAACCTCTGTCAAAATATAATAGTTGCACGAATGCTGACTCATCGACAGTTGCCATGATTTGTCCTGAATAACTCAAAGTAACACTTGTCCATCTAGGGGGTCTCTCGGCTATAATCTGTTTGTCTCATCTAATTAATTTCTATTTCCTGGTACGCTTTCTCACGAGTGTATCTTATTTGCAGGGGCTTAAGAGGCACAGAGACTTCATTAGAAAGGTGTAAATTATGGGAGAGACCTCTTTGTGCACCTGCTTAATTGGGCTAATGAAGAGCCTCTGTGGGCTCGCGCACGAAAGCACTCCCCTCATAGCTTCTACTTATTGACGATCTGGGCGAAAAAGGAGCAGTAATTAAATCTAAAAGCCCACAGTCTCATCGTTTTCACCCGCTCTCACATTAATATGGTGTGTACATTTGCAGCATGAGTTCGAAGTCTTTTCCAGTCCATCTGCCATCTCTGTACAGCGATTCCTTTCTGTGTCGGTAATAGTATGTTTTATTCCCCTTATTGTTGTTTCCGTTACGAGGGTTAATTTTATTACAGAGGATGTATTTATATGGCAATTAATCACAAGAAAGGAAGCAACACTGTGGAAACGCTCTCTCCCTTATTTGGTCTATAGGTCTCTGGTTCTGCTTTTTTCGGGCAACACTGACAACTGTTTTAGAAAACGATACAAAGCGCAGAATAACCGGATACAAAACTTAGGTGCCTTAATTTAATAAACGTTTGAAGGTAATTAATTGCAAAGATTAGATCGTTTTTGTGATTCGTACTGGTATGTCATTTGAAGCAATATCAAATGTTTTACATTGCACGACTCCGTCCATTTAAGTTACAACACACACAACGACTTGTAGCTCTATATGGTTTTTGTCACAAATTCATTAACAAAGAACCTTTATGGCCTACTTGAGATTGCCGTGGTTCGCTGTCAAGCACTCTTCGTCAAAAGAGCGACAGGCCCGGGGTAATTACTGGGTTATTCAAACTTTTTATCAGCTCCAGTAATTGTTCTAGATATCTGCAAGATTAAATACTTAAGCTTTGTTGATTCGCCGTACTTAGGAATAAAGTAAGCGCACACTGTTCCGCTACGCGAGATACAGTGTAAAAGAACTGTCCACTTAAAAAAAGGAATGATTTCTAAATATGACTTACCAAGACCTTAGCACGCTGTTATACGTTTACTTCATAGGGGCAATTTAAAATACATTTTCAGAAGGAAATGTTTGTAACAAAGATCAATTAAAAGTCTAATTAGGGTATGTCCATCAACAAACATGGGGGGGAGGGGGCTTACGATCGCAGATAAGATAATTGCGAGCCATTAACTGCGCATTTTCCTAATATCACCTGTAAACATGCACCTATTAGATGGATTATGCTTTGGTTAGCAGTACGATTGAACGCGACAGCCACACCCACTGTACCAAAACATATTGACTAGTTTCGGCTGTTGAATTTTCATTTAACCTGTGTATGTTCCAAAATATAAAAAAGATTTTGTAATCGTTGTGGTTTGTTGGAATACATTGCTGGCTTTTGCAATCTGTAGAGCACTTAAATTATTTTCTTTGAGCGTTTTGAGATTCGGTTTAAATTATGATGAAGTCAGTTAATATCTTGTAATCCGAAAAGAAATCGTGGTTGGAATCTAACTCGGTGGCATGTGGGAGCCTTACGATCACTATTCTGCAAAGTAAAAGACGTTATTTCTTGAACGACGGCAGGGATAATCTATCCAAAAAAAAATCATCCGTGCCAAAATCTAAAATTGGATTTTGTTTCCTGAAAATTTTCGGATAAATGATGCGTTAAAACATTAATGTGCAACTTGTTTTTGGAAGGACTAAATTTGCCTGTAGGTGTCAGCCTTGATCACGTGGCTGTTCTTTACGCGGTTTTGGGGAAACTTTTGTGGTGCACATGTTCATATGTCACGTAATGTCATGCCGCATGAGAATTTGCTGCAACTAGTGAGTTTTTAAACACTTTCAGCAGGATTCCTCCGCCTCAGGGGCGGAGTGGATTGGACCCCATTAGAGGTACCAGCTTCTTCTAATGTTTGTTTATCGGGCGATTATCACATGGCTGTGCCCATTTTGAACATTACAGTCCCCAACAGGAATCTGTGTGAGGAATATTTAAGCGTACTGGGATTAAAAACATATAATCTGCTATCAAAGTATTTTGATTTGCCTTCAAAAGAGGCGCTTTATTAATGTCCAGAGTGAGTAGCCTATATGTGGCGATGATGACCGTGCAGATGCCCCTGAAAATCGCGCAGTGAGCGCTTCACGGTATTACCTTGCCCGAGGAAAAAAATGTTATATTTTAATATGACGAAAACCACTAATTATTTCGTTTTTTCTTCATTTCTCAATAACACAATAACAAAGCATAATGAAAAGAATACCTTCCGCCCCGTTCCTTTTTAGTTGCCTTACTTGATAATAAATATACTACTTTCAAGACGAGTATTGTGGTCTTTAAAAGTGAAAAGCGTCTTTTGTCGTTAACGAAGGCTTTAAATCACGGAAGACGTAAGGGTACTATTACTATGTGGAGTGGGGGGAGTTTAATTCATTTTAAAGAATTTATAGAAGGAAACTAAACCTCTGGAGTAATTACATAGTTTAATGACTCATTTAATAAAGTGTAAAGCTACTCCTAGCCATCGCATTTAACAAGGAAGTTATTTATAAATCCAGATTGTCCCCATATATATTTAAAGCAAACAGTAATAACATAATGCTGAATATACTTTATGTAATAAGTTCACGATGCCTAAAAACAATAACTAATTCAAATTAAATGATTTGATAAATTTCAAATGAAATGTCAAAGAATACAAATGGCGAATTTAAGCGGTCTGTTTATGTTGGGGATCTGATGTAGCAAAATGAGTGGGTTGCTTCTTGGTTCCTTTGATTATTTTCACAAATTCCTTTACTTTGAAGCAGCATCTGCAGATTATTTCAAAGAAAATTAAGAAAATTCCTTACTATTCCTGCATAGGACACATTTGATT
This sequence comes from Gymnarchus niloticus, assembly GCA_009936485.2. Taxonomy (NCBI): domain Eukaryota; kingdom Metazoa; phylum Chordata; class Actinopteri; order Osteoglossiformes; family Gymnarchidae; genus Gymnarchus; species Gymnarchus niloticus. Next base: position 2,023,563 of record JAACJT020000021.1, on the reverse strand, counting down.
TCTTGCAATGAAAATTATTGAAAAACACATGCATAGACATAAAAATATTAAAAGCCAGTTAAGTATCTCTAAGTTGTCAAGCTAATGGTACCTACTATTATCAATTCCAGATCTCCACAAAGACGAAAAAAATCACATGCTTTTTACTGCGCTTACATAAATCCTTTTAGAATTTCTCTTAAAAACATTTCAATCGTATATGTACGGACCACTTTAATCTTTGACAAGATTATCAATTCATTGGTGCCACGATGGCACAAATTTAAATAACTAATGCATAAAATATGTTCTGTAGCCTGATAAGCCTGGATAAATGGAGGAAAATGATAATTTATTTTGTGAGCATGTTAAACATTATGCATGTTGTTCCCATATTTATTACCGGTAGAATTTTATGTTGTTAGTCAATATTAATTAAATGTACTATTACCATATCACTTTCTTCTCCAAATTTATAGTTATGTCCTATGTAAAGGATTAAACAGTATTCATCACGCCCATTGCGCTGATGCATACTTCCATTTCTATGTATGTAAGGTGCTTTTTGAGTATCGTGAATTCCATTCAGTCGATTCTGTCAAGATAAGATAGTCTTTACAATCCGTTAGCGGTGTACAGCTAAACATAATGAATCTTGCCACAAGATTTCTAGGCCTGCGATGAAATGACCCAATCATGACCCAGAACTAGCTACGTATGACACGTATCCATGTTATTGATTATTCATATTTTTTTAAAAAAACTACCCCTGTTAGTCAAGTTTTTAAGAATAATCAATTAAAATGAGTTTTTTTCCTACTCGGTCCAGCGGTGCGTGCTGTGGCGTACCGTTAGTACAGTACTGCTGCCAGTTTTGCTGATCTTCGCAAGCAATTAATTTCAAAGCGAAACTGTCTTCTTTTTATGGCGCAAGATTAGACCAAGAGGGCCAAAAAATTCTTCCTGCAGAATTCGAAACGGTATGAGTGAGTGTAGTATTTGTTTACTTATCTACGTATACGTTATATGTTTCGGGTCTTATACAATTTGTCTTGGTGGCCTGGAACTGTAGAAAAGGAACAGATTTGGGTTTACGGGACAGATTAAGACCGACAGCTTTATTATTTGTTTGCTTACTTTTTCTGTATTGTTATTTTAAGCCGGTGGTCCCCAACCTTGAGGAAACTGGGGCAAGAGAGCTACTTATGATGCATATTCATGGCTTGGTCCTTTTTGTGTGTTAGATCCATGACATAAACATTTGGTTTTTGATACAATGCGATGCGTTATAGTCACACGTTAATGTTGTTGTTGTTATTATCATTATTGTTGTTGTTAGAAGTAGTAGTAGTAGTATAGTTGTAGAGGTAATTGGTGTAGTTGTTTATGACTTCAAGATCTATATGCCACGACGAACATTAAATATTTTAACAATCTTGAGAATTATATTTAATTATATATATTTAGAAAAAAAAAAGTCATTCTTTAAATGTTTAAATGTGTTTTTGTTGTTGTTGTTATTGTTGTTGTTTTAATGCATTGTAAAATGGGACACTGCTTAAAATTTGTAGTCAAGTGCTAAGCGGAAATTGGTCTGTATTTATCTATGGATTTGATCATCGCGTAAGATCAACCCAGTGCGCATCCAGGGTAAAACAGACTTACTGAGACACACTAGTCGTTTTTTTTTTTTTGCCTAAACAATTACTAACAACTTACTTACTGGACAAAATTCCCTGTCCAGAGCTTCTGACGCCTCTTTAAATATTTTATGACCCAAGCAATAATTTCTATACTGTTTTTTGAAGAAGCGATTCTCAGAAACCACTGTAATATGTTAGCTTTTCTTCCAACAAAAATCTTAATTAATGATGTTTGACTAATCGATTACATATATGAAGCAACTGCTAACAGTTCCAAGCTGCAGATTACTCTAAATTCCATGTACAGTGTATATTACTGTAGGCCTACATGAACGGAATCATAGGTACATTTACTGAAAGCTGGAAGTATTCCTATGTCAACTTTTACACATTCATAAAAGAAAATATGGTTTACAATCATTCTGGTTCTTTACCAACATTCAAACCAAACCTATGCCCCAAGTTTGTTCAAATTTAAAATGTAACTTTTCTCCCTTTTTGGTTTATTAGCAAAATTAAAATAAGAATCTTTTCAATGTGAACAAGATATATTAATAATTTAGATACCTAGTTCTTTTTCTCAAAGATTTTCAACTATTGAGTGATTTATGCGGTAAATCAATTCATTGATCACAAGTGATTCTGAATGCTACACTGATGGTCAAAAAAATGTTTAAATGTTTGAGTGTGGCATTTTGCCATTTTCAACATAGGTCCAAGAGAAAACGCTAAAGTTTTGGTTGGCAGATATCTAGTTAGATGTCACTCTGAATTCAACTGATACAAATTGTCTAATTAAAAGATGAATGGTCTCCTTGGATTGCGATTCAGAACCACTACCTTAGAGGTATGGTTCTGCACTGTTCCTGGTAGACTCTTTGTGAATCAAATGTGCTGGTGTTGAAATTGGACATATTCGGGAAATGGCGTGGTTTGAAGAGGAATGGTGTTTCAGACAGCACTTTTATGATTCTGAAATACGAAGTATGGTGAAGGAAAAGTCAGCACCTCTCTTTTGTTCAGTGTGACAGTTGTGCGTTTTTCAAGTTGCTTAATTCAAGAGGCCTTCAGCCCTTGGTGTGGTGTGATACAGTTTTGTTTCGGGCGTCAGTGTGTTCGGATTGACTGATAGAGCACTTTAACTACAGGGCCCATTGTTTGACATGGACAAACGCGAGGAGGGGATTAATGCAGCGTCTGCCGTTCCCATATGCTCCTTGTACTCCATGGCGCTTAATTAAAACAGAAAGATTCTCACTGCAGGAATGAATCTCCAGGTTGGAACGTGTGGGCCTGGAGGCTTTCCCCGCGGTCACTCGTGCGCGCCTTAAATATGAAATTCAAAGCATTAACACATTGTTTTAGCTACTGTACTCGGGAATGTCACTCTATATTTAGGCAATGTCAATCAGTCCTGATGTTTATCCTCTCGTATTGTGGCCTTACTTATCCAGCCTAAATATTTATCTGTGGGCTTCTTTAACGCTTTTTTTACTACCGATATATATTTCCCCCTGCAGTCCTCTGGACTCAACTTTTGTAACTATCTCGATCATCTTTACAATTGAAGGTGCATTTGGTAGGTGATAATGAGTGTAAGTCACTAAAATATCAACGTGTGGAATCCCCGTGATGTGTCAGTTAAGTAGTTATGACCGTCTCAGCTCCAACTGTGAAACAGAACTTACCGTGGTTGTAAAGATAGTCCCTTGCTTTATTAATTTAGAATCAATTCTCAACAACCCATCCTTTCCATCTGATGTTGATTGCAAAATGATTGATTTTTTGATGTCCAAATTTGGGATATTTTTACAGAGACGATTCATACAAAATTAAACAAGACTAAATATATTTAGACTGCTACTTAGAAGCGGCGTGATTATGCTTCTTATGATTGATTTATTCTTATTTTAAATTGCTCGGTTTAGTTTACACTGCATTGAACTAATTTTAAAACACATTTTGTCAATTGACTGCAATGCTGCAATTTTATAATAAGTACTATTACTTATAATCTTTTTAATTAGCCTGTTTGCTAAAGAGAAGGTCATGCAGGCACCATGCATATACACGTTTACCCATTTCCCATTCATGAGTTTGCACCACCTCCAAAACTAACAGTGATAATATGGTTACCTTCATTTCGTCGTACTGGAAAGATGGTAAAAAAAAACCGCTTTCATTTGTTTTAAGGCTACTATTTATTTAAATGCTACATTTTGGGTCATTGTTGAGGATGTCAAAAATGCACGCGTCACAATACAATTGAAAAAATGGCTTGCTATTGTCAAAATAAAACTGCTTAGCGAGTTCCATTGTTAGTTGTGGAAAAACGCCTTTTATTCATTATAGCTTCTGAAAATTTGGCCTGCAAAGACCCGACATGTGTACATTGCTGGGAAAAAAAAAATCACTTTAGTCATTCGAAACCTCTCGTGCGACTTATTTTATGAAGCGTTGCGATTGTTACTATTCCTTGCTATGAACGTTAGGTTTCGTTGTTGATTTTGGGGATAAAACGATCCAGGACAGCGTGGTATCAGAGGGAGCAGGAGAACATTTATCATCCGTCGGAAACGCCATCTCCCCGGCGTTTATCAGTTTTGTCCGCACTTGGACTTGTGAACAATCTGGTGTCGAAGTGGGAAATGCTTCTCAATTGATATGACAGATCGCTGTTTACCAGGATCCTTGGGTAGAAACAAACACTCGCCTCTTCCAACTTACTTCCAGTTAAACTGAGCTGAGTTGTCACTGAATGATCTTATGCCCTGTAGCTGTAAGTTATCGGGATCAATTACCATCGTGATTGGAGAGTCGGTACTTTTTCAACGAAATGTGTTCAAGAGATTGCTGTTGGATTATGCTGCTTTTAAGTGAAATCCCTAGTCTCGCCTTTAGCGCACAAGCGGCATTTGGACTTGTCTGACTCACGACGTTTCATTCCTCTAAAATATACTATGTATTCTTTGCCGTTAAATGTGAAATGTATTTTCAAATTGCATAACTATTACTTTAATTAAAGCGTATGTTATGAAGCGGCGCAACAGTCGCCTCAATCAACTGTTACCAAATCTGTTATCCTCGTAGAAAAGTAATTAAGGAATATGCGTCCATGATCAACGCGGTAACAAGCTATTTACAATTAAAAAGGGTGCTCATTCATTCTACCTATTGTAATTTACAGGGCTCAGCCTTAACGATTTTGCGGAATTCTTAAGACTGGAAAAACCCACCCACTCATTCAGTAACAAGCGCGATATGATTTTTTCACTGTAATATATTCTACCACCCTTATTTTTTCGGTCATTTTTGTCCTCTTGCCGCCTTATTAAAAGGGTGTTAAAGTATCTGTCAGAACGCCAACGAAAGGCATTTACCAGATACATCATGGAAGCTCACTCAACTTTGTAGTCTGTTTGTCTTAACGTAGTCTGAGCAGCACGCTTTAGTGACTATGGATGCAGAGTACGGGCAAAAAGTTAAAAAAAAAGGACAGTTAAATTGCCTGGAATTATCAAGCAGCGATAATCTTCATCGGCACAATCGTCTCCTTATCTTCCTTTGAACGGTAGCGCTGCCAGTGTGTAGAGGTTGTACTGTACGTCTGTAGACGCTGCGCAAAACGTGTGAAGCCACTAGATTTGTGAAGATACACTGGATGCAAACTAAAAATACAGGTATATTTGCTTTTGAGTAAAAGGCAAAGGTAATGCAAATAACCATTTAAAATAATTTGCCCGCATAATGTCCTCCATGAGAGAAAAACATTTTTCTTCATTATAAACTCAATAAACAACTTAATTTGGTCAACAACTACATAAGTAGATTAACTTGGATAAAAATACGAAAATATGTTTTACATTACTTGCTGGTCTTCTGCAGGCATTATATTCAATAACATTAAATTAACTTTACATGAGCAGTCAGTGACGGTTACCAGGACAAAGTCCATGTTTGTATGAATGTACTTGCAATAAAGGCAAAATATATAATTGATTGTTCAGTGCATACTCTTAAAAATTCCATGAGTCTTTGAAATTAAAGGGACACAAAATACAAATATAAGATTTGTTTTCTCAGCGTGCACACTGCGTTTTTTCCATTAGAGATCAAATTCTTAATATTATCGGTGTAGCGTAGTCACTCAGTTCTGCTAAAGCAAAATCGATACACTTGACTGTTATAAACCGACCTTGTCCTCCACTTTTTTTTAATCCGTCTTGTATCTGTAAAGTCAGGGCCATTTCTTATTTTGTTGTTGACGCCACACATAGTGAGGACTTCTGAACGTCTGCTGTCCTCTGGGGATCACATTCACAATTTCAAAGTACAGCAGTGTCATAGTTATATTGATTTGCATTGTTCTTTGTCTTTTATGTTATTGTTACCAATTAAATGTAATTCTATAAGCATCCAGCCTTTGTTACTGTAGTTTTGAAAATACACAAAACATATTTTTAATAAATATTAATATTTATTAATATGGGTCGACTTTGTGTCGTGATGCACTATAGGAGGTGGATTAGGTGGGTTTTTTTTAAAATCAAAAGCAGATCTCTACGTATCTCGGCAATACGTGTGTAGTATAAACCTTAAAAGTCTCCGAATTGCACCATTAATCAGCTGATTTCCGCTGAACGATTACTGGAATGGGACTAGTGGAAACGTTAAAGACGCTTAAATAAAAAAAAAGCAACAGTGAGAATACTTAAAGCTTAAAAAGGCATTGTCCTTGTCACAGTAAAAAATGTCGCTATATAACCATTTTACCCCTCCCCAACATAAACACACTTCTCTCCATTCTGTCTATATGAAAAAAGATTCTAATTAGCTTTAGTTCTTTAAATGTTTCGATTATTTCAAGCAAGTGTTTTAATTAATGTGTTTCCTTCACTAAAGACCCGACTGAAAGACAGATTATTGGCAATGTCAAGGATGCTAATTGAAAGTCCGTCTTCTAACAATTACGGGAGAGGCATGGAAAGCAATTAAAGATTCGATTGCCACTGACATTGCTTCATTCAGAAAACTCACAATTACGCTTCGTACTCGGAGTCAAACCTTTTGAAATAATCCGAGGAGCCGACCGTAAACCTTTTTCCTTCTTTCCCCTTTCTTTGCCTTATCCGATTTTAGTTCTGTTAAAGTTCCCCTTTATGCCGAAAAAGGCTCCGGGGTGCCCATTGTTCTCACAAACAGGGTAGGTTTTCCTCCTCTCACAAATCGGATTGGATTCAAAAAGTATAAAAGCAGCTTCAAAGTTTCGACAATAACACGTCTTTTGGGATATTTTACTTCCAAGAAGGCGACCTTCAATTAGTTATTTATGATTTGACTGGACTTATACATGCCGACTGCGTCTGAAGAAGAAGGGCCACCTTATTTTTTGCATACACTCCACTTTTCTTATAGCCATATTCATGGAAATATCTCAATTTTAGAAGGAAATTATAAACATCTCAGTCGGTATTAAACTGTCAGCATTCCGTTTCGTGTAAACTTTTGCGACCTGTATTTACAGACCATATTTTTTTCTTTTATGTGGGTAGAACGATATGTTTTTATGAGTTTCTGGTATGTTACCAAGTGTTCTGTTTCTCTACGTTAACAGCGTTTTTGTTTATAATGTTCCTCTGTGTTTGAACCTTCAGTAGACTTTTGGCGTAACCCGTGGGCCCCCGGCTCTGTTATAGGCATGGGGTGGTGTTTGAATTGGACAGCGGCTTCCCTTTGCCCTAAAGAAACCCCGCTAGTGAAATATTGGGATTAGTTTCTCTTTGAGGCCAGGATTAACACTGCTTTCCCATGCCGTACATTCCTATTGCTAAAACTTTAAGAAGTGAGGCACCGGAAGGCCCAGTAATGCGAAATAACCTGACTTTTTCAGTTACCTCTATGATAAAATAAAAGAATTTAAATATCTCCCAAGTAACGGTCAAATAAAAGAAGAAATGGGTCTTACAATTTTTATTGGGCGATGCTATCGGGCATAATATAAATAAAAATAAACATAAATTAAGTGAATATAAATTAATTTGAGAATAAGTAAAATTGTAGTTCTACGAACAATTGGGTTTGCATGTAGGCCTATCGTTGATAATCCACAACTTTGCGAGAGAAGTGCGGCAAATCATCTTAACGTTAATAACATGGGGACCTGGCACAATAAGGTAAAGTAACTATTTCTTTAAGTTCAAGCTCTGCGCTATTATTCAAATAAAAGACAAGAAACTCAACAATAAATTTCAAATTCTTTGTCTAGATGCTCAAAAACTTATTGTACTCATGCATAAATTCACTGCCTTGTTTGTAACTGGGCATCGGGTCACTCAGAAGGGGCTTTAAGATAACTCCATGAACCCCTTTTATTTATTACAGAAAACTCTTTCTGGTTTAGGCCAGGGGTATAACAAGTCGTTAGTTAATGTGCTTTGTCTTTTTATTTCCCCGCTGCTGCCATACGCCTCCGCGGAGACTCAATTGCAAGGCCGCTTTACAACGTTTAAGATCTAAATCCGATTTCTCTTCTCAATTAAAAAGAGAGAGGTAGAGAACTCGAGTGTTGCGAACCGACTTTGACCAAAACGACTTGAAGTGGGCACGCAAACAAACGTCTCGAAAGCTATAAAAGGAGAAAAGCCATTTAAAATCAAAAGTCGATGTCTATTTTGTAAGTTATTTGAAGCCTAATTGGAAAGTCGGGAAAAAAGAAAAACGGCCTGGAAGTCTTGGTTTGATACGCCGCACGTTTTACTTGTCTAAATTAACGTAACTAATAAAATCTTCCCAAACGCTTTCAAGCTCTCTGGTTCAATGTCCGTTGCAGTTATTTTACGGGTATTTTATAGTATATAAACACGTAAAAGTGTATATATAATCAAGACATTTCTTGCATTTATTAAGTTTAATATATGGAAAGCGTTCTATACTTTAAAGTTTTCCGCCATTCACTTTGACGAATTGAGTATATGCGTCTGCCCCCATTACTCACTTAAACGTACAAATTGCAGGTTTAGAGTTTTCAAAACTAGCCTTTGTGCAAGAGGTGTTTCTGATTGAATTCCCATAAGATTCGGATTACAGAACCGCCTCTAAATTGTCAATATGGTTGTCATGTTAAAAAAAAAAAAAAAAAAATCCGGGATAACCCGTTCTATTTTGAGACTTACTGGTCTCCTCATGAGTTTACCGTAAGGGCTTACAAACCTTTAAAGAAATGAAGCCCAAACTTACAAAACCGCAGGTAGCTGGTAGTTCATATGAAAGTCTTCTGTTGTTTAGCAATAAAGGATGTTTAATTCGTTCTAAATTTAAGGTGTTCTTTTGGTCATATGGAAATTAGGACCTCTAAATTACAAGCAATAATAGAACATTGTGAAAATCTTCCCCCTATTGCATGGTATTTTGTGTCATTTATGCGAAAACGTAATTAAGTATTTCACATCTATTTCTTTTGAGGGAAACAGTTCGTTTAATTAAGATGGCGAAAGTTTTGTCGTAGAATTTCACAGGTTTTAAGCATGGGCAAAATGGTTTACCACGATTTTTACAAGGGTATTTTTTATTTTTTTTTTGCTTTGACCGAATTATATAATTCAATTTAAAATTTGTAATCGAACAATACAAATGTTAAACCTCGCGCTTGCCTATATAACATGTGGGTGGCACATGTTATTTAAGAGAGCATGGAGTTTAATATTTTTATTGTTCTGCAACCCTTCCACAATACCACATGTTCGTGTATAGTTATTTTAAAGATAGAGTATTTATTTGCTTTAATGCCTCGGTCTACGTTCAGGAACAGCGGAAGACAAGGGGGTTGTGCTAGAACGACTTTAATGCATACAGGTGCGAAGTCCATGGATGGTGTTTATGCATATATACTTATATATAATATTCTATCAACATTGCCAAACAAACACACAAAAATCCAGCTGAAATTAAATAGTCATTTTTGTAGGGTCAGATCAAATGACCTTTATTTGTGTCCACTGTTTCCGTTCACTGGCGAATCACACTACCATCTGAGCCATGTTAAGGTCCGTGATGTACGCGATCAGTGTGTGGTTATCAAAGGAGTAAGGCGGCGCAAGAACGTGAAGACTTTTAGCAGTCAAGCCTCTTCATTCAAACACCGACACTCTTGGGTTTTGGGCAGCCTTATTTTTTTAAAATCAATATTAATACTTTTCCGTTCAAAAAAAGTTATAAACCTATTAAAATCACAGCAGAGTCCCCGCGGAAGCGAAGAAGCTCACAAATTGCATACAATACAACAGATCACAGTTTCGAAGGCTAGCACAGATAAAAAACACATATGTACCATTTATATGACACACACTGATTGTCTCTTAAAAACTACATATTGATTCCTTATAAACATTTTTTTCTTAAATAAAGTAGTGCATCCAGGTCGCCTCGGTGGCGCGCAGTCCCACACACCGTCCTGATCAAACGGTCCCTCTGCTTGCCAACCAGGAAGTAGGTCGGCAATCATTAAGAAGCTTAGGGAATGCCTGCCCATTCTAAGCACTTAACCAAGGATTGGCTCTTCTTGATCATTTTTTTTTTCCTGTTGGATAACAATTTGTTCCGTGGCATTGATCAAAGTTACTAAGAGTTCGCTCCAAGTTTTTTTTTTTCCGTAAATTAACCAACAGGTGCCATATGCGGACAGACAGATACGCACCCAGACATACAGAAAAACGATGAGGCTTCATGTTTGTGCCCCGCGAGGTTAAGGAAAAGAATGTTGGTATGTTTTTATATTTCGCACCTTAAATAAGGGTGACGATTTAGCGGGCTACTGGGGGCGACCGATTTTTGCATCCCATACCTGACTAACTCGGAATGTTCAGTCTTTACGCACATATTGGTTGAATGATGGCAGGACTATATGTTTGTTTTTATCATTTTCATTTGTTATTATGAATCGATTATAATTGTTCGTTTCACAAAACTTGGAATTTCCATGACGAAGTCTGGTCTTTATAATCCAAGCAATCAGCATTGAAGTTCAGCTTCCAGGAGGCCGCTTGGTCTTTATAATCCAAGCAATCCGCAGTGGAGTTGAACCCCAGCCCAGAGGCTCCGTAGCCCTGGGCAGAGAGTGATGCGGGAGACTGGTTGAGGTGGCTTGTAACCGCGTTAGTACTCATTGGACTGAGGGTAGAGCCGGGGCCAGAGAGCTGGTGATGCATTGGAGTGAGATAAGAACCGCAGTCCATCCCTCCGAAGTAAGAAGTAGATCCGGCGTAGCCCTGGCTGTATCCTGATGCCTGCGTGTAAGTCATCGGATATGATCTTTGCATGCAGGAGGAAGAGGTAGAGAGAGGATCAGATAGCGGCGAAATAGAAGCCGGACTCCAGATTGACACTGGCGCGCTACTGGTGGAAATGGTAGGGACTGAGGTACTGGAAGGAGGTGTGAACTGGCCGCTCGCCCCACTCTCTGAACTCGCTTCTCTGGCTGGAGAACTTTTTTTCTTGGCCGGTCGAACTTTATTCTGGCCGCCGTTCTGTTGTTGCTGCTGCTGCTGGCGGCACTTTGCCCTTCGGTTCTTAAACCAGACCTATAAGAGAATTACACGTTTAATTCGTCTTATCGGTGAATCACCCAACCGCCATGCACTTGAAATAAAAAAAGCAAAACGGTTTTCGATGCCGCTGCTTAAATAAAGTAATTAGGTGCAAGTATTTATGAAGGTTTATTTTTCGGTAAATACTATTTTATACAATTAAAAAACATAAGTTAGAAAAGAAAGTACATATTGAATTGAATTTAAAATGTCCAAGGACGAGAAAGCAAACAGTTCACAAACATTTTGAAAGCGGTAAAAACTATGCTCACACCATTAAATTACAACTTTTCTTGCATCAGACATCAATATTCCTGCTAAAGTTTTTGTTTTATGGTTAATATAGCATATTTATTAACATTAATGCCACTGCTACTAACTATAATTATTGTAATTGCAATTTCTCTCAAAATTAATTCAGTGAGATTAATATAATTATCATCTCTAAAGAAATGGATTTATTGACAGCTCTTGAAATGTATAAAAATGGCTTGAATTTCATGTATCTTCCCGTTCGATATAAAAATAGTTTTAGAAACGATGATGTTTGAATAAATTGCTTATTAAGACACTGTAAGGAAGCAATAACTTAATTTAACTGCGTGGGGTGTGAGGCCTAAAATGAGAAGTATTGGCAGCAATATAATGCCAGACTTACTTTAGGCTTACTCACCTGTACACGGGACTCCGGTAGGTTGATCTTCAAGGCCACTTCCTCGCGCATGAATATGTCAGGGTAACGAGTTTTTGCGAAAAGAGCCTCTAACACGTCGAGTTGAGCGCGGGTGAAAGTAGTTCGCTCTCGTCTTTGCTTACGAGGCGTCGCTGTAAGAGAAAAAAATTAGCAAATCAAAAGTGGTACTTGTACATTCTGTCAAATATTACATACATATGATTATATAACATCACTAGAAAATATTATATATTTCTTTACTATGCATGAAATATCGCAATGGTTTTTAATTATCAGTCATAATTCAATTGAGTCCAGCAACAAAGTGCTATTACTAAATATTACAAATGACATGTTGCTGTTTTTGCTGAATAATCATTAAATATTTATGGATAACAGATTTGCCGCGGGCAGAGAGCAAAATCTTTTTTTTTTTTAATCCTATGACAAACCAAATAATATGCAGTTATGCAAAATGATTAGCTATAAAACACTATAAGTAAAACTGTGGACTTAGGCAAATAAACTTTTCAAACATTTATTTCCTTGAACTGAAATGTAATACTAAACACAATTCGTTTGTGTTCGAATACTTAGACATTACATCGACCTAGCTTAATGCGTATTTACTGGTTTATAAAGAAATCTAATCGTTGGTCTAAGTATAATATAAAATCTTATTCAATTAAAAACTTGTTAAAATCACTTACCTGGGTAACCAACGGACGGGTGAAGCAGATCCATTCCGGAGGTAGTTAGGCTCAGTCCATTGACTGTGTAAGGTGGTTGTTTAAGGTACGACATCATGCTAAAGTTAGGTTGGAGGACAAAGTTGGCGAAAATGGTGAAAAGTAAACACAAGGCCTCTTGTCGTCCCCTGTTGTTTCCCCCTCGTTCCTGGTTGTGTCGATATTTATATCTGATCCAGAAACTGTAAGAAAGAGAGATTAGTTGTGAGCGAATTGAGCTACAGTGTATTTCAAATTTGTTTGAAGGGCGCAACGCTCTGATAGCAGCAGAGGCTAAGTTAAGAATGAGCGTTGTTCTACTGGTACTGTGCTCTTAAACCAGCTCCGGACCCCCAGCTGTCTTCGTGAACTGAGTGATGCTCATCCTGACAACCCCCCCCCCACCGCAAAAAAGCTACATCCCATATAATTGCAACACGCCTTCTTTGAGAACAAAACACAGTCGTTCAAATGCGCACACATTGGGTCGCAACGAGGACCACAATTTGCATAGGACCCACAGGTTCGGCCCGGCTAATTGTCTCCAGCACAGAGGGATTGATTGGAGGCCATTTGCAGAGACAAAGGCCACTGTTGGCCAGATAGATAATGCAGATAACAAAAGCACCGTTGGCGAGAAACAAAGAAACAATGCAGTAAACTCATAGGTACCCATTTTGTAGCCATTAAACTAGCACAGCATCTTCTTTCTTTAATTATATCTGCGGGCTTTGTCCGCATAATGGAAATCACTGTAAATTTAAAATAGGTGTAATTAAAATATGAACAGTTCTACAGAAAATAGCCGTAAATGTAGGGAACCTCTTATAAGTTTAGTTGACGTTGAACTCACTTTGTATTTCGGCTATTTCCACCTAATTAATTTGCCCCCGTTAATTAAATTCTGAAGCTACAATAAAGTTTAATAGCCTATAGAAGAATGTTTATTATATGTGCTAAGGAGACACGTTAAAGCCACGCAATAAACTTCCAATTAAGAACTCATCCCTTTTCCTGCTGTCAAAATATACTTCGCTCATTTAAGGCGTTAAAACCGACTTCAAATTAAAAATCTGTTAAAGACAAATGAGTCGATAATAATACGGCGAAACTCCCTATTTGGATTAACGAAATTCTATGTAAAAAATATAACGTTTTGCATTGCAAATTCAAACTAAACATTTCAAATTAGGCCAAGAAAAATTTTCTGAAATTAATAATACTACGTAACTACGTTTCGCGGTGAACTAAATGAAGTGTCTTCAGAGATATTCGATATGTGTGTATACGTATATATACATGTGTATGTATACAACCCCTGTAGTTTTTTACAACGTTCCCAAAGCCAAAAAAGGGTAACATAAAATTTAAGTTGAATAATTTACGACTTTACCCACTCTAGTTGAAAAATATGCTTTATGGATTACAGTCCAAAAATAAAAGCATTAACCAACAAACCTGTATTGCAAGAATCGAGGTTTTTTAAATAACGATGGCAACTTTGTTTTTTAAGATACAATAAAGTGAACAGTATTCCGTTATAACGAAAGAAAGTCGTACATTTTGAGAAGCGATTCGGTCGCAATATCATGCCTTCTTTAACTAAAATGTTTCTGGTGGTTTAGAACATCAAATGAGCTAAAATCAATAAACATTCAGCGCCCAGTTGTTTCTTTTAATTCATCTAGTTTTACATGTAGACCAGAACCGCATTCTTATCAGGTTTCATATAGGCCTAATATATCTCGAACTAATTGTTTTTCGTCTTGACCCTGTAATATTTTCTTCAAACTGTGCAAAATGAGTAGAAAACATTTCCTGCGTTAATACCGACGTAGTTTTCAGTGTCCCCCTTAAACTCTGTTTTTTTGTACATGCGACTATAGTGGCAGTTTTTATATCTAACGGATTCTCGGCTCAATCTGTCACTTTTTTGTATGGACCTCATCTACCAGTTGCTCCACACTCACTCGATAATGATTACCCTGTCCAAGAATTAATTATAATAAATGTTTTTTCTTGATAAATTAACGAGATAATCCGGGTGGCACGCGCTCCCTAATTACAGGACGCTAACCTCGACTCGCACCGCATTTGGGGTGATTAATTTTCTGCTTGACAAAAATGAAACAAAAAGAAATGGACTAGCATTCTGTTTATCAAATCCAGTCCATGGTCCTTTCAGCCTCTATAGTCACCTCTCGTTTAAAAAAATACAAATCTTTTCCTATGCGTGTCCATTTAAATTTTCTGAAAGATGCGTCGTTTTTATTGCATGTAATTATTCAGGAAGGGGAATATGTTCTATAAATTACATACATTACAATAGCCTATTACAATCCTACAATTCACATTGCTTTATAGGGAAACATAAATCGGTTAACATAATTATAATATTCCAATTTTTGAATGTGGGTATAATTATGTGCTATAGAAGTTTAAAAATAACACTTTCATTCCACATGTTTACACACGCGCGCGCGCACACACACACACGTAATACTTTTTACAAAATAATAATCAAATGAAAATAGTTTTACTTTAATAACCCACCATTTTATTCGGTTTAATTTATTTAGCACAGTAATATTTTGATGGGTTTTGAGGTCGTTAAAATATACAGGCAAACTGCTTAATTAAATTAAAAACATACCACCCAGAAAATATATAGACATGCTATTATAGATGTGCAGAGTAATATTTGGCTATATAAATAATGTTTCATATGTCCTGTACGTTTGACTGTCTGTCCCCAGCAACCCCTTGATGTGCTGACTGTAACATGATATTTCACTATTCAGCTACAATCACATTGATGGTCAAAATATGTACCAATAAAAATTGTTCTCGGTTATCGCAACGTGAGTAATGAACGGCAGTTAACATACATGCCACCCTCACACGCCCTAATGCTGGCCCATGCACCCGCCAGTGGAGCTGCCCGCGCTCGGACGAACAGTGGAGAGACGGGGCTATAGACTGGGAGGGTGGGGGGCACAGTTTCTTGGGAGAAAGACTCCAATACACGCCTCCTCAATTATCGCTCTTTGTCTGTCTCCATTTCCATTACAAGTGAGGACATTCAGTGGAATTCAGAGTGAAATAGGGACAGGAGAATGTGCCAAACTAGTTTACAGAGCGATAAAATATTAAATCATAAAATGCAGTATCAACGTTAGCATGGCGTAATGTAATATCTAGATTGGATGTACACCAAACGACTAGGTCACTGCAGTTTCACGAAACATTCGTAATACGGCCGGTCCACAACCGTTTCATAAAAACAGACTATGCAGCATACCACCCTCCCACACGTTGGCTCACTTGAAAGTAATAGCTATCATATGTGTTCATTCTATGCGACGTACTCTTCCGTTTCCCTCAAATCGACTAAAGCATTTAAGGCCGAACGGTTTTAGAAGTAAGCCAAGTATTTATGCATATATTTAGTGTCGATGGCAGCTTTTTTCTGTTAACTTTTTATTAACTGATATTTGAACGTAACCAGTGACGAAACAATCGTTTAGCACAGCTATCCCTGTGCAACAATAATATCTAAGACAGTAAAGAAATAATAACAAGGAAACCAAATTAAACATAAGAGCAGTACATTAAGAACATTAAAGTAGTTCGGACTTACCTGGTACAGCGGATCCGGCCGTAGCAGTATTTTGTTTTTCACTCTGTAGGCTACTCTGTGGGTGAAAACCTGCCAGATAAATATTAAAAACGTTAATTTTGCCGATAGACTTTCACACTGAATATTCTTCGTGAAAATCGAACCGACGTCTGCAATCAGTGCAGTTACTAAAATACGTACCGCTATGATTTATTGATCTCCTCGGTTAAGTTGCTGAGCTGGGTTTGAAGAGGCTGCGTTAGCCAATGAGAGGGGCTGGGAAGCACAGAACTGAAGTCTGTTTCTCTCTCGGGGAGGTTTGCTGTGAAACAAATCTCGCTAGCAACTTTTTGACGCAAACTCCCTAGCCAATGGCAGCAAGGGAGTGATTGACAACGTGCCCAGCTCCTAGTCCGGCGAAAATGATGATAAAACACCAAATAAAAGCAGGCTGGGAAAGGGGGTACGACTTTGCCCCTCTGTCAAGTCTCATGTGGAGTCCGATGGGGGCAGCAGACATACCAGTATTTAAATGGATATGTTTATAGTATTATTAAAAAGTAAATAATATAATAGACACTTATATAAATAAACGTTTCTCGTTATGATGCATTCAATCGGTAGAAGACGTATGAGACTACACGACTAATTAACCAGTTATACAACGGTAACAAACTAATTGGAAAAAAAATGTTTTATTGAGAGAGTTTATTGAGAAAGCAAAGAAAACAGCAGTCATCACGCAAAACGTTTTGTTTTCATGTCCACCTTCGAAAGAGAAAATATTAATTCAAATAAATGTAATCAAGAATAAAATTTTAGGTGGTTGTCTTAAATCAGGAATTCGTTAATTTTTCGAAGAGTGTTGGTGAGATGGAAAAAGGAATTTGGTTACATCCATTTTCTGTCTTTGTAGTGGACTAATCATAGAGTTAAACAGCATGATAAGCAGTCTCAAACTGCACATATGTTTGGCGTGTCCGTTTGTCTGTCTATCTGCTTATCATTCTTACTGTCTGTCCACTTATCTGTAGACACGCACACAGACGGCACACATTAATGATACTTTCTAAATATTTAATCAGTAATCGCTAATAATGTAACATCAACATGAGAACAATAATTGAGACGTGAATAATTAGGAGTGAACCAAAATGTAATAATAATAATAATAATAATAATAAAAGCAATTTCTGTGAAAGAACAGAATGTCATGCCTATCGGTCTATCGGTCCCTAGTATAAATGAAGAGACTTAACCTTCTGTTCTGTAGAATCCCCAAAGCATCTATACCAAAACAACAATACACTAAGGATTTTGTCACGGTTTAGTAAACGTACCCTGTTAAGAAGCTTTTAGAAAACCAGACATACACACCCATACACATCATATAACCCTTCTCTCTCTCTTTCTCTCTCTCTGTCTATCTCTCTCCTATTTCACAGACACGCTTGCTTCCTCACTCTCTGCCTCCCACTCTCTCTCTCTCTCTCTCTCTCTCTCTGTCTCTGTCTGTCTCTCTCTCACTCAGACATACACACCTCAGACAGATTTGAATATAGATTTAGGTTTTAAACCCAAAGCCAGAAACAGCAGCTTCAATCAAACTCCAGTTGCATCCCCCTGGAAATCCTAGTGTTTTCAGCTCTCCGATAGGTCTGTCAGTCTATACTATTTTCATTTGTAATCATATATGTAATTACTATAACCTCCAGTTTAGTACCAATATACTATTATTGGACCGAGGTGCCAAAGTTTCCCTCTCCGCTTACTGAATTTATTCGCGGAAAAGCTACCCACACCTCACAATGTTCAGGACGTTGAAAAAAATTCTCTCATAGGACTCATGTCGCCTCAGCGTAAGCAGTCATACTATGGCTCGGGAACTGTTCAGTCTTGATGGCTACAATCTGCATTCTGACATGTCACGCGCTAAGGGGCGATGGAATGCCACTGAAGATTACGGGTATGAATCTAATGTTAAATAAAATGATCTGTCGTCTGTTCTGTAAATCGTCTATATTTGTATGTCAGCAGTTTTAGGATTATTTTTGTCCAGTATCGAATATCGAAAGCCGTCTAAACGTGTTTTTTTTTTAACAAAAGTATTTTATTTTTTAAAAACGAGATTTAACCTTAAAGATGTGTTTTCCTTCAAATTCTTTTCTTTCAATGAAAAGTTAAACCATTGGCATTTAAACGTTCGGTTCCAATTACTATGCCTTTTCCCCTCAATTTATTTCTTCCATGTTTTTATCCTGTCATTCCTCATGACCCCCAAACCATCAACCCCTCCTTCTGATGCCCGCAGTTTTCTACGTGCGAGGAAAAGGCCGCGTTTTGTTGAGGATTAGCTAACAAGCTAATGGTTCTTGTTGCTCTGTTCACAGTCTCGGCGTTCCGTTTCACGAGGGTCTTCGAAATCCTCGCACAAAAGTTTCATAAATTTAAATAAAAAGGAATAACACAGGGTCGGGAAAGTTAACGCAGTAAATATAATTAAATTGTGTTTCAACGTAGAACTAAAACATATATTTTAAAGTAAGTTTAATCACCAGATTATCAAATAAAATTCACTGCATTAATGTACCATCCTAATGTATTATTATTATACACCCAAATCAAAGTACGCGAACGTGAATTTCATATTTTTTAATTATTACGAATTTATAAATATTGTCGTTTCAGTTAAATTAATGTTTTTTGCGCTTTTCTTAATAGTGCTGAATGAAGATCATATTTAGTACAAAATTCGACATTCTATAACCGCAGTCGATGCGTTTACTTATTTCGCAAAGCTTTCGGTTTAAATTGATAAATTATTCATTTCTAAATGCCACATCGCCTGGGGGAATTTCTACATAAAAAGCAGGACGACTGTAAAAGGAAATCGCGCGCCTCATGTTAACGCCTGTGGCAATCAGTGCTCCTACTGACTTTCGGCTAATTGGAGAAGTCGTGATTTATCTCCGCCTCTGGAAAGCGAACCTGTGGGTTAAGAGTCGTGGGATTCGAATCCCAGTTCGGTAGTGTTTGATTTCTTTAAGTTACTCCGAAGTTTCGGTGTTCTTTCACAGCATGTTTGGGGAGTGGGGAGATTCAATTTTTGAAACATTATACGCATAATCTTTTTTTCTTATTACACCTTACAATTTTGTAGTTTTTTTGTGTGCGATATCATTGTCGAATACAGCTTTAATAATTAATATCAACAATATTGAACAATATTGGGGAAAATTATGTGGCATCAAAATGTTTCGTTTTAACATTTTGAACATTTAGAAATCTGAACTGTGTCTTGAATCAAAATTACAATGCCGAAGCGTTGCAGAAACAGAGAGACAGATAGGTGGTCTGGTTCTCCCCCCCCCCCCAAAAAAAAAACAAAAACTCCAAAAACACTCCTGATCCGAAAATGTTTAAGATTCTACTGTCGCGTTCAGTGACATTCGCTGTTAAAAACATAGTTTATATAATTTTTAATATAGTTTCATAGTAATTGCTCTTGTTCTTTATCCAGGCTTAATATATAAAATAGTTTGATTGTTAAATAGCCTAGAATTTGAGTTTTTTTATGTGTGCCGCCGTAATATACTGAACGATGGCATGCAATTTCAAGAAAGAACAAAGAAATGCTATACTGCTGATGACACAGGAATGTAATTAAGGTTTTTATCCAAATTTATTTTTGCACCTTCCGAATTTAATTTATCGCATATTTGGCACTGGCTACTTAAACGCAAAATATGAATTAATATTTTTGTCTTATCACAGTCGAAAGAAAGAGAATGGAATTTTTGTTAGAATAGATTCATTTGGCAATTTCTTAATTCGCAAAAGTTGGCAATGTGTAACGGTATTTATTTTAAAACCAAAAAGTCGAAAAATAAACCATCAAATATGATGCTGTGCAGGAATCATTTCAAAACGTTGTTGGCTGTGTCCGAGCACACAATAAGAGATGGAAAGGAGCATTTCAATGGAAATGTAAAAAGCATTAAAATTGAAAATTATTCCTATTTCGGGAGGTCATTTAAGATGAGATGTGAAATAATCTACTAGATTAATCAAAATTATTTTCAAATCAAAAGGGCCTTGGATGACATGCAACTTTCATTCAAGTGATTAGCAATTTAGACAAATGATTTTACCCTTGACACAGAGCTGGTACATTGCCTTTAAAGTCTGCGGATTATTATGTCATTTCCATAATGAAAACCATGTATGGTGGTGAAGAATGGGAGGGAATTGGTTCTTTTTTCAGCATGAAGTAATTTATGAAAAAGGGTACATGTTTTTTCATTAATATTTAGTTGACCCTTTCCCCCATGTGTTCCACGGGGTCTATGTGGACCCTTTAATAGAAATGGGCAGAACCATCTTCTGCTCATTTGTCAGATCATGTACGCACCTTACATTTGATTCTGGAATATCAGCGTCGCTAAACAAGAAATGCGTGCAGGTTGTCAACTGAAATGGTGGTGTGTTTCAGCCGTTGTGCACACCAAATGCCTAAACACTCCAGAGTTCGAGCACACTAGTGTTGGAAAGAAGCCCTTCATTTTAACATCTTAACTCTAGTTGCTTTTCATTTATTTGCAGAAACAGTTAATCTTAAGGAAATGTGACTAATGTTTTCTGTGACTGAAATTAGTTTACTTATATAAGCTTTTATATGTTCATGATTTAGGATATATAATTTTTCTTCTATATTTTAGATTCTGGCTTACTTATGTAATACTCATTATACATGATACGGAGTGAAACATTTGATGATTCGTCTGTAACACTTGTTAACTGTTGAACAAGTAAGATCATTTTAGAATAAATTTGAAATTTCCAGTCAATCAGGCATAAGGGACAGTTGAAATAGTTATCATTGCATGTGTTGATATCATGTCTGAATTTAATTTTTTTCCATCTTCTCCCCTCCAGTAGGTTAGAGCTGTGCTCGGCTAGAATCTTCCATGGATATGAGGGATACAGCAGAATTTAACAACTTCCAGAGCATTATGGGAACTGAATTCAGACCTGAATTTTGCTTTAAGCACAGGATTCCCAAAGAGTCAGCATTATGGTTAAACAATCAACAGACCTGTAATTAACAGCTAGAGAAATTAATAACATAACTAATATGAGACATTTCCCTTTGGCTAGCAGTGTGCAAAACACAGAGCTGTACTACTAAAGTATTGATGATTTGCAGCCATAGGTACTGAACCTGATTTCCTCCCAGCACTTTCATTGGGGAAAAAAAAATTAAAATATAAATGCTGCAAAAACCAGTAGTACTAAACATGGCCTTGGTGATTCTACTTTGACAGCCAGTACTGACACTGTCAGTTTCCCTGTAAGGCATACTGTTGTCTCCTCATCTCAGTTATCTAAGATGATCAAAGCCAAATGTTTGTCTGATATTTGTGTCAAGTTCATGACATGAGCTTGAAGCAGATCCACGGGCATGAGGGATAGGAAACTGACACGTGCAGACGAGGAGTGAGCTTGTTTGTTTGTTTGTTTTCTCCCTCCCGGTAACATGGCCGCCTTTCCTGCGCTGTTTTATCGGAATCCTCATATGAGATTCCAGAAACGAGAAGAAAAAGCTGTTAATCTCTCTCTCCCTTTGGCCCTTTCTATATGCCCAAAGTGACCGGGACGCCTGGAGACTTTTTCGTGCGACAATCAAAGTTTGAAGACTGCGGAAATGGAGGAAGCTTTTTAGTTCCTGTGTGCTTCTGTGGCGGATTTATTTCCTCCCGTTAATGTGTCATGCTTATTAATCAGCACTGTAATTATTTGTCTTGTGTTTGCACAGGGACCCTACCACAAACAAGTGGATTCAATTAAGTATCTCTCGATTCCGAATATCAATAGGGGAAGGCATGCTAGGCCTGCATGAATCTGGCAGGGACAGATGCCACAAACGGAAGCCACGGGGCATCTGGAGCCTCAAGGTGAATTCGAACAAGGCTTAAAGAATACCTGGTCCAGCGCCAGGATTTGCACAGCTGTTGGACATAACCTTAGTTCTGGCTTCGTTTC
Source organism: Gymnarchus niloticus (assembly GCA_009936485.2). Lineage (NCBI taxonomy): Eukaryota > Metazoa > Chordata > Actinopteri > Osteoglossiformes > Gymnarchidae > Gymnarchus > Gymnarchus niloticus. The sequence goes on along the minus strand of JAACJT020000021.1, from coordinate 2,001,298 downwards.
GCCGAACAGGCTGAGAGCGTGGGTCTGTTCTGACGTTGGCCACGCTGGGCATTCGTTTGTTTTCTCTTGGGGGGGGGGGGAGTAGATAACTTGGAGACAATTTCCCCCGCTGTAAGAAAAGGCACACCCCAATGGCAATACATAGATAAAGGAGCTTGCCTTGAACATCTGGTGAAGTGTCACCCATTGTTATGGAGCTGCTAAAAGCACCACACTCTCCAAATAAGTGTTCAAGAAACTGCAGGCTCAATCCACGCTGCATGGTGAGAGTATGGGGCCAGGTAAACGTGGACTAAGAGTACAAATTGCTGTTTCATCTCTGCCACTTTCCTAATTTTTCTTTGTGTAATCTGTGTGTGTGTACAAAATGCCTATTACAGCATGTTTACCTTAAAAAGTTGCATAGATTTTCATCTCTGCCTTTTTTATACATACAAATACTGTAGAACAGACGGCAATCTGGTTTACAGAACTGCACAAATTGTAAAAGTATAGCATAAATAAATGTGTATTCAAACAAACAAGAATCATTTCTGTGGTGTGATCATTGGGAGAAACATTCTGTTTGAAGTACCGCATTGTTATTTAAGACCTAGTAAGACCTCTAGTTGAAATGTGGAATGACTTTTTCACATTATGACACGTAAGGTACTTTTTTAATTTTTGGAACGCTGACAGTAGAACTACTGGTAATGGTAGCATTTATAAGGCTAGTCAAGTATACACTGAACTCTTTGCTTTTAAATGCACAGCATGAATTTCGCCACTTGACGTTATCAACGGAATACAAACGTGAGACCAGACCGCAAAACGGACCCAAAATGTTACCATAAGAATAAATTCACTTTGCAAGTTTCCCGTTGGAGCCGTTTCGCCCGTATTAAACGTGTCTGTTAAGGGCCTTCTATTGGCGCGCGCGGCCTTTTCCCGGGAGCTCCGCGATTGACGGAGCGGGGCTGCGCGCGCCGCTGAGGTGTTTCCCCCGCTGCAGCAAAACCTGCCCTGCAGACCGGTCCTTCTCAGTCAGCGAGTTCAAAGGCAGGAGACTCGCTGTGGAGGATTTGTTCAGGCTTATTAGGTAACGCCTGATTTGAATTGGATTCTGGGAAGCATTCATAACACCTTTGAAAGTGCTACATTGTATGACTTTGTGTCTAATCCCCGTAATAACTTTAGAAATGGACGCAGTTTGCGCAGCTGCGACTCGTGTTTTCTCCTCCGATTTCTTGTCTTTTGCCTCGCGCGCGCAGTGAATTCGGGTTTTTGTTAGATATGAATAATGTTGAGAAACTTCCTAACAAATTCTTTTGTCTTTCTTTTGACCTTTAAGTTTGTTGGTTTTTGTTACACGACCTCCCTTTCTGAAGAAAACCAAACAATTTCCTACGTTATGCAATTGGACCGGCGAAAGCCCTCTACGTGTTTAAGGGCTATTACTTATCGCCCGATTAATCGTAACTAACTTTCTGGGTAGTGTTTTAAAAGTATAGTTAATATTTATCGAGTATGAGTGATATACTGATGGAGTGGGAGCGAAGAGAGAAATTGAGCTCTCTTGCGAGTCTGTCAGAGTTTGTTCCCCGTCCAAGGCCAGCTCTTATGACTGACACTTTGGCCGTCCCCCCAGCTCCCCGCGTCGACTTCTCAAATGCAGCCCCTGTCAGTCGTGACATTGCCAATTCCTCTCAATTCTTTAATTTCATTTTTTTTCCGCCCGACGTTTTGCCAGTCGAGGCTCCCTGTGACTTTTGGATGTTCCCGTCTCGTTGGGAGACAGCGTCCGTATGCGCCCGGTTCCCAGCCCCGGGCCAACGAAGGAACACGGCTGGGAATCCCCCAAACCTGTCCGTCAAGCGGCCCCTCCCCAGCAATTAGGAGAGTAAACACGGACCGCTCAGGGAGGTGGGGAGGGGGGCGACGATCGGCCCCTGGTGTTACTGGAGCTGTCAACAGCGGCGAGCGGGGCAAGGAACACAAAATTAAACAGAGAAAGAGAGAGACATCAGTCCGCTCTCCTGGTATGTCGAGCGCTCCATCTCTATTTACGCGGCTGAAATGACTGAGTGCTTGCCAAGTTTAATATATCTTTAGGAGAGAGAGGGAAACTCCGTGGAGTCAGTGAGAGAGACGTCAGGTGTCCTGATATAATTTAATCTAGATAATTACCACGGTGCTGTGGATCGAGAAACGCAGTGGCTGCAAGGCTTCATTACAGTGCAATGTTACGTAATACTCATAATTTCTAAAGGATGTAAACTTTATTCGTTTTTCCTTTAAGTGATATATATACCTTTTTCCTATTTTTTTAAATTGACACAGTTTACTGTGGTGGCTATTTTTAACGAGGTCAGCACTGCGATTACATCAGTTTAATGGGTGAAGAAACTCCAGCGTTTTATGTGACCGCCATGTAACCTGTTCAATGTGAGTATGTAACCCTCTCAAATGGCCCTGCAATGACACCTGTCCAGTGTGGTGTGCTAATGGGCTTCTGCCACCTGATTTTATGGCACTGGACAAGAGCTACGAGGCCCTGGGTGTAAGAGTGAGAGTGCAGAGTATTGTGCCAGGTGTGCTGTCAGAGTCCTCTCACATCTTCAGTCTTAATCCAAGCCTTCTCACCCAAATGCCCTTTCCCATTACATTATCTGTCAAAACTATATTACTGAGTGCTGGTTTTTCCTCTTGGCACCGGTCGTGCCCCTCTCTACCCCTAGTGACAACGCTACCCCTCTCTCTGCCTTTTCCCCTCCTCCCTCATCTCCCCTCCCCTCACCTCTCTTCTCTATCCCCTGGTTGCTGCGGGGACGGGGCAGTGCTCACTGGAATGCGGTGCCGGCTGGAGCCGCAGACTGGGGCCGGCCAGAGGGAAGGGCCCGCCGCGCTTGGGCTCGAGGTGGGGAGGCCGGCCGCGGGAATGCGGAGCCTGGGAGGGGCAGGAATTTGCCGGGCTGCCAGGGAAATGCCATGCAAGGGGCGAATGGGGGGAGTGATGCTAGAGTAGGGGGCACAGGGTGGGCTGAGGTTTGAGTGGGGGTGGGGACTGCCCAATTAAAACACAGTCTGCCGTCGTTCCGCTCTGTGGGCACTACCTGGCAAATGGGGTGCTTCTGTGAGGTGAGAGGCCTTGTATTTGAAGGGAGCCGGGGGCCCTCCTGTTGACCAATAAGAACATGGCTCACCTTCGTTGTTTGCCACGGCAACAGAGGGGCTCAACTGAGTTTTCTAAAAAAGAAAAGGCAAATGGAGGCTCCCTCCCACTTGGCCATCATGTTCGACATTATCTGGAACCGTGTTACGAGCATGTTCGGGTATCGCTGTTTAAGTGGGGGAGGCGGGTGACAGTGAACGAAGCACCCCCCACCCCTGTGACAGAATAATGGCGGCGGCCCCTCGAAGTCCTGGGGCTGCGATGCTTTCTCAGCATGGCGAGACACAAGCGCAGATGGGTCGAATGTGTCGGGGCTGCATCTCAACCCCTCCTCTCGGGCCGGGTGAGGCGGCACTGGTGGGAATTGCTCAGTGTGACAGCCTGGGTCCAGGCCTGGAGCTGAGAGGCCGCCGGTGGGACACGCAGTTAGGGAGGGGGGCTGGACAGGCTGGTCTCCGACAAGCTGCGCATCCTTTTGAAATCTGTGTGTTAGGGCGCCGGCGCGAGAGTGGTCCGGGAGTGTGTGTGTGGTGCCGTGTGGTCCAGTGCCTGGGTAGACAGGCCATCAGCACACTGGGCCGGGCTCCAGTCGGGCTCAGCTTGCCCCTCCTGGCTCAGCCTCTGGGTCGGGTGGGGGGGAGGGCTCCTGGTGGACCGGCGGGAGCTCCACGCTGCTGTCTCACAGGCCGGAACAATCAGGAAGGTCAGGGCTTTGCCCAGGGATGGGTCAGCAGTGGAAACAGGCTTGGATAGTGGAGGTCTCACCTCTTTCCCAGAACGAAACCTGCAGTTAAAAAAAAAAAAAAAAAAAAAAAAAAAACGGCAGCGGTTTGGAAAGGCGCTTTGTGCAGTCAGCGTGTTCCCTTTGAAGCTGCTCTATTAGGATTCTGGGTAACGGGAGGTGAGAAGTCTTAGCTTCTCCTTCCTAGGCTGAGACCCCTGCATGGGGCTCGGTGGTGTCTGCAGTGGAAGATAACCCCCTGATGCTGTACCACTACCCCCAGCCCCCTGGGGCCTTGGCACCCCCCGCCCCTTTGCCAGACCTCCCTTCCTCCAGGGGCCATGCAGGTTTACATGTCCCCATGGCAACAGCAGCAGGCCTGAATGAGTGAGCACAATGTGAGCGGGCCCTGTGCCAGGCTCTGCGGATCCTGGATGGATGACAGGCTTTCTGGGAGCTCTGCCCCTCCAGCAGCATCCCGTCTCAGTCTTCTTGCAATCCCTGGGAAGGATCTCTGTGATCTGGATTGGGACAGTCTCAGCTCCAGGGAGGCCCAGGCAAGATGGTGTGGAAACTGGACCTAAAAGTAGACAAGTCAAAACACGCCCGACTGCCCTTCAGGCAAAAAAGCCAACATCATAATTGCTCCGTCCTTTGTGTTAATCCATGCCTTTTCTGCTATTATTAACGAAGAATTTCCTTGAATTTTCAAACACACAACATTTTTACTTTGCTGCTGGATGTGCTGCAATTTTATCCTCTGCTTGCATGGCTTTGCTACAGTCTTTCAGCTTGCACAAAAACGCGAATCGGCCTGATGTCATTGCGGTGTAGCTCAGAGCCACAGTGAGGACTCTGGTGAAGGGCTACCATGTTTTCTGAGAGAAGATAGGAGTCGTTAGCTTTGTTGTTCTTGTTCCCGACTGTCAAACAGTGCCCGGATTTCCTTGACTGGTGTTTGGAGTAGGGCTGCATTGCCCTGCCATGTGGTATATTTGCTGATAACAGGATTTACCCAAACTGCAAACTGGCAATAGAAAGAGGTTAATTGTGAGCGTGGCTGGTAAAATGTGAACATGCTATAATTATTAGCTGAAGTTACTTTATTATTTAGTCACGCCAATTAGGCATAAAGTGGGCCGCATTCCCTTCGAATGGCAACTTCAATTGCGTGTCGAATTGCATTAAATTCTCTTTAGCTTTGACATCCATTCATCATGGTACCAAAGGAATATTGTCTGAAGAAATCCTCAGTCTATATGTCTTTAAGATTGACCAGAACACACAAAGCAATGGCACTAAGAAACAAGCGGTTAGATTCTTCAGCAGTGATAATTCTGTATCACTTTTTAAAAATTGTATTCTCATTTGGAACGATCACATTTTGTAGTGTCGGGATCTGCATGTATAATATGTTGCCAGGGCTTATGTGTAAATGTGTGTATCTGACTGAGGATATTTACAAACCTCTAGCAAACTCATTAGGACCCTGTTTTACATTAAGCTGAATGAGAATTCAACACTCTATCCCTAATGAAAATTTGATTGTTGTGGTTGACGTGTGGAGGGCAGTGGGCTGAGCTGTCACGAAATTCTTGGGGGATGCTGTGTTGGGGTTAGGGTTAGGACAAGGTCTGCATAAGTGTGAAGGTGAGGCAGTGGGCCTACGAAGCTAGGATAGCATGCCACGTCAGTGACCCTCCCAGCCCACAAACAAACCCCAGGCTATTTATGTCACATTTGGGACACACATCAGTTTGGCCACCTGGAAAACAGCTGGGGATGTAGCTGGGGCAGCACAGAGATGCACAGGCAGCCATGAGGAGGGGGCAGGAGGCACCCAGGCACTAAATGGGACTCTTTTATTTTGGCGGGGGCAGGTGGAGGCTGAAATGAGAGGGGAGGGGAGAGGGGACATGCTAGAATGTGCTTGTCCCACTATGACGACAAGTTGGCCGGGCCGCTGCACTGCCCACCCGTCCCCCTGCGACATCAGTTGTGGAGGCTGGCATTTAATCTGCTCCCTGCCTGGCTGCAGATTCTTCCAGTGCGCCCCGGCTCGTACCTGCTCATCCCTAGGCCTCGCCGACCGGCAGGCTCTTGATCAGTCAAGCAGCAGAGATCGAGCTTGTCACGCTTAGTGGTGTGATCAGATTGGCTGAACTAAAAGGAGTTATGTGTGCGTGTGTGTGGTGGTGGTCTGCAGCCGGTATACAGGGCCTGGCTGCGTCACTGGCCGGCTGAGCCCTGGGAGAGTGGGTCTGGGGCGACCAGGGGTGGAGGGCGATCTTGTTCCTGCCAGCATGTCGTTAACCCCCTAGTGTTCTGGGGAGAAGCCAGGCCGTCGGGGTGCTTAAGCTGCGGCATTCGTTTGTGGGGTTCTCAGGGTGTGCTGGACCCCCCTGCGGGGAGGGGTGGTGGGGGGGGTCGGGCCAAAACAGCTGGTGGCCAGTGAGCAGGCCAGTTGGGGGGGAGCAAACGAAAACACAACCCGGGATCCCTGCTGCCTCCCGCTGGCTCACCTCATCCTGAGCTCAGTCCAGCGGACCCCACTGGCTTTCAGAAGCGTCCGCCAGCCTATCGCTCGGCATGCTGCCCAAGACACCGGCCCCCACTGTCGCTGCCTGCCGGAGTGCAGTCCCGCCAGCTTTAATCCCCAACCGGTGCTAGGTTGTCGCATACGCGCATTTTTCTGAAAGCCGCATGTCAGCTGTGCGGTCCGGCAAAGGGGGATGTGATCACTGCAGCTTATAGCCTTGCTTACTTGAGAAAACATTGATTCAAATTTCTGTTAACTTTGATCAGTGATACCGTTCTCGCAATATTGTCCTAAATACTCAACTTAAATTGGTTTGAAACGTGACACATACAGTACTATGGAAAAGTCTTAGGCAGGCAATGAAGATTGTTTAAATCCTGGTCATGTTTGTGTGAAACTATGATTTCAGGTTGATCCATGTACTTGTGGAACTCAACTAACTACTCAAATGAAAAATTACATAGAATGGTTGGGGTGATTTCAAGGACACTTTGAAAACCAAAGTTATGCGAATTGAGCTATTCAACTCAATATCGGCGATATTTGGGATAAAAGAAGGATTTTTTTGGTGTTTGAATGCATGTGTGACCGTGCCCTGTGATGGGTTGGTGCCTTGTTTGGGGTGTCCCCTTCCTTATGCCCTAGGCCACCTGGGATAGGCTCCACATACCCATCCCTCCCCCCGAGACTCTGAATAGGATTAAGCAGTTTGGAAAATGGATGGATAGATGGAGGAAATTATTGTTACTTTTTTTTTGTACTGCTGTTAATTTTTATTTTACTTTTCTGAGCAGATGTATACTTATTGCTCAGATAAATGGCCTTAAACATTTCCTCGGATGGCCTAAGACTTTTACACAGTACTGTGTATATACATATATGTATACAAGTTGTGCTCTGGTTACTTTAACGTTGTTCTGCATGCATTCTTCCCCAAAGGGTCTCACACATCGAGAACTCACTAATTACCGTGAAATCACATACCGGTGATTCTGTTGCTGCAGCCCCTCTGTCACTAACGATCTTGAAATGGCCATTCAGACCCTGACACTTTTCTAATGAAGTAATTAGCTCATTGGAGGCTGCAGATAATTAGCTCAGAATGTAAACACCCTCCACAGTAATAGCGCTAAGAACAAGTTGGAGTGTGATTAAGAGAGAGACCTGTGGCACTACTCAAGAAGTGCAGGACAAGGAAATGCTCTTAACACCTGGGTATTTATTGGTCAACATTTTATTGACACGGAATCTTTTGTAAGTTGTTTGTGCACAAAATAAAACATGCAATGCATGTATGTGTATCAGGCAATAATGGAAGGAAAAGAACAATGTTATTTGTTTTATTGGGGGCAAGTAATTTGTTCCAAAAATGCACCTGGTAATCTTTACAGAGATGTAGGTCATGTATGGAAGTTGTAAAAGACATGCATGTCTTAAGATATGTAATCCGAAACATGTTGATGATGTGATAATTAGACCAAACATAGTGCCCGCTAGATTCCACTGTTCTTTCCAGAATGGTTTTATCATTGTGAAATCACAGAGGACGTGGTGGAACTCTTGCGGCTTCCACCAAGCTCTTGAGAGGTGCTCAGCTTTTCTGGTTTGGGTGGCGGTACGCAGGTGGGTATCTGTACTTCAAACGCTGCACGTTTATCTAGAAATGCATAATTATTCATGTTGTGTTTCCCACTTTGGTGTCTAACTTGAGAATGCTGAGTCCTAAAGTATACTATTTTAATTACTGCCTTAGCACTAAAAAGTGTTCTGATCTTCTCCCACATTTGCTTGATGAAATCAGCATACTCCACATTCTTGCAAATTTTATGTTTAAATGGGGCTTGAGCTCTAGCAAGAGGCACCCTCATTGCAATCTGTGACGCGTCGAGGTTGGGGTGTCTCTTATGATTTTGACAGACTATCAAGACAGAGGCTGTGTTTATAAGTTAAATATTTCATGTGACACATCCCGTACGCAACTAAGGGAGATATTCTAATCAGGAATAAATAGAATGGGAAGTTGTGCTATTTAAAAAGAGGTCAACATTATTCTCAGAAAAATTGTATGCTTGGGGAAAAAAAATCTGGGGGGTTATCTTAAATAGCTTGTTGTTAAAGTTAATCCTTTTTCTGCTGAAAATGCAAATTCTATGTGTTTAATTTTCAGCGCCCTCCTCTCGTTTAATTATTTTTCCGAGCCGTATTCTGCCCGGCGTGCCCTGGCTGCTGCTGACCCCAGATCAGCACTCGTGAGAGCACAGAGCCAAAGTGGAAATCAGAGTGACATGGGTGAATGAGGCCCCTAACTCTTCTTCTGCTCCCATGATAACCGACTGATACCTTATGTGCTAATGGCCCACGGACCCTCTGCTTTTCTTCTAACACTCCTCTCTTTTGCCTTGACGTTGGGATGTCTCTCGTTCCGATGCCGTGGTACAAGAGCAACGGCAGCGGCTGAGATAAGAGACTGTTCAGTAACTGTTGTTGTTTTGGCCAGGGCTGCCTGGCAAAGGCCGTTAAATCCCCTGACAAAGGCTCCACTATATCCCTCCAAACGCACAGAAGCCCTGCGTCCCCTAGCTTGTATTTCTTGCCCACATTTTTTTTTTTTTTTTCCCTCTTCGTTCAGGTCTGCATACGCTGACCCACTGAGAGAGGGAATGAAGGGACAGAGAGAGAGGAGGAGAGAGGGGGAGATGGGTGGGCTAAAAGTTAGTCAGTGTTGCTGGGTCTTGTGATACAGGCCACCGAAGTGACACTACAAACAGTTTTCTCCTTTTCTCTTTCTTTTCTTTTTCCCCACCATTTCTTCCCCCCTCTCCCTCCTGCGCCTCTCGCTATTTTCCTAGTTTCTTTATCCTTTTTAATTAGAAGGCAAATTCTGCAGCCTGTAGAGTCCTAATCCCCGCCTGGCCAACAATGGACAGGCCTGGCTTTGAACAGCCGACCTGCACCCCCCCCCCCGACCCCCAAAACCAATTCCCCACCCTTGGACTCCCACCACCATCTATTCCCTAGGGGAAAAGT
>JAACJT020000021.1:1972505-1991352 GCA_009936485.2 Gymnarchus niloticus | reverse complement strand
CCCTCACCAGTTTACCGTCTCGTCCATACGTTTGCTCTGATTGCATACCTGTTCACTAACACGGTATGCCCAGAACACTGGTCTCACACTAGGATGTCTTCTATATGCCTTTGGCTTAAAAGTGGGGTCAGTACAGAAGAGAGTTTCAGTTTAAGGAACACCACTGTGTACATGCCTTCCTTGTGCTGGGCTGTGAAATACTCTGCTGCCCTGTGTAGTAATCGTTTGGCCTTTGCCAGTCTGGAGTTCAGAGTCATTAAGGGGGGCCTAACTGCTAGTACTGAAGGGGGTCCATCCATTTAATACCATATGGAGCACCTTCAACTTGGTTAAGGCTAATAAACACTTGCCCCAGATAGCTAGTCTAAATAGATGCATAACCTGCTCCACAAACACTTAGTGTCCCCACAGCTCCATACTAATTAAAACTACCTGCGTTGTGCTTCATTGCAACGCTGCTTGTTAACACCTCTGAAGATCTCCATGGGGTGTCTTCGCAAACCGTGTCAGAGGCACGGAAGGAGAGGCGAGAAGGAGGGGACAGGCAAGATTCTCCACAAGCCCCTGTCTGTGTTCTCGGCTAATTTACATATATATTAATGTTCCATATTGTATGGAGTGGATCCCATTAGTTTTGGTGATTCTTCCTCAAGACACGGTCGCCGTAGTGGATTTCGTGAAACCCCCCCATTACTTATTTAAATAGGCAAGGGAGTAGAGAAGTTGAAGAGAAAGTGGAGGAAAGATGGTGAATGATAGAAATGCACACAGGCAGACAGACATCATGAAAGTTTATTAAACATATCTAATGATGCATAGGAACACTGTTACTCTGTGCAGCCGTAACTTTAACTTTAGTCACAAATGTCACACCTTAGTCCCAATCATGCATATACATTTTTTTTCTTGCATCGTTCAGTGCCAGCTTTGATTGGTTAGTTTAGGGTCGTCCCACCCGCTACGCGCTTTGAAGCCTCATTTAGTGTCAGTATTGATTGGTTAGTTCTGGAAACTCCCACCCACCTCATTTGTCCAATCACTCAGTTTAATACAGCTCTGACTAATAATGTGGTGTGAACAACAATTGAAAGAAACTTGCTTTGAATGACAGGAAGGTTTATTTGGGCAGTTAAACAGAAACTTTAATATCTGGCCAAATCAGCGCTGTCTCCAAACAGCGTCTCCCACAGGCCACTTTGTCTCTGTTTTGCTTGTTTTTGCATTTTTAATCCCCTGATCTAAAACGTAACTAGAAGGACTGGGCTCTATTTTATTCCTATTAGATTTCTTACTGTTTTATGCTACAGGCATTCTGAACATTGGCTGTAAAGCAGATATAATATTATAGGGATTATGAAGGTGATGACATCACTGCTACCCATAAGAGCGTATTGAGTATGCAGAGATAGAGAGGAAAGCTGGTTTCACAAACCATTGCTAGGCTTCTCATCCAAAACGCCTGCCTGTGGGAATGAACCAGGGTTAATATGATATAGAGGGGAACCTTTATATTATTTAGGTCCCCTTGGAAACACTGTCAGAGAGAAGCAATCGGAGATATCGAAGCATGGAAATCCAGCAATCGCTGCCATCCAGTCCATGTAATTGCAAGGTCCTGTCTCATGAGTTTCCTCTTAGAAACTTTTCCTTCCTGTTTCGCTTTTCCAACAGAGGAGACCATACTACCTGCTTGGGAGGAAAGCGGCGAGCCCTGACAACTTTGTGTGCTGCACTGCCCCTTGTGGCCACTGGGACCGCCGCGTCAGAGAGCCAGGATCAACACCTGGATGCAGGTGGCATCCCATATGGCAGCTTTCCACGTTTGGTACGTGTAAGTTTATGCTATGCAGCAACAACCAACTGAATCGGACAAACGTAGACTGTGGTATTGACACACTTTTGTGGCAGGTTAATGTTGAACCACCTCATTTAATACATGGAGAATCTCTAGAGTATGTGAACCTTGCTCACAGATTCAATGGTGTTTAGAGCTGGAAAACATTCTGGCTTGCCCCCCCCCATGTTGCAGTGGTGAAATATGTCATGATGTGAAATCCATATCGCTATGCAAAAAAAACAGAATTTCAAAGACAAGGAAAAGATGGAGATGTACTGAGTGTATAGCAGTGGAGGCTGTGTATCATAAACGATTCTTTCCATTATTATACAGTATGCCCTGCTTTTTAAAAAATAATGATATTGAGGTTCATATTTGATCAAATTAATTTTGTATTGAACCGTGATGCCTGTGTCATTTCCTTCAGGTTTGGCCTAAGTGGAAAGGACACCCATGACCCCTTATGATTCTACCTGACTTCCGGTTTGGTAGAGGACTGACTTTAAGGTTCGTCTTCTTTCGTATAGTATAAAGCACTTAAAGGTCTAGCACCTGCCTACTTTAATTAATGTTTTCAGTCCAAACTGTTCACTGAGATTTCAGAATTCAGATATCCTCCTTATTCCTCATATAAATAAATTTACTGTCAGTACTAAAGCCTTCAGTTGCAGGGCCCCTAGATTATGGAACAGTCTTCCAGCCTGTGTACGGGATACTGAGTCTGTCTCAGTCTTTAAATCAGAAGTAAAGAATTATTACCTGAGTCTAGCTTACCCTCACCTCATTACATAGCATGCTGTAATTAGAATATGGCTGCTGGTGCTGCTCTTCGTGCCCTTTTGGTCCTCAAGGCATGAACATCCATTTTGACCTTCCATGCTTTCTTTTCCTCCCTGCATGTCTGGATGGTGGCCAGTATTGGCTTTTTGAAAGTACATGGTAATTACCACATATGCTTGTTAAGTGCCATGGTGCAACTGTTGTGAAAGGCACTATAAAAAATAAATAGAAATTGATTAGTATTTTAATATTTCCGCTGGATGCTGGGACTGGGAAGGGCCAGTGGAATACTGTGTGTGTGAGTGTGTGCGCCTGGCTCTCAGAGAACACTGAGAGGCGCCCAGAGCCCTTGCACCAAATCAGTCCATGACCAGGACACTATGTTATCGGCCATTGAGTGTCGGGACTGCTCATTACGATGCAGTGACTCTCTTCCTGTCCTCTTGCCTCTCTCTGGGACAATGTTGTCTTAAAGGAATTCAAACAGAGTGGTATTGACATAATGAGAGATCTTACAAAGGCAACACCATTACAAGAAATAACTCTGTTTAACCTCCAAATTAATCATTGCACAGCTAATTAGCAGTGAGAGAGACGCTCTGAGCGTGGAAATGGGTGCGTGGGGGGAATTGGTCTGGCAGGAAGGGATCGAAACTTCTTTTTCTCTAATTTGTTCTAAGATGAGTGGATCCTTTTGCTGTCCTGTCTTAATTAGTTACTCACCCTGTCACTCCGTCTGTCAGGCTGCTCACGTTTTGCTTAAATGGCACAGCAGTGGGCTGATTCCCCAACATTTCAGGGCAGAAAGAGCGTGGGTCACATAGCTAAGGGCATCCATCTTTATTTTAATTTCATTTTTTTTTTTTTCCCCAGGGTTCGATATAACTTACAATGCTGTCTTATTGTCTTAATCCTCTCCAGCTTTCCTCAGGCCAAACATCAAGTAATGATTTGAACAAGCCTATTAGGGGAACGTGATGCGACGTGAAGGTTGAAAAATATGAAAGAAGGCCTTTTGATGGCAGATAGCACCCCACGTGGCTGGGGGAGGAAGTAATCATTGTTTCAGAAATAGGGGGAAAACTTCACCGACCCTTCCCTGATCTATTCATCCATCTTTTAATTAGTTAGCCAGTAGAAGGTCTCTGAGAGCCTGGAGTCTGTCCCGGGAAGGGGCACCCTAAGTGATGATAAGGCCAGGCTTGGAATGAGTGGATTTTCTTTTAGATTTTGTTGCTTTTATTTTAAATGATCTGTCCAGATTTAAGTGCAATTTGTCACGTGTCTAGTCCCTGACAGTCAAGCAGTTTTATCTCTGTGTGACGCTGCTTTGGACAGAGCGGTGTCTCCCAGACAGGACATGGGTGACTCAGGGGAGAGCGGGCGGACACTGGCGTCTTAAGCGTGTGTGCAGATGGCCGCTTTCGCGTGAGGTCATGGTAGCACTTGGGTGGTGATTACAGTAACCCAGCATCCCCTGCCGTGCATGGTCCGCCCCCATCATCCGTCATGTTTTTGTACGACGAGAAAAACACTAGCAAAATGATGACGGAATGATGAGTCTAGCTCTGCTTCGATAATGAATTTTTACGTGTGCAACTACAACCACTCGTGTCTCCCCAGCTGAATTTGCAGAGTAATTATGCCTGTGAACCATAGTATGTACTTCTCCATGTTAATGTCAGCACAGGCCGCTATATTAGACACATAGCTGCGGCATCAATGACTGTCCATTCTTAGAAGCCAAAAAAAAATGAGTTGCTGAGGCTGTGGATTCCACTGTGGCATGGTCTCTGGATGAGCACTTTGTCAAAAGGATGAGCCACACGATGCCCCACGGATGCCGGCATCCCTCTCTGTGCAGATGGGAGGACGGTCCCGGGCCGCGGGGACACGCCTCCCCCGGTGCTGCAGCTCCCCTTGTACAGTTTTGTTGTCTAAATGTTTTACAAACTTAATTGGCATTCCCCGGGGAGGCCTACCAGCTGTCTGCCTGATGCGGGTCTCTAATTACGGCTCGGCGGGGCTATACGGGAGCTCGGGGTGGCAGGGCTGCGAGCCCGCAGAACTACCGGTTTCTCTTCATCAGGGTGAAAAGACCAGCAAGAGGGCAGGACCACGGCGGTGCTGAGGAGGAGCAGGAGGTGCCCTGCTCGGTACTGTTGAAAGAGACACAACCTCATGGGCTGCGGTGGTGTTCAGTCCCTCGTGTGCCGCAAGGCCGTTGATTGTCCCATCAGACGGGAACAAAGAACTTCTGCTTTAAATTCGTCATGTCAGTAACTAAACTTGTGAAGGCATCAGTTTGGTTTATGACATCACTTCATACCGATCTCTTGGTCCTTCCTTGTGGTCACGGCTGCCTTTCCAGTGGCGAGATGTGAAGTACACTCATGGGCTGTGTGTTCACTTGCATTTAGGCTGAAGTACACCTCACAAAGCCAAAGAATACAGAGAAGATACACATATACTGACACCTTACTGACTTGGGAACATTCCAGAAAGAACAACATACCGAGAGTTAAATTGCCTAAATATGCTACCAGCTGGGGATGGTACTGCTTAGACTCTATGTGCTGTGACTCTTGTCTGAAATATGACATCACACCTGTATTTTTATGCTGAAGATACTGTAGCCAAAAATGTAACAATCATAGCCTTTTAAATGTTTTAAATTGCTAGTATCACTTTAATGTTGCAATTAAAAATGGGGAGATGGAGCTTTGAGCAGGGTGACTGATAGAGAGACATCACAGGCTGTGTGTGTGGGGAAACAGGGGCATAATGCAGGATTTGGGATCGGCTGGAGTGTCCAGCCACTGCAGAGTGTGTGTGTGTGCGTGTGTGTGTGTGTGTGTGTTGGTCACAGTCTGGCCGAGCCTGGAGCTGCAAAAACGGGGTGTCACCCAAACTGAGAGTACCACGCTGCCGACTGTTAGGTCTGCAGCATCTCCAGCCCAATGGCTCAAAATGACGGGGGCACATCGTTGACCTAGGCTGGGGGGGAGGGTGCCTGTGGGATGTGTTGACTCTCAGTGCACGTTATTCCAGATGCATGGAGCTGCATAGTTGTGCAGGATAATCGGCGACCATGGCTCCAGGCCAGCAGGAATCGTAAAAGTTACCAGCTTCTGAG
The DNA here is from genome assembly GCA_009936485.2 of Gymnarchus niloticus. NCBI lineage: Eukaryota > Metazoa > Chordata > Actinopteri > Osteoglossiformes > Gymnarchidae > Gymnarchus > Gymnarchus niloticus. The sequence continues at coordinate 1,985,599 of JAACJT020000021.1, read as the reverse complement.
GGTAAACAGGCCTCGTCTTCCAGTGAGCAGTAGCAGCTGAGCAATTTATAAACATTAGCCAGCGAACAAGGGGCCCATATTAATGACAGGATCTCCTCTAGCAGCGACAAGTACTGAAGATACGCGTGATCTGACACCAGAGAATGCCAGAGCGGCGACCTGTCGGCAGGCCATAAAAGGGACCAGTGAGCCAAAGAGATGTTGCTGTCTGTTGAAAGTGTTGGTATGGGAATCCTGAGGAAGGGCCGTGGGATCAAGGACATCCTGTACAGAGGCATTAGATTAGGGCCACTCCGGCTCTGAGTGGGACACCCATGTGCCGGGGATAACTGGACTGCAGCGTTACTCCTGACAGGTTGGATGGGATTCTTGGGACAGTCATTGAGCCACTCAGGAACATGTCCCCAGGGGTACCGCTAACTGCCTGGCACATCTGATAAAGGTCATGGGTACATCAGCTGACAGACAGACTGATAAAAGACCACAATGCATACAAGAGTAGAAAAAATAGTAGCTTGGACATACTTGCACGAGTGGATTACAGCAACGAACACGTGGGTCCTTGATCAAGACCATCAAACTCAGTGTGGTTATTTCAGTTTGCATTCTAGCCCTGTGCTGGGCTGTGTTGAGTCACATTTACTGTGTGGTGTACAAATAGCGGTTATTATTGGAAAAATATCTCTGTGATCATTTGATGACTGCTGTTTTAATATGGGTACACCATCTGTGTGAAATCATCGCCGCCCAACGCTGTGTACAGCATTTCCACAGACCTCATCCTGTGAATCCACATGTAGCTTGGGTTTTTTTTTTTGTTGCACTCTGGCTATTAATTGATTAACCATCATTGAGCTGTTATTTTAAAAAATAGATGAAAAGTACGCTAAAAATGGTCATGCCAGTTTTCAGTAATTCTTCATTTGCATTAAACTGAATTTGTGTTAGGAAGAATTAAATGGTGGGAAAAAAAATAAGCCCAAAGGTGTTTCTGCTTTTTATTAAATTTCTGTGCCATAAAATAAATAATACAGTAGTTATTTCAATTAACAAATGATAACATATGCTTTACTTGCTTAATTCATCTCCGGTATAGAACAGTGACATAAATGAAGGTTAATCGAAATTGAGTGGGGAAAAAAATTTATTTCATTTTATGTGTTATAAGGCAGACAGAATACATGTGTGTGAATGAGAGGGAGGACAGCGGAATGGTGAGGATGCAGGGAGTAGAGTTGGTGAGGGTGGATGAGGGGTCAACAATTCAGAGTAACGGGGAGTGCGGAAAAGAGGTGAAGAAGAGAGTGCAGGCAGGGTGGAGTGGGTGGAGAAAAGTGTCAGGAGTGATTTGCGACAGACGGGTACCAATAAGAGTAAAAGAGAAGGTCTGCAAGACAGTAGTGAGGCCAGCTATGTTATATGGGCTGGAGATGGTGGCACTGATGAAACGACGGGAGGCAGAGCTGGAGGTGGCAGAGTTAAAGATGTTACGATATGCGTTAGGTGTGACGAGGATGGATAGGATTAGGAAAGAGTATATTAGAGGGTCAGCTCAGGTTGGATGGTTTGGAGACAAAGTCAGACAGGCAAGATTGCATTGGTTTGGATGTGCAGAGGAGAGATGCTGGGTATATTGGGAGAAGGATGCTGAGGATGGAGCTGCCAGGGAAGAGGAAAAGAGAGAGGCCAAAGAGGAGGTTTATGGATGAGGTGAGAGAGGACATGCAGGTGGTTGGTGTGACAGAGCAAGATGCGGAGGACAGGAGGAGATAGAGAAGGTTGATCAGCTGTGGCGACCCCTGGCGAGAGTACCTGAAGGAAGAAGAATGTGTCATAAGGCGATGGGAACATATTTTATTAGCAGAGATGCACCTGTCACCGTTCCGATTCATCAGCAGTGCAGGTGTTTTGCCAGCCCTTTGGCGGGGATTTGCGCGAGCAGACCAATCATGACAAGCGTTCAACGTGCTCATTTAAACGTGACTCGATGGAGTCGGTTTGACCAATTAGCATCCCAAATGTGGCCAATTAAGGAAAAAGCCAGAGCGCGACCAAAACCAACAGCTGTCTGTCAGACTGGTACTAAACTTCTGGGCCTGGTGCCCCTTCCTCTTTCACTTTTTCCTCGTCTCACCTCTCCACCCCTTGGAAGCAGAGAGAAAGCGGAGGGAAGTGGGCCAAGGCAGGGAGGCAGATGCCATGCATTTGAATTGCCATGTGCCTCAGGTAACAGGTAGTGGTCTATTGCCCCAGCTCACCGTAACAGCCTTCACTGATGCCTGATTAGTGAGTTTAGCATGAAGGGTGATGATGAAGCAGACCACCCCCCCCAGTAAAGCGGGGGCAGCCGTGATTATTCAACACGTTTCCTAATCCCAGGCCATTCCGTAGGAACCTGTGAAAGATCATGGTCTTTGTGCCGGGGGGCTAATTGTGTTTTGGGAACGGCGAAGTGGCTTAATCTCCTGGCCTGCCTGTAATGTGGAGCCGCTGATATCCTCCGCTGCGATAAATTAAGCTACTTATTAATCTAATTACGGTACATTCATCCCTCCAAACTTTCATGTGACTTGAAAAGGCCACCGCCCCCACCACCACTGATGCGGCCTTCCACCGAATCTCCCGAGCTGTAGGGCCCCAGCTGTCCCAATTAGTAGCGTTCTGGAGCCGGCCTTTAACGAAAGGCTGGGTGGTTCTGTTTGACAGACCCACCACCGCCTCCTCGTACCTCTACCCTGCCCTCATTTATGATTGATCTACTTGAGCTTGCATGTACAGAAGAGTGAACTTTTGCCCCCTTTTCTCTCCGAACCATCTGCATAACCCCGCCAGCCCTCCTCAGTTTTCGTCAGCTGCGTCAGTTGAAGGCTGGAGAGTCACTTGATTTCCATGGGCACACCCCTCACTCTGGAGGGGAGTGAAGATATGACAGGGGTGAGTCAGCACGACAGTGAGATGACAGGTTTTGTTCCCACAAGGAGATGAAAGAGGCTCACATCTTCACTTCTGAGACCAGACTGGACTGCGCTTGACCGAGAAAGTTCCCTCATGCTCTCAAACTTCTTATCCTGTTGTTCTTACCCTGTCTCTTCCTACCCCCCCCCCCCCATTCTTTAAGCCCTTGACTCTAGTGTTGTCCAAAGTAAATACAACATTTCCTTCCACTGCAGGTCACTTTGTGAAAAATGTCCCTAATGGCCCATGTCCCTTATTTAGTTGGTGGAATAGATTACAAAGTACTTTACACTCTCTGGCCAATTCTGTAGCAGCACACTCCATTTTGCTGCCTTTTCATAGGCTTGACCCGATTTTCTCTAGAGCTTCATTTGAGGAGTTGCACTTCCTTAATTGAGCCATTTGTGTAATATAAATGGGGCAATTCCACATGATTTAAATTTTATGGAACCCTTTTCCTGCAAATATTAGCATTAGCACCCTCTCTGGTGTGGAGGACACGCTGCATGGAGGCAGGGGCTGGCGGTACAGCTCACCACAGTACGGAGCGTCGGTGCTATATGTCAATCCCTAGATGGGGTTCTCTCTCCTTGCTGCAGGAGCAGAGATCTGGGGGAAATGGGGGCGCTCTGTGCTTTCAGGCTGACAGAAAGACAGGGAAACGGGAGGCCCGTTTGTTCCTGGAAACAAAGGGCCACCGCCGCTATCAAGCTCCCATTAGATACGGGGAATTGAGTGCGCAGGCTGCACAGCGCTCCAAACGGCGAGGTGATAACACTCCGCAAAGGCAGGCCAGCACGCTAATTGCATGCCGAATATTTATAGACCAGACAATTAGCAACTGGCTTTTATATGCAAAATAACAACAGTGACAGAGAAGGGGAAAAAAAGTAATTAAGATGCTCAAAACAGGACAGGGACATGCTGTCTGTTGTGCTGTGATTTGTTGCTCACAAACACAATAATTAGTCTGTCATTGTGGGATAATGAAGTCGGCTTTTTTTTTTTTGTCTTTTACTGAGTGGCATTTTGCCCAAGGGCGTGTGGCCGCCCACACGCAGACGCCAGGCCCGTAGGGTCAGGGGTTGCCATGTGCTGCAATGGGCAGCCCACTCCCAACAGGGCATGTTGGGTAATCTTGCCACACTGTCATTGGGAACGTCCAGGAAGGTGCTGTGCCCCACATGCCGCTCTTTTCCCTCCCTCCTTCCGGCACTCGGACCAAGGCGCCATTTAGCCATCTAGCTTGGGTAGGTGGGACGTGGCTCTGAACAGCACGATGTTATGAGTATGGCCTTCCGGGACCCCTTCATTGGCATTGGACTTCTGCTTGAGGTGTGAACGCTCAATCCAGTGGTTGGCGATATGCTCAGGATGTCAGCGAGATTGATGGGAAACCCTTGTGGTAATCAAGCGACATGTGTGCATCCCCCACATGGCTAGACAACTGGTAGTCATTGGCCGGTTCAGTAGTGGTCCTCATGCTTTTGTTCCCAGGTGTGTATGCCGTTTGCATGTAATCACATCTGTTTGTGTGCTTTTGAGTCTGTTCACATGATTTTGTGTCCCTTCGTTCATTTGCGTCCATTTCCATGACTTCACTTCCATTTGAGTGTCTTCATGTACCCTCACATGCTTTTGCGTATGCTGGCGTACGTTCGCTCGAATTGCCTGTGCGAAAACCCCAGGTTCACCGAATAAAGCGTACTGTTTAGCGGGATTAGGTGCGGCGAGCAGATTTGATATTTGTGCCTGATAGTGCTTGTAAGTGCGCCTTTGTTCCCTGCCATTGTCGCCGAGATTAAGGCGAAACCCCCTTCATCTCACTGCTTCAGTATAGTAATAACTCAGATAAAGCAGGACTTTGATAGAATCATCCCCCCCCAGCCCCCCGATCCACATCAGCTGTCACTTGTGAATTAGGATCTTTTATTTGCTCATGTACGTTTTCCTCTTTCTCATTATTTCACTCTTTTTGTTTATATACTGTCATTTCTTTGTGTTTCACCCCCCCGTATTTCCTTAATACTTGTCAATCAACTCAACGAAGGCTAATGAGCCTGTTTTTGAGATTCTTTTTTTCCTGTTTTTGTTCAGCGCATACAGGGAACTGCAGATCTGTACTAGTGTCTCGCTGCCAATGGATTGTCAGCTTTAAGTCAAGCAGAGGCCTCTGTCTGAACTTTGTACATTGTGCTCCATAACGTGTCACGTGATGGTCTTGTTGTCCTCATCTTGAGCCGTATTGGCTATGCACATGTGTATTTTAACCTGGCTGTAACATGGATTTTAATGTAGATGCCCCGAGAGGAACATGACGGTTTCACTCAGGGTGGGGTTGATCAGGCGCAACTGATCACTTGTCTGTCTGTGTGCGAGTGCACTGATGTCACAGTGCCACCCCCCACCACCTGTTAGCAGGTATTTTCTGAGTGGAGCCCAGCTCACCCAAGGCTGTTCCAGTTCAGTTCACTGGGAAAGACGTCAACATTCATCTGGTCTTCAAACACCACAGTTCAGATCTGTCTGAGCTGGCCTTTCTAGAAAAGTGTTTGGACTAGAGGTCTTTTTTTTTTTTAAGTAAAAAACTGGGCTGCAGGTGATACACCCAGTAAGAATGTGCATGTGTAACCTAAGCAGTCTGGCTATTGTACCACAGAGAGATATTTTGAATGTGCAGTGATATAAAACACTCAGTTGTATGAATGGGCGAAACGGTAAGCTGTTTTTCCTCCTCCTGCTGAGGGGAAAGGTGTCAGCTAAATTGCTATGCGAATGGGCCACCCTTCTTTGAGCATGTAGTGTATGACAGATTCACTCAGCAACTCACAGACCAATACTCTTGCTCACACACACTCACTGGCCGCCACTGGTTGTCACGCGATATCAGACGCCCAAAGTCATTTATTTTATTGTGTATCTTTCCCCTCTCTGTCTGCCTATGTCTTTCTGCCGCACTAATCTCTGCAGGTATTTCTCCTTGCCTGTATTATTAGAATGCAGCCGATGCTCTCTATTGATGCATGTCAGAGTCCCATTCTTTCATCTCCAGCATTTAATTTACCGTCCTGTTGTGCCGCTAATCCCGTGTCGTGCCATTTCCTCCGCTCCTCAGATTGCTCTCTCAAAGCCCCTTCTCTGGGAGATAAAGAGGAAGGTAATCGCCATTGTCCGCCACAGATACACCGCTCTCCACCCCCCCGCTCCTGCCCCAAATTAAAGGGCCACCCTGCCCTTGCGCCCCCTTAATCACTGGCCCCGCCAACTCTGTGTGGGGGGACCCCGGGGCTGGCTCACTTTCATCGGTAGATGAGCTTCTCCCAGGGTCGGGCAGCACCATTCCTCAGGGGCCACCAGAGGCCCCCATGGCAGTGATCTCGTCTTGTGCTCTTGGACCACCAGAACCAGACATTTGAGTCTTTATTCTCCTCTTTTTTTCCACAAGAGAACTTGATTTCAGGGGCCTGACCTCTCCTACTGTGCCCACAGTGAACAGGTGCATTTTTTTTTTTTTCTTTCGAGCGTTCCCATAATTAGAGAGATTAGATGTTATTTTGGAGATTTACAGAGTTTTGTGAAAATTTGGCAATATCGATCTTTAAATGACCTATTGCCAGAAATCCATTTTTAAATTTGAGCAGGTAGTAGTCATATTTGTATCTGTAGTGCAATGCTAGGATGTGGCCTCTAAGATCCTCTTTTTTTCAGCGCTTGCCGTTTTGTGAACGGTGTGCACACTCTATCCATTCTTCACTGCTGAATATGTGAAATCTTTTCCCTTGCTTTAACTGCTGCCATTACTTTATCTCATTCTCAGATCCATTGTCCGAGTCAGAATAATGGCTGGGGTATACTTGAAAAGATGTGCAACTAGCCAAAGTTGAAATGCCACCGAATAAGATGTTTCAGGCAAACAACAACTTACTTGAAAAGACGCAAAAAGACATTCACCTTAAAGACACAAGGGATGAACAGTTATTTTACCCGATTTTGGGTTTTTTACTCCAAGTTTGTTTGTGATGCCTTATTATTATTATTATTATTATTATTATTATTATTAATAAACGTTTTTTTTTAATTAAACCCTCAGCTCAATATTTACCAGATTAGTCCCATTAAAATTTAACATCTCTATTACAATAGAGACCTGGCAAAAATAGGCTGCAATAACAAGTTTAATGCACAAAAATAAAACATTTAAATTGAAAGTCATTTGTATGTCTTTACAGTCTTGCAATGATCTGTTGTATAGATCTGAAAATCATGAGTGAGCTCGGCCAGCTTTCTCTTGTTCATTCATTTTGGTTTTAAAACTGATTGGGTTGTGCAAACGATCATTTAACATGTTTTGGCCAGTTGTAAAGAATGGGTGGTCCCAACCAAAAGCTCGGTGCACACCGAATTTCTAATTGCCTGCCTGCATAAGACGCGATGGTCACTGTGGCAAATTCTTTTTTGCTGTGATGCACTAAATGTTGGGTAAATGAAATCTTTTCATCTTTTTTGTCTAAAGTATTCCTCTGCCTTAAGGTTACATGATGAAGGTCGTTCATCTTTGTATCATTTTGTTTTGGCTGCAGTTCCTTCTGTGGTTGGATCTCTGGGTTGCACCAGCTGTTGGTCTGTGAGAGTACATGTACTCAGCACCCAGGTAATTCCTTGATGAAATTAAGAACTGAGGATGGTAGAAAACCTGCAGCAACTGAGGCATCACGAACCCTGCTACATTTGGATGAACCAGAATGCATCTCTGCATTTTCCATTGTGTCTCTTGACACATGCCCTAAACCCCTCACCTGGCATTGCATTGAAGACCTTTTCATGTTGTTATCTGTAGAGAACCCTGGCCAGGATGACCTTGTCCAGCCTATTCTGCTCCAGTTCTTCAGCTATGCTTCAACCTTCTGAGTAAACTGCCATTTAAAGATGTGGAAAATGTCATTTAGATACAGATGTTGATATACATGCAAGCTGGCTGAGGAATGTTATCGTGGAATGCTGAGATATCTAATGGTATGAGGTTACCGTGTTTTTTTTTTTTGTACTTTTAGAGTCCTCTGGGGTAATGTATTGAGCTCTGCAGCTCATCTTTGGTCATAACAGCAGCTGCTGGAATTCAGTTTGGATACTCATTGGCTTATACCTCAGTATCTTGGCCTATTATTTTTGAAGTATTGATCTTTCCTTGACTCCTTTCTGTTGACCCCTGAATTAATTGTGCCCTGTCGTTGACGGTGCACACCTTTGTCAGATGAGGGGAAAACAATCGATTAGATCCCACTCCATCCATTCCCTAGATCATTGAGAGGAGCCTCAAAGCTCATCTCTCCAGTCCCCAGTGAAACTCATTTTTCCGTCACTTTATTGGCACACCTTTAAGTTTTGCATCTTATATGAAGTGAAATATCAATCCAAAGTACCTGACATGATTCTTTGGTAACTTTGATCCCATATACCAGGATCTCTTCCATGTATCTCAGCATCTTTCAGGTTATTGTGGAGAAACTGACAGTGTATTGAGTGGAAAAATGCACTACTGGGTTGAACCTCAGAGAGGTTCTTTTTTCAAAAACATGCTACTTTTAAGATACCTGGATACTAAACGCTGCTATGCTGGGCCAGCTGGGACACGGGACCCTCTGCTTGGCTCCAGGAGCTTTGCTTTCCAATGTCCAAGGTTATGGCTGAAGCTGAGGCCTACAAGAAAAGGCTTCATCATAATAAGAGCTTGTCCTCTAGCTCATTGTTAGCATTTAGTCAGGTGAGGATTTAGGAAAGGGTCGCTTGTGTGGGACAACCATGTAAGGGGTCTCAGCAGTGCTGTTACATTTTCACAGCCCTCTCCTGCTGAGGATACCAGCCTTTTGATCCCTCCACAGTGCAGTGATGGAAGGGAGGCTGTCATCGTGGGGTCCAGCTATGAAGACCGTTGGTTGCCCAGCGGTACTGAACTAAATAGTCACCTTTCATTGCAGGCCTGATAAAATGGGATGGTGCTCGAGTGCGCATGGTTTTTTTTTTTTTTTTTTTTACCCGTCATGTTGACACCCTCTGCCCCAAACGCACATGTAAGAATATGAAGAGTGGGGGCTCTTTAAAAGTGGTGCTGTTCATAGAGCTCATCGTCAGCGAGTAACAAGCCATCCCCCTCGAGATTGCCCTCCAGACGAGGAGGGCCGTGACACTTCCTTTGGATTTACGTCTCAGTGGCGGGGAGCGCTTCACTGAAATGCACCTCCTCATTAAGGTGCCACATACAACGCTTCCTTTAGCTGGTTGAAGAGACGGTTTGTCAGACAGCAAATTAATGGAGAAAATACCTTTGTGATGGGGGGGCGCAATGATTGCCTGTGATGTGTTTTGGGTCGTAATCCCAGGACAACAGATTAAGGTTCCTTTTTAAGCAGAGGAGGGGCCTGGCCTGGGCCCACTGTAGGTTTAATTAGACTTTTCTGGGAAGAGAGGGGCTTTAGGTGTAGCTAATTAAGATCATAGTCAAGGCTAAAATGGCTTAAACTGTGTGGCAATAGGAGTCAGGTCCCCAGGGAGGTAGAACAACACGAGTTAGACATCCCGTTTCCATCCTGAAAAATTCACACTTGATGAGATATAAGTTATATTGGGTGCCTGGGGATTTTGGTGGTGTTTTATTTCCTGTATACAGGCAGTTTGTAGGTAGGTAAGGAGGATATCAAAGGTGTATGTTTGTGATGTCGATTACATTTTCAAGTGGATTTTCACACCAACCTGATTTCCAGCACAGAAAATTACCTGCCATTGTTTTTTATTTTCCTGGACACCCCCACCTCCTAACAAAGCCCCCCCCTTCACATCAAGGTGGACTTGAAACCACAGAAACCTCAGAAGGTCTTGTTATGTAATAGGAAGCTTCCATAAATTAATTAAATCCAGAAGGCTTTTTCACGAGGACCCCAGCAGTCAGCTACAGATGATGTGACCCCCGGCCCATGTGTAGATGATTTTGGGAACACAGAATCAGACTTAGCCGAGAGTCAGACTTAGCTCATAGTCAGAATGAGCTTTTGTTTTTTTTCCCCCTCCCAAAGGATTGGTTTTGACTTGGAGTTACTTTCCCATAATTCTTGGTGTTAACAGGCACCATCCGATTGGTTCTTTCGGCCTATAGGTTTGGGGGGCATGAGTGACCGTGAGAGTGGGTTGGGGTGAGGGCAGATTAGAGAGGGGGCAGATTCAGAGCTGGGCTTTGTCTTAAAAAAAAGTTTGATCGTCTTGCTTTTTTTGTTTAAAATGTCTTGTTTGGTTGCTTGTGCATAAGAGCTGCATGTTTTTCTTTTCTGTTAATCATGTGTCACCCTCAATTAAACACAACCACATTCTGACTGTGAGGAAGGCTTCCACTTGGGCAGGTGTTTCTTAACTCCATTTACGGTAATGTTGTTTAAGCTAATTGATATCCATAAATATCTGACTGGATGATGATAGCAAGCGTAAAATGGTGGAAGCTGTTTGGCTACACATCTCCAGGTTGATGACATGACTCTCGTGTTTCTTGGACTCTCTTAATTTCCTGGTCTCCTTTTTTGCATGGCAGATGACTCTAGCTGCTTAAAAGAGACGGCTGGGCTGGTTGCCATGAAAATAGCAATCCATTCAGATAACACACTAGTAAATGCATCTATAAGCATATGGCTGGGTTGCCGTAGCTTGACATATGTTTCTGCAGCATTAGCCTAGACTTGTAGAAATGCACACTTATGGTCAACTGTTCATCTGTCATACTGATGCATTTATTAGTATGTTCTTCTGGAACATGTCAAGTGATCAGAATGTTGTTTGTTTTTTTTTTTTTTGAGTCAGAGATGGTCGATCTTTGTCTCACTGGCTGTTGAATGAGGGAGATGCCTGGTTTTAATGTACTGTTTCACAGCTCCCCCAGCTCCCTGACCACCTCTCACCTTTAAATCTGCCTTTTCATATTCCTCTCAAAGCCTCCTTGTGAATGGGCAGAACAGCATTTCTGGGCAAACAACAGTGGGGGGGAGAGTGAGGAAGAGAGGGCTATGGACACTACTGGAGGCAATATTAGCTGGCCTCCCAAAAAATGTCCTCTCTTCCCCAGTACCCCATCTTTTCTGCCTTGACCTCTCCTTTATGGCCGCTGCTGCGTCGGCATGCTCCTAGCAGGCAGGTGGTGCCAGTTCTGGAAAGAAAGGGGTGAAATTAGGATTCTCACAGCACATGCATCCGGTACTCCTGGCTTGACATGTGTTTCACCTCTGATGTCCCACCGTTGGCGCTGTGAACCTGTGGAAGTTAGGAGTCCTTCAAAGGACTCCTGTGGGACGGGAGTGCCTGGTGGGTTTAGACTTCATGGTCCTCAGAAATCTAGTTTAGGTCCCGGCTGGACCATTGATTGTCTATATGAGCCTGAAGAGTGCTCCTTATGTTAAGCTGTTAAGATGTTCAACAGCCTATGGAGGAAGACGTGTGTGGCAATGATGGCCATGTTTTACATCACAAAGTTCAAGTGCAACTTCCAACCTATTGAAACATTACAACTGTACAGCATCTGAAATCATATCTGAAAAATCACATCTATAAAAATGAAGCAAACGTTAACAGTAATCTGCAAGTGGAAGATATTACATGTTTAGAACCTCCACTACAGTAGTGACTGTTAAACTTTAAACATGAAGCGTAAAATAAATCATCTTTCTGAAATAAAAAAAAAATTGCAAAGAACTGTTGAAAAGGCCAATTTTGTAATTGCTGTAGCTAATATAACAAAAATTAAATATGAATTAGGTAAAATGAGATCAAGAAATAGTGTGACCTGGGAGCAGAAAGTCATATAATAATAATTTGAGGGTCCAGATCAGCAGTAATTGTGCGGGTTGAAGACTAAAGGTGCATAGATGGGCTTTATTTCTCTTCACTGGTTTTGACAAAGAGGCCTATGCCAAGACACTTAATGAAAATGAGCTACAATTAGATATGTCACATTATACTGTACAGACATGGGAAACAGACCACATTATACTTAAATGCCACAGAATGACAGCCAGAAGGTAGATTAAAATGAAAGAAATCCTAATCCTAATTTTTGAACATACCACAGTATTGTATGGAGGTGAGCGTGGTTAAAAAGCTGTGTTCAATTTGCTGTTCATATACTGAGAGGGCCTCTGTTACCCTTCCTTTCCCATATTAGTTAACTGAGGCGGTGATATGGTCAAACATTTTGGAAATATTGGAAGGTTTAGGGAGCAACCAAATCCAAAATAGGACACTCGATGTCATTTCCCGGTTTTTCTGCAAGGGGCTCACATTTCTCCCTAAATGACAATCTGAGCGATGAAACCTAGTAATGGTAAATAATTAGAATTATATGATAAATAATTGAGTATATGGTGAATGTACAGTGTTTTCCCTTTGAGTTTGAACGTGTTGCAGTTTCACCTCACATCACTCCATTGAGTTGTGGCGTCCCGTCATTTTGGTGTGGCTTGCAAAGAATTTCCGAGGGTAGATTGCTGGGCAGTGGGGAGGGGGGCATGTACCTGTTGTCACGGCATCCGAAGGTTTGTGCTGCAAAGCCCTGTGACACCGTGGAGCGTTCTGGTCCTAGGAGGCCCAGCTCTGCCTTCCGTTAGGCGCCAAGAGCTGTAAGGTCTCGTTAGACCACAGAGGGATCCGCCAAGCTAGGCAGTGAGCCCCTCCACATGGGACCTGTGAGTAGGGAGGAGGGTCTAGCAGCCACCCGGGGAACACGGGCACTACGTTGTACCCCCATCCGGCGTCACTGGCTTCGGCAGCCACGTTAAACGGAATATTCAAATGGTAATCGGTGAACCGTGAATCATAAGCCTAAGGTAAGCTATGTAATACTGGTAAGACGGTAAGTAGTATTTTATTGGTGAGGAACAAAATCCTGTTTACCATTCAGAGGATGAATTGGCAACAGTAATGCCATTAACTAGCACCCCCAGATCCCCAAATGCCATTTAATTGCCAATGGGAGCTCATTGTTTGGGCCGAGTAAACACAGGCTTGGGAGTGGGGTCCATTGGGGGGGGGGGGGTCCTGGGGGGGTCGGGGGGGGGCCCAGGGGGGGGGGGCCCCTTCCTCCCTGCTCACGACAACGTGGGGGGGGGTGT
>JAACJT020000021.1:1962135-1972495 GCA_009936485.2 Gymnarchus niloticus | reverse complement strand
ACAGTTGGTGGGCGAGGGGGGTTCCTGTGGTTGGGGGGGAAGACCGGGGGGGGGGGAGGGGGGGGCGGGGGGGGGGGGGGGGGCCCGGGTGGTGCCGGGGGGGGTCCCAGGGAGCGATGGCCCCTTCATCCCTGCTCACGACAACGTGGAGAGGGATTTACACACAGTCACACACGCAGCTCGAGCCTCAAAGCTCCGGAGCAACTAGCTTAACTAAAGTCTTTAGGAAAGTAAATGCAGACTAACTCTTCCCTCTTAATACCAGATTTGTTCGACAACGCGATTTGGGGGCATGTCTATTCAGGACCTTTTTGGGAGCGTCGGGGTCTTAAGGCTCAAGGCTTGTACCTTGCGTTTATTGTGGCCTGTTTGGGTCGATCTCAAATCTCCTTCCACGAGAGCGCGACGGCTGTCCGGGTGCCGCGGGGAGATGGTCCTCCGGCTTCCATTGAGGGCCACACCACAAAGTGATATAAGCCGTCCGAGAAAATGCCTGAGCCAGACCACTATTATTATTTTTTAAATGGGGAATGGCACCCAACAATCACACCCCCATATACTTTTTTTGCCCCCGTCCTCACATCCATTCTACTTGGATCACCCCCGCATGCACCGTCCACCCGTCCATAACCAAATGTCCCAGGTCTCCATCAGCCCCCCCTCCATTGCACGGCCCCGGTACCCGAGTCCCGCGGAAGAATAAATCGAATGTGAAATGTGTGGCAGGTCACAGCGGCCTCCATTGTGGGCAGGAGTCTGTGGTGCGAGCCGTGTCACCGGCACCCGGCACTGATCGAGTTTGACAGCCGATCGGGAGGAGGCAAGGGAAACGTTTTCTTTCTTTCTCTGAGTCTTGAAAGAGGGCCTTTTTCAGGCCGTTCTCACCCCCCCCACCCCCCAAAGCTGCCCTTCTTCTTTTCACTGTGAAATAAAATGCGCCCAAGCTGGCCAGCTCTCCCAAGATCAGACGGCCTCACCCCTCTTTCCCCTCCTCCTTCTGTTCCTTTCTCCCTCTTCCTTACTGCCCCCCCAACCCCCGTGCGAGGTATATAAAAAAAATACAAAGCCAAGTCCAGTTTTCCATCTCTCCGCTTCCTAAACAATCCAGCGGCTGTTGAGACCCTTTGAGTCCCGTGTGACCCCCTCCCAAGGGGCAGATGGGCAAGTAGGAGAGTGGAATATCCTCCGTGCTCTTCTCTGTGCCGGGCTCCTCGTCTGCCGCCTAGCGTATGTTCATCCGTGGGCCCCGGCGTCGCCTTCTCTGGTCCTGGGTGCAGTGATGTGACAGTGGCGCACTGGTTTTAATTACCCCACAGCGGTTGGTCGTCCGCTTGCCCGCCCGCACTGGTCGCTGCTGATGGAACTGTCACTTTCTGGGATCGGCCCCCTCAAATCGCCCTCATTATCTTGAACGGCGGACCCCAATTAGCCCGCCTGTGTTCTGAGCCACGGGCTGTTCATGACGATTCCTCCGTGTTCAGTCCTCTGCCAGCTGCAGTCCCCCCAAATGAATTCTGGGAAAGCCCTCACACTGACAGATTCCCAGCAACTTCTCAGTGGGTAGATCTGAAGATGTGGGGTTTAATATCATCTTCTGATTTTCATTTTAACACAAGGGTTTTTTTTTTTTGTACCCACTGGAGAAAGTTTCTCTAAACTGAATGGGGCTCCATTGATTAAGATTTCAGAAGCAATCTCTCCTCAATTCAAAGTGTTTGATTCGTGCTGTTTCTGCTGTGCTTGTCGTTTTGCTTTCGTACCTTCTGATGCGCCTGCCAAGTGAGCTGCCCGCCGTCACCCTACATCCCAGCGAGCGAGTGAGTGCGTGTGTGCGTGAGATCATGTGTGCGCACTCCGTCAGCAGAAAACGAGGTTCCTGCTTGCAGGCCGGCGAGCTCGGTTCCGCTTTAAGGCTGTTAGGCTGTCTCACGGTTCCTTTGGATGCATGGTCCTCATTTAATGCAAATGACAGTCATCTCGATTCTGACACCATTCCGGTTTTCGCACATTGCCTAATCAATGTGAAGTGCCGTGTGAAAAAAAACAGCACCCGCTTGTAATGGTTGTTTTTGACCGAGTCAAGTGCCGCTCCTAGAATTCTAATCCCAACCTGAGATTCAATTATGGCTGCCTGGTTGAGCAGGAGACAGAGGGAGAGGAAGAACAGACCCAGGAAGGGGGGGTGTGGGGACATGGGCTATGGTGTGGTGTTGGGTCCGACCTCTCTGTGGAGGCCGGACTTTGTTTCCAGATGCCCCCCCAGCACCCCCCCCAGTGAGATCTAGAGTCGGCTTGCTGACTATTGTGCTCTGTGTCGTGAAACAGTTCGCCATGCGGGTGAGGAAGTTGCAGAGCCGCGAAACCTCATTGTCACCTTTTTTCTAATGAGACCCCCTCCCAGGCATGTGCTGCAGAGGCCTTCGACGTGGAGAGATTTTCATCAGGATGTAGATGATGTGCTGATCCCCGAGAAGTACCATGGGAGACACTGAAGGCCTCCGCCCCAGTGGTGGTGTCTGTGCAGGCGCCCTGGAATAAGACGCAGCAAGGAGGTCAGAGTAGTGTGACGTCTCGGGGGGGTGAGCAGATTTAGAAATGGTGACACCTTTACAGCTTTGTTCTACAGAAAACATGTATTTCTGTTTTCTGTCTGTTCAGTCTCTCTGCAATGTTGTACTGTCAGGATCAACTTTGTGCTTATGAACTATTTATTAACTCCCCAGAGGCTCTGACTAGAGGTGGTTTGTTGGTGTTGGGGCTGTGAAACAGTACAGTAAAACCACAGATGTCAATTTGAAAAGACCTTGAATCAGCAGACTTGAGGGTGATTGGGGGAAAAAAAAAAGAGACCATTGTGATTGCTATTGGTTTTAGATATTGATCCCATGCATAAAACATTCTTTCGGTTGTTTCGTTGATGTTATCTTGTTCGCGACACATGCGGAAATGCAAGATTGGTGGAAAAAAAAATAAAGCAGGATGATGGGACCTAAACTTGCTGCAAACTTTCCCTTCCTCTGGAGTCCAAGGACATCGAGACTCTGTCTTTCTCTCTTCTTCATTGTCCCTCTTTCTCCACCCCGCTTCTCTGTCTCTCCTGTCTCTCATCCTGAAACAAAACAGAACTAATGATGATGTAAACACAAAAAAGGCAATTTAGCTTCTCTTTTTTTCGAAGAAGAACTTTGAAAATAAAGGAATTTTAATTATGGGCACAATAAAAATGAAGAAGTGAAATAAAAGAAGGAAAAACACTCATGCACGGTAAACAAAGCTGAAACAGTTATCTTCTGGTGACCAGTCTGTGTTTTCAGAACATGCTTTTAATCTTTTATTTACTGCTGAAAGAGAGAGAGAGAGAGAGGGAGAGAGAGGCAGGGAGAGGCAGGGAGAGAGATAGATATGAGTGAAAGGAGGGGTGAAAGAGGATAGGGAAAAGAGAACAAGATAACATGCATAAATTTAACCCCCCCCCCAGTCCCCACTATCAAAAGATGCATTTTTTTTTATTAGGCAAGTGGTGAAGAGACAGGCGGGGGTGGGATGGGGGGGGGGGGGGGGGTGTAATTTGTTGGTGGAGATTGCCAGGAATCAACCCCCCAAAGACAACAGTGTATTTTCTGTTAATCAGCGTCCGGGAACGAAATGACATTGTAAGGGGGGGTCGACCGGAATCACAGTTTCCGGAGAGAGGTTAAAAAGTAAATGTTGCTTCCTGATAGGGCAGCTGCTTCTTGGTTTGAAACCCAGGTAGGACACAGGTGTCATCTTATGCTAGCATCTGCCTGAAGGGTCACGTTAAAACAAACTCCCCGGTTCAGAATAGATTTACTGTCAAAGAACTTGAGACAGCATGTCACATCATGAGCAATTTTTTTGCTTTTAAAGCAGGATCACAGACAGGATGATTAATACACCAATCATCGTGACATAAGCTTCAGTACAGGCAGAACCCTCCGGGGGTCCCGATCATCACATTCTAACCTTAAACAAGTATAAATGGGTTAGGAGTGATGGACACGGCCTCTTTTTACAGAAATCACTGCTTTAACAAAACCTTGTCCTTTCAATGTGAGTACATCATGCATGATGTACACTCCAGGGCAAAAACAATGAGCTGAACCCAAAATTGCAAAATATTAAGCTTTTAATGGTCTTAACAAATCACTGGTACGATGATTCCAGTGCCTCCATTTGCTCATCACTGCTCATTGCGGCAGTGAACTTTTGGTGGGAAAAAGCTGGAAACAGGGATATTCGCTTGCATAGTCTTCTTGTAGGCAAAGACAAAATTGTGTAAAGTTTTAAATGCTGGACATAAAATTCAAACACAAACTAACCAGGAATTAACACTAACTGGAACAACACTGGCTCTGCTTTATGTAAAAAGCTGTCCGCAAGTTTGCCCACAAGACAAACATTTAAGGAAATCAAAGGGAAAAGCTATCCCACACTAAGTTACTTTATCTGTTTCTTGCTAATTTTTTGACCAATGATTTGTTAAGACCGTTAAAAGCTAAATGTTTGCAATTTTGGGTTCCCCCATATTTTTTTGCCCAGGAGTATACAGTGAGCAAGGGTGTTAGGATCAGTGATCATCTTCAGAGGTACAAGCAAGTGTCTGCATCTATAATTGCCATTTTATATAAATTTTACAAATGAGGAGGCTATTCAGCTTGTTCATGTAAGTAGGTATTGAATGCTAAGTGTTCTAAAAGGTAATAAAGGAAGCCAACACTCTTAGGAGGCCCACTGCAGGCCCCCCTTTATGGAAATGTTGATAATCTGATCCCTGGTAAGTTTTTCATCTTTGGCTTTATGAGTTCATGGTTCAGTACTAACAGAAACGTGGTCATCAGCCGTAACCTTTAAGGTTTTATTTACTTGAATCATGTCTCCCCACCAGTCACCTTTTGAGCAAGTCTAAAATGACTTATTGCTTTCACCTCTTCTGGTACATTTACCATTTATGGGTGGCAATTATTCTGGCAGTCTATCAGTGCTCTCTAAAGAAGTAATATCCCTTGTGATGTGGACCAACCTGCGTTTTCTGCACTGTTGTAGGTGAGACCCCCCCCCCAGGGTGTTGGATGCTGTTGAGACAGGGAGTGGTTGACCCTACATTGTGGGAATCGAGTGGCAGAGTTCAGATTGTGTTTGTATTTTTATTTTTCTGGTTGTGTTGTTACCTTCTAGCAAATCCCATCAGAGTGTATAACCACAGTCCAGAGAGCCTCCCAGTCAAATAGAAGGGCTACTTAAAAATGCCGGTTTTGAAGGTTCTCGTCATCACATGGGCAAACCGGTGGAGTCTCATACATGCCACACTGGGATCCAAGCATATGAAGATGCCATTTGATGATAGCATTTAAAGGAATGAAGGAAGGTGAGAGAGAGCTGACAGCTTTGAGCCAGTTTGCAGTCAGCTGTCCTGAGCCTCGCGGCGAATGACTCGGGTTTGACTCTAGCCTGTGGGTCACTCCTTGGAATAACGTGAGAGTCAGTGTCCCGCAGATGTGAGACACATTGACTTTTGCAATTGAGCCACAGGCACCATGTCATGAGTCTCCATGTGCTGGCCTGCCGTGAGCATCAAGAGATGTGGTCAGTGTGGTTGGTGTTCATTGTTTTGTAATGACTCCGGTTCATTTGCTGCAGTTGGCAAAGATGGCAGTAAGTACTGCGTAGCTCCATTTGCAATGGGGGAAAATTCCATAGGATTAATTTTCTTGTGAGACCCCCCTCACAAACCCTCCCTTTCCCTTCAGCTGTGCTGCCCGTTGTTGAAAGACCCAGAGGAATACAGTCTTTGTCATTCTGCCGTTTCGGGGTGAAGAATAAGAGAACTTTAATCCCTATTGTCCAGCAGGCTGGGGGGGTCGGTGGGTGTAAGATGATCCAACCGGCCCGCTAATCCCCCCCGTACCCGCCCGCCTCTCGACCGAACCCCCCTACACACAACCCCCCCACAATGCCGTAGCCCTGTCAGCTGGACCTCAATGTGCACATTCTGAAAAAGAAAATGGAGCAAAAAAGTTACAACAACAAAACAGGGAGACATAAAGAGACCTGGACAGAAGATGGGGGGAACCCCGGTCCCCCGGCCCCCTCCCTATCCCCCTACCACCAGCCCCCCCAGGCCTTGACCCTGCTTCTGTTGCTCTTTTGTGGACTCCCTTGGCAACCACTTCATTCTGCAGACCACCATACCTTTAATTTTGCAGAGGAGAAACCCTGTTTTAGGGCTAAACAAGGCAGCCTCTGCTTATAGTGTACAAGGCCATCGGCCTTTCTCCTACCCACCAGTGATTTCGTTTGGCCCTGTCTATTGGTGGGGAACCCGCATGTCATGTGAGATGTTTGCCTGTAGGGTATCTCCCCTTCGGCTCTTCTTCAGTCAGGCACCGATGTCTCTACACCCAACACTCCAGGGTCAAATACTGCTGATGACTTGATAGACTGGCTCACTCAGATCCAATGTCTTGCTGTGCTCAAACACAGCCTCGCTGAGTTAATTAACGATCAAGGAGCTGCTGTTGTGCAATCAGAGAAAGGCAATATCAGTGTTGAATTATTTTATTGTTGATATATGATTCAATTTCAGCTAAAATGAATTTCTATTTTCCTTGAATGATTCACAGTCCCATTACTGTAAACAGACATGGCTAAATGGGCATATTTATAGATGGTTATAGGATCGCAAGTCCTGAAGTGATGCTTTTCGGGAGTGGACAGCCGCAGGAGTAGAGGTTAGGAGAAGGAAGCCTGGCCTTGGGAGCCTTGGCTGAATATCTCCCCTGGTCTCTCACACTTATGGAGAAACAGTAGCCTTCAGCTTTGTGCCCGACATGTCCATTTTTCCTGGGGGTGTGGTCTCGGGATCAAAAGGCAGCATCGTAGGATTTCACAGTCAAAGCCTAGTGGAGATTTGCCTTGAGGTGCAGGAGGGTGACAGCGACGGGTTCCCGTGATGGGCACCTCCGGCCAAAAACTGGGTCCTCCAGCAGTTAAGCAGGAGAGTAGCTGACTAAGGGCCATCCCTTGGTTTGCCGCTGGGGACACCCGTGCCAACGTGTCACCGATAAAGTTCACGGTGAAGAGCATGGGGGTGGTGGCAAAAAAGAGAAAATGAGAGAGCATGCGCGTGAGAGAGAGGGAGAAGACAGCCGTTTAAAATTCTGTTTCCTGCGAGTGAAGAGGCTAATCCTGCCCCCATAATTCCCTCCAGCCAAAGAAACCCCCCCAACAGCACCACCCCCCTCTATCTCTCTCTCCCTCTCTCTCTCTCTCTCTCTCTCTCTCTCTCTCTCTCTCTCGCCATGCACACTCTCTGAGTGACAGCACAATGCCCAAGCCCTCGCATGCTTATCTAACTCCAGCAGATGGTCGACTTGGATCAATGCACACACGCCACGATCAATGGCGGTGATAAAGAGCGGCGGGGATGGTACTTGCTCCATCTCTCACTTGCCCTCCCTCCCTGCCGCCCACCCGACTGTCTCCATCCCGTCTGCGTCAACGCTGGCATCCGTCATTGAGCCCCCACCCCTTGAGGGACTCACTCTGAAGAGGGGTCCTAACAGCTCCCGTGCTGCCCAGTGACATGCTGGCCCCTCCGTCTCCCCCGTGATCATCTCTGTACGTATGCTTGCCTTCGCTGAACGTCAACTCCCTCATTACCTTATCGCAGAGCCGTTATTGTGTCTCCTCCTGTCTCTTTTTTTGCTCTTTCTCCAGCCTCCCACCTCTACCTCTGTATCTCCCTTGTCCATCTTGCTCTTTATCTTTTCCATCACGTAAAAGACTCCCATGCTGGCCAATGGGCTCAAATGTAATCCTTCCATATATATCATGTGACCAAACCTGCTAGACATCTACAGCTGACAGGCTTCATAACCCGTGGTGGGTGGGAGCATCCTGAACTACCAATCAATGCTGGCAATAAAGCCTCATTTAGTGCCAGCCTTGCATTGATTGGTTATTTCAGGAAACCTCATTTGTCCCATCACTACTGTTAGCAGACATTCCAGTTGATTCAGTGTGAAATGTAGATGTTGGAGTAGGACTCGAATGATAAGTTCTTCAACAGATATTTTGCACGATGACTTGTGGTTGATGCTGATGCTTTTTGGTGACTTTTTGTCTGTCTTCTAGGCCTCTGAGGCAATCTGCTACGAATGTCAGTGAGGTTCACTCAGCCCAAGCAGGGTCTCTGTAGTGAGAGGCTGTATCTAAATAAACTATATACCAGCATTTTAATAGGAGCTGACTGTGTTGCTGAGCTGACCCAAGTGATCATAACATGGGGGCTGACAGACCAGCTCCAGAATTGGGAGTTCAGACACAGCAGGCTTTGAACAGTTTGTACATGTCACGTTTTACCTATGAGACTCACAGTTTTTAGGTTTTAGTTTTCAGGTTTGTCATGTGCTCTAACCAAAAGAACAATGTTTACTTTATTGACAACGTGCCACAGAGTGTGATAAGTTGATGTAATTAGGTTCTTAAATAACCCATAGCTATGGAATCCCCCCCACCGGTAGCCTCCTTGCATTTATTTGCAAGTGATAAATTAATGAGCATGTGAACCAAGTTGGCTATCAAAATCCCGGACAGACCTTCCCAAAATCTCTGTTGCTATTTAGAAGAGTAGGAACAGTCTCCGTATTTGACCTCAGCATCGCATTACCAGTTTCATACTGCTCTCAAAAACAGCTAATCATATATCTTGCTATTTTCACTGCAATTAGGTTAACGTGTTTGACAGTTACTCATTCTCTCTGAAATATTCACGTCGTCATTTTTGTATGCAGCTGTGGATGGAACTGAGGGAATAGTCCAAAAAGCTCAGAACCAGGAACATTTGTCACTGTGCAGGCTGAAGAAAAGTTTTCAAAAGAAGACAGTCAAATTTCAAAGGTTTTCTATGTACATCAGAATACAGACGGCTTTCATAAACAGAGGAAGATGGACACGTGTGTGTTTCAGCATGTCGTCATAGAAATCAGCCAAACCTGCATCCCAACAGGGCCTTTGATTGATCTGCCCAGAACATTCAACGAAATGGGTCAACATCGGCACTGGGGGTAGAAACTGGAGTAGGCTTCTAAGTGGGGTGGGGTGGTGGGGGGGGAGTCCCACTGTGGCCTGGGGTAAAACTGGGCCAAGGTGCATGCTGGGACCAAGATTGAAGCGGCACGCTGAAGACGTTCCGTTTGCAGTGCGCCATCAGCACGTCACGGTAGACGTTTTGTCTCTGCACTAGTTTCACTTTAGAATCCAGGGAGAGTTTGTTAATGTAGAGCACTTCTTGGTGACTCAACCAGATGTTACCATGGGTAATGGCAGGTGAACCTCCATTACTTTCACATTCCTACAAAGACCAGAACTCCTCGGCAGGTGTGAGACTGAATGGAACGTTTTTGAGCCGGTTTACACAACGGACCGTGCATGCTCAGCAGCCATCATCCGTACATGGACCTAAATTGCAGGGAGCAGGTCAGTACCACGCAGGCTGTGGATACAGCTGCTTCCCATATGGGGGAAGACACTTACCATCAGCCTGATGAGAGCCGAAACCTTGTTTGGGCAAAATTTTCCCCATGATCATACAGTACCCCTCTTTCCTTTGGAGCTTTTTAATTGGTTAGCGGTGATGTAATGTGTTTCATAATAGGCCCACTAAGCCTCCTCTGTCTTGATGGAAATGCTGTGCTGATATGGGCACCTCTGCTATTTATACCTCCCCAAATCCTCATGAATATTCATGCTGTGGAGGGATGGGGAGAAGGGAACAGGCAGACACCTCGGCAAATGAATTTTCCTCCGAGACCTGTTTGAGATGGTCGCTCTTGGTGAGGAGCAGGGGTGGCCTTTGCGTTTCGAGTGATTCTAGGGTATAGTGTATCCTCGGCAGGCACACTGGAATCTGAACAAGTCTGACGGACACTCCTAATTAGCGGCGCGTTTGGCCGACTGGGAGGGAAGTGAAAAGTGATGTGTAGACTGACAATCCCGTGTTGTGTGTGCATCTATCATTGGAAGTGTTAAATTGTGCGATTTTTCTGTTTTCATCCAGTGTGCAAAATGCATGTGTTTGTGTGTTTGTGGTGATTTGTGGGGGTGAGTCTGTGCATTTTTGTGCATGCAGCTGTATGCATGTGCGCCTTGGTGTCTGCGCAGGTGTGTCAGCACTGTGGGGGGGGGGGATGATCATGAGGCCTGGAACTGGAGTCTAATCCCTGTTTGGGGTGAAGTGAGGCACAGCGGATTAGGCTGCCAGGCCCCACAGCTTGCATCCCCCTCGGCATCCAGACTGCACCGTCACCGACCCCCAGCTTGGTGACATGCTAACCCCCCC
>JAACJT020000021.1:1920837-1949412 GCA_009936485.2 Gymnarchus niloticus | reverse complement strand
GGGGTGGGGGGGTGGGTGGGTTGGGAATTGCATTTCAGTTACCCACCATGTGGGGTACATGGAGCCAGAGTACCGGCTACCTCATGTCAGCACTATCATGTGCTTAGCTTCATGCTGGGGAACGTTCTGGAACAGAGGAGAATCTTGGAAAGAACGTGGACCAGAGAACTAGCCATCTTTTCAGTATGTCAGTCAGAGGACAACAGAACGAGATGAAGCGACGGAGAATGGATTCAAATTACATAACCTCCACCCACAACCCCTCCACCTCTGATTCTCTGGGAGAGAAATCCAAGGAAGTTTGAAATCAGGGCCGGGCTGGGGTGACCGGAGATGTCTCCAGCAGCTGCCTCCTTCCCGAGCTGCTTGCTGCCCCACGCTGCCACAGTGTGTCTCAGCATCCGCTGACTGCAGGAGATTACACAGAGAGAGAGAGAGAGAGAGAGAGAGAGAGAATGTGACATGAGCAGAAGGGGCCGAGGGAGAGATTATAGAAGTGAAGAGATTGACTGAGAGGGAAAAAGGCAGAGGGAGACGGACAGAACGACAGAGAGAGCGAGCAATTGAGCAGGGGAGAGAGAACATTTGCATAATGTCCTCCACCACAGAAAGTCCCTGGGGCTACTAGTACAGGATAACAGAGTGCCAATACTCTTAATCCAATCTCTTTATTTTTTCTAATACTTGAGAAATTAATAATTCTGCTTCCCCCACACATGCTTTCTGAGGCAACCCCCGGGTTCCCCCACCCCCCAAACCACCGTGAGCACTGAGCTGCCTAACTTTGTAACTTTAACCCAAGCAATTGATGTGAGGAGGGCCTTCAGGCAGACCTGCTAATGAATGGATCGAGAGAAAAAGAGAAAAGTTAAAAGATGGTCTTTTATAAAGTAATTTAAGAAAATCCTGTTAGCTGGATCAAGTACAAGAGTATAATTTCTCAAAATGGGAGAAAGAAGGGAACATTTTCCCATCCTCTCTCTCTTTTAATAACAAAATTAAAGTAGTAAAGAGATAGGGATTCAATTAAACTAGTAAACAGGGGGATAACAAATTAGGGTGTTGCACAAAAAGACAACATGGGCACCAAGTATCCCCAGGCCGTGCAGGCTCTCACCTGCAGTGCCCACCACCAATTGCCTGAGCCTACAGGGACCCTGGTGGGGGGTTTGTTTAGGACCCATATTGTTGGGCTGGCCACTCATTTGCCTGCTTTCTGTGTCTGAGAGTTCATGTTTCCACAACGTCAATATTGACATGTACAAGCCAAGACCTTAGAGGAACTACATTGTGTTATATCATTTTGGTTCCAGATTCAAAGTTCAGGTACACTTTATAAAACAAATAATACATTTATCTCTTTAAATATTTGTCTAAGTGCTACTCGCCAGAGAGCTACACCAAATGGAAATGGAAAGAAAAACAAACTACTGGTTATACAAAAATAGGTAACATTCAGAAAAGAGGTAATCATTTTTTTTCTTTTGTGTACATAAATACAGCAATTGAAACATTTAATAGGAAAATGTTTTGGTAAACTTTAATTTCACAAGACATTAGACAAGAAAACTGTTGGTATATTTTACATGTATTTTCTTTGGATACCTGGGTTTTTGGGTGTCCTGCAATACGCACCCTAATAAAAAAAATCATGATTGTAAGAAAAAAGCCTCCAGCCAATTAAAGAGAAGGAGGCAGATCACCTAAGATAGCAAAGCTTCATGGGATGGGCTGTGCTGTACAGCATGGACCCCAGCACCATCTTCCCCATACCTACACAGGGGATTTGTCCAGCCAATCCCCCCCCCCCAAATATTACAACATGCCCGATGGGAAATGTAGCTCATTTGACTTTATTTCTGGAATCCTGTGTTTGCCTTTTTTTGTCTCCCTGAAGCACAACGGATCCTAAATCCTCTGGGGAGATGTAGCAATAATGCGAGTGATGGCATCAGCTGGCCGGCCTGTGGAGCGGCACATCCCTGCGGCACGAGCGACCGCCCTGCCTTACCGCTGTAATGTTCACATCCCTGTGCAGGTGAGCGGAGAAGCTGCCTGTCTCGTAATTGCGGATTTGGGCTTCTAGATTCCGCAGGTTGGGTGTCACACAATTACTGCTTAAATGCTTGTTTTAGGCCTTTGAGGTTGGTGGGATAACCCCTCTGGCTAAAATGATACCAGCTGGACATAATAGCTGGCCAGAAATTAGGTTTATCTCTCTGTAGTACTGGACAAATGAATACATCAGGGTCATCAGAACTGTACCACGAAAGCCCAGGAGGATGGTCAATTCCCACGTCTGGGCTGACAGGTGCATGCATTCAGGTATGGACACATCATACATTTCCAGGAACCGGATATGAACAAGTTCATACAGGCATTTTTAAAGCCTGTGGTCCGGCATCGTCCACACCCTACGTGAATGTAAGCTGTATAAGCCTCTGTAGGTATGATTGCATGCTGTCACCCTTCCACTCAGGTTTATCTCTCAGCTCCAGGTCTGTGTTGGGTTTGTCCTTTCTATCCCAGTGCATTCTGGGTATGCCACGTGGTGCAGATTTTACGCCAGTGATGTCTGTTGCACCACAATGCACTCTGGGCACGTCTTGTGCACAGAGGTGCGTCCTGGCTATATTTGTTGTACCCCGGTGCATGCTGGGTGCTGTCCCAGCCTGCCTTAGCGGTGACAGTGGCATGAGGATTACTGCCGTCATTACAGGCAGCTCAGAGCAGCTCGTTGCTAAACAGACAGCAGATAAGAGCAGTTTTAAGCTAGTGTTACACTCTCAGAAGGTGGTGGTCTGTCACTGGGGTACAATATTTACAGTTCATTGCCAGGACTTAGGCTAAGTCATGAGTTGGCATTTTTTTTAAATGCACTTCAAAAGTGTTGCAGAGTAACTGCTGATATTTTCAGAATTTTAGGGTGTCCTTGGGGGGGGGGGGGACACATGGCCAATTTGCGGGAACTGGGGCTCTTTGGAATGGATGGGGCCACATGAAGGGGAGGAATGACTATGCTTGCAGAAAGGCAGCTTCAACGTACCGTTAGGTGGCTGTGGAAAAATGCCTTTATTAGCAGATGGGCTTTGATTCCTTAGAACAATGCACGGAGATGTGTGGCAAATGCAGTAGGCATCATAACGTGGGCACTTGATAATGGACGGGAACTGTTAACTCAAAGCTGTCTATGTTGAATCTCTGGGAGAGGGGGGTTTCACTGCTGTACTGTTAGATGAGGCACTTGGGTTTCTCACCTGTGTTTTTCCAGCTGTGTAAACAAGTGGCATTATGACTGACTTTGGAGACAAGTATCATTCTTCCGTAAATGCCTATCCAGTACAGAGTCGCACTGCCAAAGCCTTGGCTGTGTCTGAATTTAAAGGTGGTCCATTGGGTGCATCCCTCAGAATTGGTGTGTCTTCTTTTGATTGAAGTTCCCACCCAAACCTGTAAGGGGCTCGGGAGAGGAGGAAAGAGACGTCCGCGCCCCACTGCTTTCAGGGGACTTTAGTAACCTGTCTGGTTCCAGCAGCCCGATCTGGCGATCGGCTCAGTTTTCACATAAGAACCCATCTGCTCAGGTGAGCTTTTGGGAAGCACTGGAAGGAAAATGCAATCCGTTCAAGTGCTGCACTTGGTGCAAAATGAATGGGATGAGTCCTAGAGAATCCTGCTAGCCTCTGGGAATGGTGCGGACACCCACTTAAAACCGGGCCTGCATTAGGAAGAAGCGCTACCCATTTTGATCGAGAGCTGCCTGGTGGCGTTTGTGCATATCTGTGTGTGAACTCAGGATGGGTGGGGGGCCTACGGGGCCTGGTGGGGTCCAGGAGCCGCCTGCCTTCCCATCTCAGCATACAAACACACAAACAAACACACATCCCTCTCTCACCATCTCTCTTTTTCCTTTCTGCATCACTTACAAAGGAAGTCGCTTCCTCCCCCAAAATGAGGCCACGGAAGCTATGCAAATGAAATCAGTGCTCGTGGATTAGAATGGGACACCATATACTCTAAATCATGATTGTCAATCATGGCTGGGGATTAAGGGATATGGGCTTACAGACCTAAAAAAGCAACACTTCCCCCTCCGGCAGATTCCCATTGTGAGAAGCTCTGAGCAGGAAGAGGTTAGTGTTGCATTGCTGCAATGTTGGAGCACTACTGCCCCCTGCCCACCACTGTGAGGTACTGCCACCTCATGGGTCATTTCAGAAGTCATTTTCTGACTGATCTTGATGGGACACCTGTGTTGTGGTGGATTACCAGTCCAAATGAGTTTAAACATGAAACAGACAGGGGTCTTGAATATTTCTGCTCTATGGTCTTTGCTGACCGATTTTGTCATTTCTGTACTCAGTTAAAGGGAATTAATGAAATTCACAGGACATTACAAAGCATATAAAGACACCATTAAAGATTCTCTGACTGACCCACTTAGGTGTATGGCTATGTCAGTGTGGATCGCGAGATACCCTAGGGAGGCCTATTGTAGTTTATTTTATTGGTGGGCTGTGAAGGCTTTTGTGCTAGGCTGGGTGGGCCACAAGATGGTAAAGGTCGAGAATCACAAGTCAATGATAATTTGGTTACAAGGTATATCACCAGCCCATGTCTGGCAATTAATGTTGTGTGAATTGCTGCTCAGAGTGAACTTACATTCCCTGTATCTGCACAGAACTATGATCTTAGTAAATAATGTTAATAACATTACCCCAGTAACAACAATGATATCGCCATACAAATATATAAACAAAACCTTAACATCATAAATTTGGCATCTTTACTGCTGTATTAGCAAAAATTATGATGTTTATTGTATGTCACGATTTGTAAATGAAAAATCTTGGTACAGAGCAATGAAATGACCATCTGCTGTGTTGTATGTAACATGACCTTTTTTGAACAGAGGTCATCAGAAAATCTGATTAGATCTGGATTGTACATAAAGAGCAAAACTGTAATTATTTGTTATAGGAGACAGATATCCCAAAATGCACTACATCTGCAGCTTCCTGTCCCTTGGAGCAGAGCACTGCCTGTGTGCAGGCCATCTCCTGTGACGGTACAGGCCCTAGGCCCCTGGTGTGAGCTCCAGTCTGTTCCCGCAGAGCAGCCGGACAGCGGTGGCCAGCCGACAGCACGCCGTTTGCAGGCACCTGGCCAAGGCTTCCTCTGGTGGTGTGTGAGCGGCAGCAGCGCGGCATGTATGCCGGTGTGAGGTGAGCGAAAGCAAGCGAGCCGAAAGGAGACAGGCGCGTGATTCCATCTGGCCTTCATTGGCACCGGAGCCCCCTGCTCATATGGTCTGATACCATCCAGTGGCGTGCAGCATTTCCCACAAGCCACCAGGGGATCGGACTGTACGCCCGGAGGGGCGTCTGTCTGGCTTAAGCATAAGCAAGAGAAGAGGACAGTAACAGGGGGGTGGGGGTGGGATTCAAGAGTCCCTGGGTTGTGGAGAGGATGGTCCCGCGCTGTTGGCATAGCGCACCCCGCTCGCCTGCAGGACCTCCGCGCCTGTAGGCTGGCAGCAGCCCTGGCATCACACTGAGTCCTGCTCATCCTTGGCAGCACTGCAGAGGAAGCACAGGCCAGGGCAACATCTGTAGCACATTAGGGGCCGATCTGGAGGGGGGCTGGGGTGCTGCGCCCCCCACCCCGTGGGCAGCCTTTGGGGGCTCTTTTGATTACAGTATGCAGATGAGCTCAGAGAGGCTGCTGCCCCGCATTTAAACTTGAGAATTGCTGGTGTCCGTTCATAAGAGAACAAAAGAGGTAAACAGAATGCAAATCCTATGCTGAATAAACGGGGGATGTTCTGTGTGTACAGGAACAACACTGGGCGAAATTCTGCCAGACAGCCTTCTCTTTCTCAGCTTCCCCTCCAAACTGGAGAATGTTCTTCGTGCAAACTTAATTTGATTTTGAGATGATGGTGAAAAGAATGATGTGCCTGTGCTCGGCTATGAACTGGGCCAGGGGGTCTTTGAAGGGTCAAAGGCTGGCCTGTGCCTTCATCTGACAGAATCTAGGCATCGTGGTCCGATCCTTTGCATTCTCTGGAGCAGCCTTGTCTGCCGGGGGTTTTTCAATAACTACGCCCCCCCCCCCCCCCCCCACCTCAAACTTTCTGAGAATCAACACCTACCTGAGCTTCTTCTGGTACTAAGGAAACAAATCAATTAATACAAGCCACTGGCAGAATAAAAAGCAAGTACTAATCATTAGACATCATTAGGGGAAGATTTAGCTTAAATGTGTTTAGCAGGAATTAAGCTGCTGTTGACATGGATTGACTGCTGTAAGGCTTTATTGTCATGCTCCTGGAGGTAACAGGAGGGCCAAGGAGAGGGAGACGGAGAGGGGATTGTGGGATATAGGAGGACTGTGGATCCATGAGTCTGAATAAGACAACGGGGACAGACGAAGGTGACACGCGTACAAGGGATGAGAATATCAGGGGCAGGGACATAAGGACTGAGAATGAAATCCAGCCGAGGGGGATGTTGCACTGGTTCTTGAAACGTGATGGTTCCAAGGCTCTAGCACGTGGTAAATAAAACAACAGAGAGGAGGATGCTGGATATGCTGTTCATTGAGAAGAAACTCAACTTTCTGAATGTACTTACGAGCTGCTTCTGCTGTAAGATCAATGCATAGCTCAGGCACAATCTGAAAGGTGCCAAAATACCAAAACTGAAACACCTGTCAGATCTTGGCCTTAATGATAAACAAACAACAACAACAAAAAAAACATTCAACCGTAACTATTAGAATACCACCCAATGAAACTCTGGCTCATATCAGAAAATACACCGTGTTCTGAAGGCATGTGAAGACTAACGCTGCGCATTCCTGCCTGGCTGACCCAGAAACCAGCAGTCAGTCACACAACACATAGAGAATTCCTCAGCTTTCTCACACGAGAGAATTAAAATGATCGGACCACAGCCATCACAGACATGAAAACCCAGAAAATATGGGTCTAGCAAGCAAAATAAAATGTGAGCTCTTATAGTCAAACATGGCTGTCACAGAAACACCTTGACAGATTTAAATGACACTACATTTGAAAAATAACGAATGGCCTGAAAATGCCAATTTTTTTTCCTCTCAAGATTTCACAGGTCTGAAGAAAATTTTCAGACCCTCAACAAAAAATAAAGAGCAACATGAACACGGTGGAATATAAATTAAGCCTTTTTTTGAGCGATTTGTTCATTTAAGCAGTAACAAAATGTATATGCAAATATGTTGTCGTTATAACAATGGAAGGGAAATGTACGGGGGGGCTCCCTCCCTCTCCTTCCAAGGCTTTAATCAAAAATGTTAGGTAGTGGCTGTATATACACACACATACATACATATCAACCTAGTGCAAAAAAAGTTAGGTGAAAGAGCTGAGTGCCGAGTCAGAGCAGGCCTGAGAATTTGTGGGGCCCTCAGTGTGTCCTGCATGGAACCTCCCAGCCTGGAGTGGAAGGACTTAATTAAATAACGATTGCTGGGTTTCCATGGCAGCCGGTAAACAGGTTGGTGGATGGGATGCTGGGGCAACAGTAAAAGGGGAGGTCAGAGGTCAGCAGATCTTCTCCATGACGGAGCACACTTGGCTCCTGGGATCCTTAAAGTGCCTCTTAAGCCCTCCATCACTGCTGTACAAGCTGCCAGTTCCCTTTCAACCCAACTGGATGAAGAATACACAAATATTTTAAGTCCAATTCCAGCAGTCATGCATGTTTTTTCCTTGTGTGTGTGCCTGTATGTGTGTCTGTTCGACAGCCAAATTTACAGCTCCTCTCTCCTTCACTGGCAAAAAAAAAAACGATGTTTGGCTTTCTTCTTGGCGGCTGTACAGGGATCAGAGACGCTTAAGCTCACCAGTCAGGCTAGTGTCTAAAACACTGACAGCGTTTCATTTGTACACAATGCGTAGAAACAACAATTAATCTGCCTTTTTTAATATGGCTAAACTGCGGCAAGTGGGATAATTCTTTACGGGGCGTGCTGACGGATGGGTGGCAGACACGGTCCCCGTGACACCGCAGGTTGGTGTCTGTACGTCATGTTGCTGGAGTGAAGCGTGTGCTGGTGGAGGCAGAGAGGTGGTGAGGATGCTGTGTACAGGAAACATCCAGCAAGATGGAAGCAAGGGATGCTATCAAAGATTGCAGACCACATCCTGTACATCAGGCGATGATTCAGCAGGAGGTGGTCACAGCCAAAGGTGTTAAAAGGATATTGTCACGACTGAGAGGTCTGTAAACCCCAGAGGGTCCACTGCTTTTCTAAGTGGTACCCTGAGTAGGACATTTCTCCAGTTTTCTGTCAGTCCGAGCGTGCTAAGCTACCCTAAATGTCTATGTGAACGAACTGACGGGCTCGATAGTCTGTTGATGCTGGGCTCAGCGACCGTTACATTTAACTCCCCTGTTTGTGGATGGAGATGCCAGCCTATTCAAGGAATCAAACAAGCAAATCGATCCATGAGTCCATTTTGTAGACCCACTGATTCATCCATGGCCACAGGGATTTGTAGGCTATCTCGGGAAGCACAGACCATAAGGCGGAGAAGCTGCATTGTCCCTCTCAAAGTTTTTTTTTTTTTTTAACCAAACAAGAAGAGCAGCAGTTTGACCCCACGCCAGTGCACCTCCCCCCACCATGACACCTCCAGACGGATCTGCCGCTTGGGGCGTGCATGTGTGCATGGAAGACGCCCACACCCAGGGAGCCGAGGGGCTGGCGAGACTGCTAGGCCTTATCCTGTGGCCCCAGTATTGACAGTGCCGCTAATCCTCTCCACCTGCTCAAACACCGCCCAAAACAATCCCTGCGCCCCTCCCGTGGGGGCGGGTCGTCGCCCCCTTTCCCATCCGCACTGCGCCACCAGCTTCCCTGTGCTGGCTGGGGCCCACCTGCCCCCGCTCGACGCGCATGCAGCCCACTTTAATCGCCGCATAAACAAATAGCTGTCAAATGTTTGGAAAGCTTCGCTGTTTGCACCCAGGCCTAAGAAAATAGTTTTTACAAGCTATCCAGTTGTGATTAAGGTTGAGGGAATGAAATTTTCCAATGCATTAATAATATTAATATTAGTCTAATTAATTACGATGTTTGACTTTGCTCTACGCCCTGTGTACATTCCACAGAACACTACACTCTGTTGTTTCTGGTCCAACTCAATATTTTTCTTTCTGCTCCGCTGTAACGACACACATTTCACAAATGCGTAGATATGAGCTAATTACATTTTTTCCATTGCCGGCCGGAGCCTAGCAGTTCTGTTCACCAAAATTCCCGGTTAAACACTGATCGGCACGGTGCTAACTTAACGTTCGAGCGGTCTCTATCTTTATTTTATGATTTTCTTCTATGGCTTGTCAGCCGATGGCCCCTCGTGCAGCTCTTGTGTGACCCATTCCGCATGCTGTACTTTCCTCACCCACTTTGATGGGAGTGGGGACGAAATCCCAGCAGTAAAGGTAGCTTGGCCACTGGCGACAGAATGACCACAGGGCTGACAGCAGGAACCCGTCTCCATCGTGGCAGCTGCATTGTAGCTGAGGTTGAGAAGTAGACGCTAACAGCCTGTACCGCAATATAAGTGTGTCTTTATTAATCACTGCTGATGGTGAGGAGCTGTGCACTGGGAACAGCTTAGAGGAAGGCTGGGGCAGCACAGGCTAGGATCTTAAGGTAAATGAATAGCATCCTTCTGCTGTGGTGTCAGGAAGCTTCCACTGACACCTAGAGCTCGGGGGTTCCATGCTTAAAGCATCGCAGTAAGGCATGCATATGCTGTATGGGTGTACTGCATTAGCCGTACCTTAAGTATGTTTCGTATCATGGGAAGAAGACCAGACATGCACCGCTGTTCCTGGTCTGAACCAGAAACAGCCAGTGTGGGTGTGGGGAGGGTTCTGCCTCTATGGTGCTAGAAGTTAAGCTCAATGCAGTTTCCACTACAGCCACGAGACCAGCCGGCCCCTCCAACTGCTCCTGGAACCCTCACACTCTTTGTACTGACCCGTGACCTCTACTCAGAGGTCACAGGGCAGGACCTGGCTATGGAGGGACCCTGTGTAGCTTGCTTAAGCATTCCCAGTCCTGGTGCCACAGAAGAACAGCTATCGTTTTCCATAATATCCAGCAGGCAGTGCTGTAGTAGCCTGAACTAAGCTGATCTTATGACAGCTCCTCAGCTGTTAGATTCCTTTGTCTCAGAGTAGCCACAGCACTACCATTTGGCACAAAAAAATTAAGAAAAAAAAACAAAAACAGAAGCAAATTCCTAACATTTCGTCTACTTAGACGATATTTTCATCTAACCGTGGCCATCGTAAAACAACGCGCATCGAACCAATACAACCCTCTAGTGTGTCTGCGGGATTACAACTCAGTGCTGAAGAGACCCATTAGCACAGATGAGATCAAATAAGGTACTGCCGTCAAAGCTGGTCCAAACTCGTCTCCAAACCAAGTCATGTGTCCTGGAACCTGAATGTAGATGAGTTCTCCATGTCAGCAGCAAGCTAGGAGTTGGGGATTTGTGCTCCAATCAGAAAAGATGCTTGTTGGGAGTGTGAAGGTGGTGAACAGAAGATCGCTCCTGATTGGATGTCTTGTTGTCAAGGAGAGGCTCAGGGACAATAAGCTGCTTATAGGGTAATGGATGGGGCAATCTGACTGGGCTGTAGTGTTGCTGGCGGTTGAGAGGCTTTGAGTGACTCCTGGCTGGCACTAGCTGAAGTGACGACCCAGTCTGGAGGAGCGGTAGTCAGCCCTCAGCTGGACAAAGGCGTGCAGCAAGTTGCGGTCCAGGTTAGTGAGCTGCTCTCCGGAGCAGACCTGTTTCAGGTTGTCGGGGGCTACCACCAACAGGTTACAGAGAGCGTGGAGTGTGTCAAAAAGCTGCAGTACCAGAGGGACCTGCAGGGGGAGCAAGGGAGCAGAAAACCCATCAATACATCAGGTTTTAGCAGCTGAAAGGTCCCCTCCACTTTCTCATCACGCCCCACGACCTCCAAATCCTTACGCGAAAGTCCTTGGCACAGCGGCGGTACTCGGCTACATCGCAGATGGCCAGCATGCCGCCCATGGAGCTGTAGGTGAACTGCTGCAGATGCTCATGGATGAGACGGTGGAAGCGCACGCCCAGCTCCGTCAGCACCGTGTCCACATTCTTCCCATCCATGGAGCGTCGCACCCGCTCCACCTGCTTGCCCACGTAAGTGCACACCTTGGAGCAGGCCTGCAGGGAATTCAAGAAATGGGGTGAAGTTTGCAATGCGGGATCTATGAGTCGAGCCCTGGATCACATGGTCACATGTGCTGGCCTTACACTGGTGTACTGGATCATGACATTGTTCTCATCCTCCGGTTTGAAGTCTGTCTTCTTCTGCTCTGTGGCCAGGATGTGCTTCATCTGGCCAACCATGCAATTCAGGGTCCTGTGAAGAAAAGAGAAACGTCAATCAAAATCCTTGGACCAATAAAAGGCAGTCGCTGGTATGAGGTCAACTGATCACAAATGGGAGGTCTGATGATGACAGAAGCCTTTGACGGCCCTCTTTGGTTAAATTATCAGAATTAGATACAGCTGATGGAGTTAGCGCAGATGCTATTTAAATAGTATTATGTAAAAAATAGCCATATGGTTTGACTTTGCTACAGGCTATCCAAGTCTGATCTACCCTCCTGAAAGTACAGACAGATCCACCAGGGCCCCTGACTGACCTGTCGATACCTGTGTCGAGCTTCACCTCCATCTGCTCAATCACTTCTTTCTTCTTGTGCAGGCACTCCGTCAGTTTGGGAGAAGAGCTGAGTGTGTGGAAGAGGAGCAGAGAGGTCAAGGGCAGTTGCCCCTCAAAGGGCGGGTAGCGCTAACTGATGTGACCAGGCACACACCTGATGAGGGGCATGAGGTTGTCATTGAACTGCTTATCAAAGAGGTGGAAGATGGTATTCGCCTGCTGGACCACGTCCAGGAAGTAGAGGTTGGCGTTCTTGGCATCTGAAGAGGGGATAGCTGTGGGGGAGAAAGACAAACATCAGTCGGCACTGTCTTCATCTGGGCTGCTGTTTATCATCACACTTGACATTACAGGTTTTTACAAGGCTACAAGAAATACCACCTCGAGGCCAACCAAGGATCCTTAACTACTACTATTTATATTGATGCCCACCACCATCAATGATTCTGTCTAGTGATAGCAGCTCCGAACAGCCAGGCCTGATGAATGGATCACAGTCAGGTGGTAAGGAAAATCCATCGGTTCCTGGTGACACGTGGGCGTACCTGACAGTCCAATCTCTAGGGCATAATCGATGTGGTCCACGCACAGGTGCTCCACCAGCAGTAAAAAGATAGAGAAGGCATTCTTGGGCAGATCTGAGGGGTCTGATAGCTGCAGGACCAACCAAACAGTGAAACATGTTCCACTTCCAAAGCAAATATCTACTATGGCAATCAATGAGAAATCCAGTTAGTGGAGCAGCTAGATGTTTCCTTCACATGTTTCCAACTGTGACTTCTAGTGGAACCAGCTGCAGCCTGAATGTCATAGAGGAAGCAAGCAGAACCCTGAGAGGGAGGAAACATCCACTCACCCTGTGGCAGCGCTCAAAGGCATGCCGCGTCTCCTGTAGCAGGTTGACCACCACTTCCTGGGAGAGGAAGGTCTCACCGTGGGTGTCGATGCTTGGCCCTAGAGGCAGATTGGTGCGCTGCCGGATGCGCTCCTTCAGCTCCTGTATGCTGAACAGAAAAGAGGAGCTTCGAACTGGGGCCCCCTGATAGAGACCACCAAAATTTGCAGCGAGAAAACAGGGCTGGCCAGCTTTGGTCATTGAAACCCAAGAGATTTGCGGTTTTGTCCTCTTAAAAGGTTAAGGTAAGCACTCAATTAGTATATTTCCTACATTAATAGAGAGTTTTGTGTGTCAACCAAGTGCCAATTAAAGTGCTGGCTCTATGACTCCAGCTAGAAACTAACAATGTCGGAAGGATAATGAAGGTGAGATGGTGTACAGTTAAATTAGGGCTGATTTACAGCCTGAAATACACACACCCCGCCTCCACACTATCACACAGGACAACTGAAATGTTTGATGAGCTCACAAGCAAATGTTTGGCAACCAATGTTTGGCAACTGACGTTTGGGAGGTTGGCGCAAAACCAACAAATGACCCTTAATCACTGATTACCTACAAAAAAGCTCAAAAGAAAATCACTCCACCAACATTACGGGGCTATCTGAGGTGACCAGTGACTACCAACACCATGTGGAGAAAACCCAAGTTAACTGTAACAGGGGTAGATGCATGTCTGAATAACAGCTACTAAACTATATGGTTCTCCTCTGGGAGGGACTGCCTAACAATTGTGAACAACCATGAAATGGAAATGTATGATTATATTCCACAAAACAAAGGACAACAAATAGCTAATGATGTTCAAACTCAGGCTTAGCTTTACATTGTTAAATGTAAAAAGCTGATGAGGTTTAAATTACCCCTAGGTCTATATAGACTCACTTAACTATGAAGAGTATAACTATGTTCATACAAGACATTCAAGGCCATTTTTTTTTTTTTTTTTTTTTTACATGTTAGAGTATGGTGCTCATTTCTGTCATGAATCTGAAGGGTCTGACCAGGCTTTTCAGACCGCTCCTCTGGAAGCAGAAAGGTGGGGAGAGGGAGGTGTACCTGAGGGTGGGACCTACCTGCCCGTGCCCACAGGGCGCTTCTGGTGGTTCTTGGAGTCATAGTAGCGCTGCAGGATCATAGCACTGCGAGCACGCAGGTGCTCCCGTTCCACCTCAATGTAGCTCTCCAGGTAGGAGGAGAAAATGTTCTTGATCAACTTGGAGAGGAAGGTATGCTTGTCCGAGCCCAAGTTAAACTCTGTCAGTTTGGTGGCTAGAGTTGTCGTCCTGGAGATAGGGAAGGTAGGGTCACGGGGTCAGGGTGGGCCCAGGAATTCTTACTTCAGAGGTCTGAAAGCAAAGCACACTCTTACTTGGTGTAGAGGTCATACAGGTTTTTGAGGTACTGCTCTGAGTCAGAGCGCCGAGTCTCCTCCAGTCTGTCCTTGACGTGGGTCTGGAAGGATAAACCAGTGATTTGAACTTCTCCAAAAATGACCCACGGTATGTTGCCAGAGGGCTCTTACTCACAGACCCAAGTTACCTGCAGCTTGTTCTCGAAGATGCTCTGGATGAGCTTGGCCATGACTGTCTCGGGGCTACAGAACACCTCGCCCACCTGCTTGTTTACCCTCTGGCAGAGCTGGGCTGTGTCTTCAAACACGTCACTCCGTCCGTATGCTCCCTGGGGGCCACAAATGACACATTGTCGGTGGGAAAAGTAAAAGATGTCAACGAGGACAACGGCGATTCCAAGATGAGCCCGGAACTCACCTCCTGACACTGTTTGATGTACACGTCCACACAATGTGCATAGCCCTGGAAGTACCGGAAAGCACAAACACAAATCTGTTTTACCCACCCAGCAGTGCTACTGATCATAAATATAAACAAAACTGCGAAACTGGATAGTTTTGCCAAATTAAACGGAATCCTAAATAACTGCTGGTAGTCGTATCTGAATTTGAAATTGGATTTAATTCTGCCAAACACGGTTATTTGCTTCTCATATCAAAGCAATCCTTTTAATTAGTCATTCTGGTCATTGTTTCTGTAAGGTTCCTCTTCCTGTACTTCATTCATTCACGGACACGCACAGCAGAAGTGGCTGTCGCTTCACGCAGCTCCAGCGTCTGCTGCAGCTCGCTCACCTTAAAGTGCAGCAGAACGGCTGCGACTTCACGCATGCGTCCAATCTCCCCCCGGCGCTGGGCAGCTGTAAACTCCTGGATCAGCTGCCGCTCCAGATCGTGGTATTTACCTGAGCAGGCACAGATATGCAGGCTGACACTAGGGCTGCAACGACTAATCGATATAATCGATTATTAAAATAGTTGCCAACTAATTTACTAATCGATCAGTTGTTTACGTCATTGTGTTGCTTACGTCATCATTACATAAATGTTGCTGGCACTTCATTTCCAATAAAAGCGCTAAACGTTTCTATCATGGCGGAGTCAAATCATGACTCGTGAAACGACGGACAATACAACTAATAATATTTCATTAGAGTCCGAGACAAAAAAAGAGAGGTTAAAATAAATCTGAGTTATCTTGCAGTGGCTTAGCTAAACTAGATGTGATGGGAAAGCAGGCATAAATTACGGTCTCGTCTCAAACCTTTCTGTAAAACAACTCATTATGTTATGTGATTTAACATTGCCAAAGTGAATCTCAGTCAAACTACGCTTATGTCATTATATCTGAAGATTTTATTAATTAGGCTAAGTGTCACGAGCTGGCACAGACAGGAGAATGCAGGCCAGTTTCAGTTCTTTAATGCAAAACTCACATGCAAACAGGCAAGACAAAATCCAAAAACAGGAAATAGGAACAAAGTCTGAAAACAGCGTTTCTCAGCATTAGCAAATATATGGAAATGAGATTCGCAAAGGGTAAATGTTTGTGCATGAGTATATATAGACTGGTGTGGCGGCCATGTTGTCGGGTTGCAAGTGCTCATGGGAGTTGAGTATAAAGCAGTGTGAGCAAACAACCAACTAGTTGATTCATTAAAAAAAAGACCGATTAATCGATTATCAAAATAATCATTAGTTGCAGCCCTAGCTGACACAGGCCAACTCGAGCACCACAGGCTGACACAAGCTGACTTGAGCATGCATGGTGATATACAGCATTGCCTAAAATGTGACAATATTTAATTCTTTTTGCACATTCTGAGAAGTGTTTGGTTGAAAGTCTACACAACCCAATTAAAAAAAAATAAATAAAACACAGCATGACATGTACCAGCCATTATGTCTTACAAAGACTGTTGCACAATTATATAAGATTAAAACCGAGGTTGCCTTACGGAAACTGGAAATCCAAATACTTACTGGCTATCTTTGCCTTCACTTCAGAGAACCTGTTGACAGAAGAAGAAGGAGGAAGAAATGCATCAACGATCAAGTGATTCCCAGGTAAGAGGCCACAGGAGAAGCAAGCATCTCTGGCTTGAGTGTCTGACATCAGTCACCAAAGAAGGCAGGGCCCTTTAGCTTGGACCATGGAACCCCCTCTTTCAGGTGTTTTCAACATGGTTTTATTGGGTTTGGGGAGAGGCAAGTGTTTGGGGGTCTGTGGGCCATTAAACCCCCCCCCCCCATAGTGGTGATCACACACCCCAGCCCAGCAGGCCTCACCTGTCAAAGGGCAACTCCTGGGCAATAAGGTGCAGTTTCTGAATGATGTCAGCAGCCTCCTTGATCTGTATGGAGGACGAAGAGCAAGCAGTCAGGTGCCCTGACCCTCACACACAGGAGCAGCTTTAATCACCTGCATGCCCCTGTCCGGCACTGCTCACCTGGCATCAGCAACGCCAGTTTGCAAGTCGTCCAGCTTTCTCCCTGCCCACCTGCTTTGAATGGATGTAATCCCACAAGCGGCTAAATCTCCCTCAATAATCTGTCCAGGCGGGGCCCACGCCGCACCACCCAGATGTGTCACCAGACCCCGTGGTCCGCCGCTCCTGTGCCTCAGCTAACATCATTACCCTGCTCCATGAGGTGACTCCTGCCTTTTGCTCAGTGAGTCTTTCTAAGTATCTGTCCTCTAGCTAAGATTAGCTAAATCCCATGTAAGTAATGTAGCCGTCTCTCTCCGCAGTCAGGCTTTAGCAGCACTTGTCTTCGCCGACCCTCCCTTTCAGGGGGATTAGCGCTGCCTTCCCTCCAGCTATTGACTTGCAGCTTCCCTCCTCGGCTCAGGGGTGCACACGAAAAAACAGAAAAAAAAAAAAAAAACATCCGGAAGACATTCCGGCACAGCACAACTCTGAGTGCCGCCGCGACTTGCTGGACCCCAAGGGCCTCACGCCGCCGAGTTATAACCTGAAATCTGCATGAGTGCTGCACCCCCCCCTTGTTATTATCTGTTATGATGGATTCATACGCCAAGCTGTCGTCAGGCACATCCTGAAATAAGGTTTGGTCCTCTTGTGCATCATAAATATTCAAATATATAAGTGGAATATATTTCAGTGTGACTGGTACCCAAAGACGGTACCTGCCTTATGACCTCTGATGCCTATAATAGGATCCAGCCCTCAAATGTGACCCTGACCAGGATTTGTAGTTTAAGGATGGATGGACGGATGGATGAGTGTCAGACACAGTGGTGATGATTCTGTCTAAATGAGGGGCTGTTAATGGACTGGGATGTCAGGTGATGCAGATAAGTGTATAAAGAAAAGGAAGTGACGTCGAAAAGGGGTGGACAAATTGGGCCGGCTGACGGGGTTACGACCTTGTCGGGGTTGTTGAAGACGTCGCTGCGCAGCTCCCCATCCAGGAACTCGTTGAAGTAGGTCATGAGGCGCTGTGCTTCCACTGCCCGCTGCCGCGGTGTGTTGACACCCTCCAGCTGGTCGCCAAGGTGACACACCTTCGTTGCCACGTAGCTGATGTGTTCATCCAGCTCCTGGAAATGTTGGAAGGCCACCTGCAGCGGCGGAAGCGTCCGTCAGCAGAATGTAGAAGGAAGGAAGCAAGCACCAGGCAAGTAGCAAACCGAAGCCTCCAGAAGTCTGGTGGGCAGCGATGGTGTGAGGCACACTGACATTAATAAACTACATGACGCACAACAGTAACAACAAAAGCTTGACAGTATAAATGAAGATTCATATGGACACGATGTATTTTGTGGGACAATATGGGTTTCAGTGTGTGTGTAGTGCTGAAATAGAAATGGGACCACGAGGCTGTGCTGGATAAGCAGTTATGGAGGATAGAGGAAATTCCCTTCTTAGAGGAGGACTTTTAGTTGTGACATATGTTCTTCAATGGATAAAAAAGCCAGCTAGGTGTCTGAAGATGATAAAAGGCGGTCCAGCCATGGAGCATGTGTCGGAGATGAACTCAGAGAAGGCGGCTGTCCCTGAAGCGTGCGTCTGAGTTGGACCCAGAGATCCATGGAGCATGTGTCAGAGTCGAATCTGGAGAAGGCAGTCCGGCCACGGGGCGTGCGTCCGAGTCGGACCTGGAGGACGCGGTCCGGCCACGGGGCGTGCGTCCGAGTCGGACCCGGAGGAGGCAGCCAGTCCCTGAAGCATGCGTCAGAGTCCAACCCGGAGAAGGCTTCTCCTGGGTTGAATCTCCAACACAGCCGTGCAGTACACTGACCTGATTGCTCCTTTGCAGATCTTGCACTTTACGGGCAAACTCTTTGGCCTCCCGGTGGCATTGCTGCTCAAGCTTCTCCACCCGCCGCTGGATTCGCTCATCCAGCTGCTTCAGCTCCTCTATATGGTTCTTAAATTCCTCCAGCAGCCTGCAGGCGGCAGAAGGGAGTGGCAGCTAAGTTCCCAATTCCCTGGTCACTAGAGCACTAGCCTGCATCGCCTGGGTTTTTCAGTTCAAACACCGCCTGGGGGAAGATGCCACGCATAGGGGGAGAATTTGATCCATAATGAGGTTTCAGCCGAGAGGTGAACGGCGAGAGGTGTTGGGGTCAGAATCCTCCACTGGCAGCTGGGAGGTGAACTGCTGTTTCAGTATCAGAGAAATATACAGCCAATCAGCAAGAAATAAGCCGACTGCCAATGTCAAGTGTGAATAACTAATGCTACCTCAGTTAACCTCTCAACAACAGTTAAAAGTAAGCATGCATTGTGAGGTTAATTTCTAGGCCTTTGAATTTAGCTATGTGTCCCCCACACAGTCAGCTCCATTATGACTTCTATAGACACAGCACAGCAAGTCCCCCACATTAGCACTGCTTTGCCCAGAAGGATGGCTGGGTGCATCCCAAAGTGATGACCATGTAAACTCCCAAAAAAAAAAAAAACCCCCAAACAAGGACTGCAGCTTAAAGCCCACTTCTCATTCCAGCACCAGGTCCCCCCACAAAGTCAAGTCATCACAGTGGCCCGTGCTCCCACAATGCGCGGCTCAGACACACCTACAGTCCAGCACATGTAAAGCAAACAACACCAGAAGCACCAGCTTGGCAAACCACAGAGGTCCCCAGACGCACCGCAGCCAGCTTCTGAAAATGGGTA
Source organism: Gymnarchus niloticus (assembly GCA_009936485.2). Taxonomy (NCBI): domain Eukaryota; kingdom Metazoa; phylum Chordata; class Actinopteri; order Osteoglossiformes; family Gymnarchidae; genus Gymnarchus; species Gymnarchus niloticus. The sequence continues at coordinate 1,930,251 of JAACJT020000021.1, read as the reverse complement.
ATTGTCTCCTATGACAATGAGATTATGTGACAGTATTGCCCAGTTCAAAAAAGCAGGGTCTGGGGAAGGTGGATGCACTGACTTATATTAATGTCTGCTAATTCAATGCATCATTGGCTGCAGTTACAATCTTCAGTCCGTTATCGAAACAAACAAATTCCACCAGTGCACTGCACCGCACTGTGAGTCAGACAACAGAAGTGAGTCATGTTGTGATTCAGAGAAGATTAAAGACCACCAAAATCTATCAAAAACACTGCTCTGAGCAGTCTGTCAGTCACAGGTCTACAGGCAGTGTTCAAACACAGCATTCCTGATCACTCTGATCAGAACTATGCCCACTGCATACATAATCACAGTGTCACTCCATGTGTAATCAGAGAGAAGAAACAAGAGTGCTACCTTTTGGGGTCAAAAGCCTCAGCTCCCCCTTTAGAGCCCCCTCCAGGGATCCTCCAGGCCAGCCTTTCAATGTACTCATCTGCATCAAAGGGCTCCTGCAGGAAAAATTAAAATAGCTGGACATAAAGTGCACATTTACACAAAGCTTTACTGAAACTTAATTTTATTCCTCTATAGTACCCTTTTCCACTTTTTTTTTCCCTTAACAGTTGGGTGAGGAAAGGCATTCACCGGTACTTAATCATTCACTGGCAAAACAATCCGTTGATTTATTACATATTTTATTTCTATCGTGCAAAAAAATGTAAAAATCTGTGAACATATCAATAGGGAACTAAGCTCATCTCCCGTTTATCCCGGGATGCGTGCCTACCGGAAAGACTTTGATCGGCCTAACCATTTAAATACAACAACTTCAACTGATGAACTGCGCACGAAAACTCCAAATTGCTACAGTAGGAACTGAATATCTGCAGTTTCTGCTGAAGGCTTTTAATCTTTGCTTTAACTATTGCCGAATTTGCATCTGTGCGCAGCTGTCACTGTGAACCGGCACGCAATTTGACAGGCTATTATTTTATATTAAGAATGACACAGAAATTCAAATCAAACGTCTACGATGTGCCATATTCTAAAAAAAAAAAATCATTTGCCGCCTTTTATTTTTCATTACAGAACTCAAACGGGGCGTCCTCTGTGGCTCCACTGTTACTGATCGCTAGCTAACTAGCTCAGTGGGGATATCCCTGGTTAGTGCTTAATGTTTAGAACACTAATGATCAAGCGAACAAGTTAAACAATGAAAAGATCACCGCGTGTGGATGTCTAGCTAGCAAAATAACTAGGAATAAAACGAGCCATGCAAAGGGAAAAGCTAAACACGAAAAGAAACCAAGGCACCTAGTGCATGTTTAACTAGGCAGCTAAATCCTACTGACAGCCAGGTATTCCGGGTGCATCCCACACTAAATCGCATGCCCACCTCAAATAGTTGAGGGGATGCCGACATCGTTGACGTGCAAACAAAAGCTGTGCCTCGGCGCCTGAGTGAGTCCTGCTCGGCTTCGTACTCCGGGCTGCCCGCTGTTGTTCACCGCTGCTGACAGAGGCTCCGCTTCCGGGATCCAGCGGCCCTGTCGGGACCGGAAATGGGCACGACCAGCCCGTTTACGGAGGAGGCTGCAAAGGGAGGAGACCACCGCTAGCGCGGAAGAAAGCCAAGGCGTTGTGTTGTGCTGAAATATGGACCATAGAAACATTTTACAAAATATTCATACATACAAAGGGAAATGATTCTTTTTACAATAGATATAAATGAATTACTTTTTGTTTCATGATATCCTTTTAAATCATGTGTACAAATAATTATGGGATTACTGTAATAAAAGCATCCATTTCTGTATTTGCGCACAATAATTTTTATAAGAGATAATTAAGAGTAAAAATCCACGACGCTAGCAGGAGACACCTGACATGACTGGTCACGCGCTCCGGGGGTCCCCTGAAGCGCATGCGTCGTCACGTGGCTCGTAAACAGGAAGCGCTTAGTATGTACAGCGCTGCACTGCTGTTCCTGTACATTTTCAGCCTTACAGCGTCGTAATTACTTGTGAAAATTAGAAATATCGCGTTTATGTACAAAGGCGTATAGCTGTATGTCTTTAGCAACCTTATAAGCATTCGGTTCGGACGCGATGTATATTGAATGTTACTGGTCTGCATTTTCCTAGATTGCAAACTTTTTTGAATGCAGTATTTGTTGAGTGTAATAAATTCCGTGTTCTGACTGACTGACAGATGAATTTACCGTAAAGTCAAATTGTAATATTCAGCTTTAGGTTGAGACTTTTCAACGTGGATATGAGTATTCGTGCTTTATGGATTATCACATCCGAAAAAGGAGAGCCAGCAACGATATGTTTCTCAAGGTAATTTATTATCACGTGTCACTTCCTTGCAAATCATTTAACCGGCTTTACAGGGTGCTGTTTTGTTGTCCAGATGTTGAACGTCGTAACAAGTTTCAGAAAATATTTAAATATAATTTTGAATATAAGTACTACATAATTATGATACTAGAGTTGATTTGAATGAAGCCAGTTAGGCTTGTTACATTGCCTCTAAATGGTCGAGTTATTGTAGATTTTTACAATTCTTCAGATGACTTGTTGGATGTCCCCTCCAGGCGGTACCCCACAGTGGAGCTGCGTGCAAAGTCCTTTGCAGGGGAAAAGTATGTGGCTATCCCTGATGACTCTGCCGTTTTGCACCCCATCCTGACTGAACTTGGGCTGACAGACCCTGACAAAGCCTTTGTGGTTGCTCGGGATGACTGTGCCCGCTCTCAGCGCTCCTCGGCGCTGGAGCTGCGTCTGGAGGGGCGAAATGGTGGTGTCTTGTGGCCGCTGTTGACTGTGGTTCAAGGGGGGCTGATACTTGCCTGTCTGCCCCTGGTGGAAGCTCCCTCTGAACCTAGGCCCCCTCTCCCCAGCCTGGCTTCAGTTTCCCTCAGCCTGACTTTTCTGGCGGGCCTGCAGGTTTTCCTCTGTGGCACTGCAGGCAAGTTAGAGGGTGAGGCCCTGACATCAAAGCTGGCTCTTCTACCCACCGTCCTGCAGCAGGTCTGTCCCCTTGGAACACCTCGGGACACACCACAGATGGGTGTGGCAGCCCTCCCTGCCCCCGCAGGGTCCCAGAAGCAGCCAGCCTGGAAGCCAGGACTGCATCGGGGACGGGCCATGGTGAGTGTGGCCCTGAGTGAGATGGTGAGGTCCATGCAGTACGGCAGCCCATCCAAGCAGGACCTGTGGGATGTCTGTGGAACCGTGACCTGCAAGGTGAACCTATAGGAAAACAATGATGTTAATTATTGAAACTTCATACATTTACATAGCGGGGGAAGGCAGTTAGCAAATTATAGATCAGATAATTTATTTTGGGGTTTTATCTCCTGTTTACTTGATTGTGATTCTGAAGTGTTCTGAGACTAACATATGCTGTGTCTGCCTGTTTTCAGTGTGAGGTAGAGGGGGTCCTGCCCAACGTGATGGTGACCCTCACACTGCCACCCAACGGCTCCCCATTGCAGGACGTGCTGGTCCACCCATGTGTCACCTCACTGGACTCCAGCATCCTGACTGCCAGCAGCGTGGATGATGTCGACGGCTCCTCCTTTTCAGGCCCGTACAAGTTCCCCTTCTCACCACCCCTGGAGCCGTTCCGCCTCTGTAGTTACACGTCCCAGGTCAGCAGAGCTCGTTGGCCTGGACCTCAGTGGGCTGAATTCAGCTCTCATCTCTTTGGCTGGTGTCAACCCTTTGAGAATAAATGTTGGCATAGTAAAATACAAATACCAGTTGGGTGTAAGCTTCTGTCCTGTTGGGACACAGGTGCCCATCCCACCCATCCTGGGCTCCTACCAGCTGAAAGAGGGGACTCACCTGGGAGTGACCCTGAGCCTCAAACTGCATGAGAGCATTCGGAACAGCTTTGAGTACTGCGAGGCCCACCTGCCTTTTTTTAACAGGTGACAGTCAACCTGCTGATGATCATGGCAAATGCCCTAGTGTCTCCCAAACATGGGAAAGAGGAGAGGAGTTTCCACAGGGGGAGTGTTTCGTGTGTGTGTGTGTGTGTGTGTGTGTGTGTGTGTGCGCGCGCACGCGCGCGCGCATGTTGAAAGGTGGGTTGTGGATCTACAATATTTTTATCCACCAATGTGGGGTCTGACTGAAAAAGTTTGGGAACCACTGACTGAGTGTTGTGGCTGCATTTCCCTCCAGAATCTATAAACTGTGTGTTGCTGTCTTACTGTCTACATTCTCACCTTATTCCTGTGCATGTACAGCTCATGAGGATTTCATAGTTGACTTCACTGCACTCCCATGGTTGTTGAAAGTAATGACTCTTAGTGGGGAATGTACACTTGAAGTAACGTTGAGTTTTGCCCTGTCTGCACTCTCCCTCTGCAGGGGCCAGTTGTGTAATGTGGATGTGAAGGTGAACTCAGGGCAACTGGAGGTGTCTAAAGAAAAGAGCCTATTGGTCTGGGTGCTGGGTAGGTCCACTACAACCACCATCCTCACAGTAGAGGGTCATTGCTATGGAAGGCCTGCCTGCATTGGAATCAGACGGCTAACTTTGGTTCTCTAGGTCAGAAGTTTCCGAAGAGCCGAGAGGTTTCACTAGGGGGCAACGTGAGTTTTTCTGAACAGTTGTCAGGACTGACTGACCCTCTTTGTGCAGGGCTGACTGCTTATGTTAAAGTGAGTACATAAAGTTTGTTGTCTTTATATATTTTACTTTACATACAGAAACAGTTGTGACAAAATACCTTAAAAATACATTTTTCAAAAAACAACCTCCATCAATTAATGTGTCTCATATAATATTTGGATGGTTTTATGGACATATGGGCTAACCCCAGGTCTGGATGCAAGTTTAGCCCATTTATGTACGCGTATATAAACATTTTTACATTTAGAAGCGATTGGCCCAGAAACTGGATGGTCCCATGGACAAGTGGGCTAACCCACAGTTTATTTTTCAGTTTCTGTGACAATAGTTCACATCCAGAACTGGGGTTGGCCCATATGTTCGTAAGACTGTCTACTTGCTGTACTGACATAGATTGTCAAGTATAATAGCTTCAGTTGTGCTTTGATTTAAATCACAATATTTTAATGGAAAAAAATAAACCACGTGGAGGCCGGGTTTGATCTTCCTTTTATGTAAATTAGCTGCATTTCCGGGTACCGGACTTGACCCTGTCTGGATGCTGCGTGGACCAGCATTCTGTGCAGGTCTATTCATCTGCAAAGCCTCGCATCACCACCTGTGAGTGTTCCCCTTGTTCTTATTCTGGTGAGGCCTAGATTCAATATATACCCAGGGAACTTTTAACACAGGCCGATCTGTACGTTCCGTAATGTTATTGGCAATGAAATAGCTTCCCTGTTGAAGCTTTCTGACCAAATGCATGATTGAGGTTGGGTTTCTTTGAAGTGTGGCAACGCAGAGATTCCTTCACATGTATGTGATACATCATCCTTCTGGCTAAGCACATAGCAGTACAAAATGTGGGGATTATATGAAGAGCTGAGCAGTGGGAAGCACTGTAGCCACACCTCCAGGGTTGAGGGTTTGAATCCTGTCCTTGGCTCTGTTTGAGTAGTGTTTGCAGGTTCTCCTTAGGTTTCTGTGGAATTCCTCTGGCAAATGTACTGTTTCCAGAGATAGTACTGCATAAATAAAGCAAGATGGGTTGTATAATGTCTGAATGAAGCGATGAACGCACTGTTGTAGTTGCCTGCTTAGACTGGCATGTTCATCCCTACAGCTCGTGAGCTGGTATCCTCCGAGTACTACATCTGGAACTCCACCGGTGACGCCCCCGTCTCCTCAGGGCTCGCTGTGCTGTAAGGGTCCCCCTGCTGGCTGGATGTCTGAATGCACAGAGAAAGACTGGAAAGGCACTGCCTGGTGCTGCAGTAGAATGAATCACCTTGTTCCTGTGCTCAGCTCCCCAGCATGAATGACAGAATGATCCAAGTGCCAGGGCCTATCAAAGGTGATGGAAGCTGACTCTCTGGGGTTTCAGTGTCTGAAAAGATCCTAACGCTTTCAGAAATGGAGGATGACAAGGTGACTCTGGACAGACTGGCAGACCAACATCTCCTGTACATGTTAGTTGCAGCAATGACCTGTTGGTTTCTAATGACCCTCCTGACTGCAGTGAAAGACGATCTTGAGAAGAGGATGTTGAGCTCCCCTGATGCACTAATGGGCACCCTGGTGCTGACCTTAACAGCGCCTTTTTGGGTCGGTCCCAGTCACTCTCAGCGTTCGTGAAACACATCACTGGAGCACGTTGCTGAAGGGTTGGGTTTATTCAGATATACTGTTAAACTATACTGTGCAGTGCTGGGTTGGCTTTTTCTTTAACAAGATTAAACCTGTATTTATATTTGGCTTTGACATTAGGCCTTGATTTAGGAACATATTTTCCTGTGCTGTGGCCCATTCAGCTGCTCAGGAATTTTAAATACGCCCTTGTCCCACCACATCCCCTGCCGTAGGGGCGTCCCCCTGCTCACACAATCCCACTCCAGTGCCTCTCAATCAGCCTGGTAATTAGCAGCCGGGGGCCCTGCAGCCAGTTGGAGTGGAAGGTGACCAGCAGAGGGTCCAGACTTTTGATGTGGAGGGGGTTCTCATCAGAGCTACAAAGGTCCTGTCTAGAGTAGTGGGAACCCCACCCCAAACAGCCCAAGGCTCTTCAGACATACTGCTCTACTGTGCTGGGGCTCCTGTTGGGTAACTGAACAACTAATTGAGAGTCCAAATGTGGAGGAGGACCTGAATGATGGGAGATGGTCAAGCGTGGGGGTTTCACATCAAGTAGGTGGGCCTCTGAGCCTCTCTCTCTTTTCTTGATGGAAGAAAATCAGTCTGACAGCAGAGGCATGACTGACAGACCATTTGTGTCACTTGGCTCTCAGAGTCCACTGTGTCTTTAAGTCTGCGATCTGTACGAGCTCAGTAGGAGTTTCGCAGTGACAGTGTGGGGTGGCTTCACAGACAGCGTTTTGTTTCACACCCTGGAGCAGTTAACGTAGACTGACAGCGCATGTTTTGCGCTCAGGCCCTTTGTCTGGGTGAATTGTGAGTCACTTACACGCTGTGTGTCCTCACTTTGACTGATGATATGTTAGGTGACACCAAGTCTGTGGGAATGGAAGGGGGGGGGGGCAAAGGACCAAGAAGCAGGTCTGTCCATGCGGCCTGGGAATTTCTTCTTGCTCTGGGTCAGCTCTGCTCCCCCCCTTACCGATTCCCAGGCTAATCCTCAACACGCCGGTCTTAGAAGGCATATCCATTGTACCCTCTGTATGCTTTCTGGCCTCCCAACCTGAGCCTCAAGCAAGCCCCCCCCCATGTAGAATCAGTGCCTCCTCTTTCAGGCACGGGCACCGACATTTTTCACTTGCTGTGCTTGACCCTGTGTTTATGGGGAGGCTGAAGACCGATGACACAGCATCTCCTCCTACCTGACCATCTCTGAAGTGGTGAATCAGCTTCTGGAGTCTACATCTAGTTCATATTCTGCTGAAACTCTTGTAGTGGCAGTCAGTCTGCAGGTTTAGCCTGTGACCAGATTGCAAGAGTTTTAGGGTCTTCCGGCTCTATCACTAAGGAATTCAGTTTTTAGAAATCTTGCGTGTAACTGAATCAGAACGTAAGCTACTTATGTAAGCATAGGTGTCTAATAATAACTAAAGACGTCAGCAGTTATACGATGGGTGGTGTCACTGGTGGAGGAAAAAGTTGCCTTGTGTCCCACTGTTGATGGGTGGTAACGAGAGGTCTGTCGTCTGGCCCCCTCCTTCCAGCTGATTGAGACAATATTCTCACGGATTTTCGCCCAGAACATTGACTATGACCGATCCCTTGTCAATGGGAGCCAGTCGGTCACATGGCACCTGTCCCCCTCCCACAAACAGGACAGCCATTGCTTTCTGGGCTTTTACTCTCCCGTTTTGCTTTGCCATCGTTCCTTGCAAGACTGGCTTCTAGGAGTGTGTGTGTGCCAGTGAAAATCCTGCGTGAAATTTAAGGGCGTGGCCAAATGTCCATGAACTCGACTCCTAGTGGTGGCTGGGGGCCCATCTGATTTCCAGATGTGCCTTTGTTAATTAAATTAACAGCAGCCCACTAATTTAGGTTTGAGTGTGACGCGATGCAACTCACGCTTGCAGATCTGTGAAACATGAAAATTATTCATGATGAAAAGGAATCTTTGATTGCCTCCTGTTGGGCATCTTTGACATTCCTGTAGCTGCTTTGCAGCTGACCAGGGGAGGAGCAGCATAAATCATCTGTCAACTGCAGCTTCAGCTTCAGTCAGCTGGCCAGCATTAAAGGTTCAGAGGCACATCGCCTCACCTCTCCTATGCCATGGTGATTCAAAAGGAAAACCATACATCTAGGTCAAAGGCAAACTGGATACAGGGACAGCCACTGATAAGAGAAAGACTCCTGGAGGCAAGAAGATGGAACTGCAGAGCTGGGTTATCCTATTGTATCCTGGGAACAGAGGGAATACCTTTAGTGAGTCGTTCCACTTTCAGACACTCGCTGCTGTTTGATATTGAAGAGTTAAAACGAGTAAGACAGACATGTTTGCATGCATATACACATCATTTACATCGCAGGACGTATGTGTTGGGGGTGCCAAAAATTTTTTCAAGTAACATAAAAAGAAGGCTTTACAAGACGCTTATATGTGATGTATTCATATTTCTTCCATATTGTCTTGCAACTTTAAACATATAAGCCTACACCAAGGAGCATATGTAGCTTGACAGAAACTGGCACAGCATCGTTCCGTTCGCAACTGATATGTAAGCTACGGAAATCGTTCCGTTGGCCTTTGGCTCCGCCTTGTGGTCAATTTTTCTAAATACACTGCCGTCAATACACGACCTTCTGCAACATTCTCGGTGGGATCAGTTAAACTTTAAACTTACAAAATAACACTAAACCACATTTTGAAAAAGCATTTGCTAAATCATTGTGACTAACGGGAAGTAAATTACACTTGGTTCTTGACATTTTCAAACTGCTATAAGCCAATTAATGACCTCAAAGAAAACTTCTAGTCTACAGAACCCACGTATATGCAATTTTGACGAATCAAAAGCTGGAATAAAAATTGCTGGGAGAAATATTAACAACCTCAGATATGCAGATGATACCAGTCTAATGGCAGAAAGTGAAGAAGAACTGAAGAGCATTTTGTTGAAGGTGAAGGAAGAAAGTGCTAAAGCGGGCCTGAAACTCAACATTAAAAAAACTAAGATTATGGCATCCAGACCCATCACGTCTTGGCAAATAGAGGGGGAAGAAGTGGAAGTAGTGTTTGATTTAATTTTCTTGGGTTCAAAAATCACTGCAGACGGAGACTGCAGCCATGAAATTAAAAGAAGCTTGCTCCTTGGAAGGAAAGCTATG
>JAACJT020000021.1:1908033-1920737 GCA_009936485.2 Gymnarchus niloticus | reverse complement strand
ACAGGGCGGCCTGGCGTGCTGTGGTCCATGGAGTCGCGAAGAGTCGGACACGACTGCGTGACTAAACAACAACATATGCAATTTAGCTTTCATTGTTTCACATGAAAGGTACAGTGCTGGTTCCTGCATTCTTGACAGGGCTAACAGGTTTCACCAAACAAATAAGTACTTCAAAATATTACGGTATTTCAGTTGATTGTGAGAAGCATAAACCTGGAACATCGGCTGTCTATAAACTGACCTCACCCCTAGTTGGATGGTCTTAGAACGCTGCAGTTATGGGCACAGATTTAACCCATTTGTACATATTGACATCAAGAAGCGATGGGCACAGAAACTGTGGGCTTAGCCCACTCGCCCACGGAACCATTCAGTTGTGGTACGTTTGGATAAAAAAGAAGTCCCAAACGGATAGTGCTAAAGTTGAGCATGAAAGGAAAACATTTTTGCAGCAAACTTCTGTGACTTCTTAGCTTGTGAGCACAGAGATGGATGATCTTTACGATTAGAGTTTTTTTTTTTTACTGTTGTCCGCACTTTGATTTCATTCTGGAAAATAGTGCTTAGTGATTTGTTTTGAAGCCAGTAATACAAACATGTTTTGATTGGATTTGTAGCATTTTGGAAAACAACAGGTGCACTTAGCTCACCAAAACATTTTGTTGTAAATTAAGCACAGTATGATAACCGCAGTTGTTAACAATATACATGACATTGTAAGCATGCACGTACGCACGCAAACACTGAAGTTTATTTTCAGGCTATGCCCCCCGTTTCACTGCCGTGACCTAGACATTCGAAAAGAACAAAATATGTCATGAAAAATAAAAAACGTCGTCACAAAACCCGCAACAATGACATTCCGAGAAATTTTCAAACGCTCCTTTAATGAAAAATATCACAACGCACGTGGTTACAACAGTAACTCACTGCTCGGAAACACTGCCGCTCCCACGAGTGTCGTAAAGCCCGCCCCCGACTTAGGCGGTCGTGCTTTACGGCAGTAAGGACCAGCGAAGGGGCGTAGAGAGACGGCACGGGGTTGTGTGCCGTGAAATCTCCTAAAGGTTTAACGCTGCTACCAGGTGGACTACGGTTACGGTTAAGCGCCTCTCGCTTTACAGATTCTGTTTGTTTTGGCTGACAGTTTTCCCTGAATGACGTGGGATGGCTGAAGTACCGCCTGGGCCTAGCGCACTACCTGCATCCCCGGTTGAAATTATTCCCTTCCCCGGGGGTGGGTGCACTGCCCCCGGGGGAGGGGACGAACGAGATTGTGTACGAGGAGATCCGGTTAAAGCGGGGACAGGACAACTTCAACAAGCTTACGAAGGGAAGGGAATAAGTAGAGTAAACCAGAAGCGCATGTGCTCCCATCCGTCAGCTCATTTTCACACACAAGCGCAGCAACAACTCAACGGCTTGATCAGCGCAGCCGAAGACAGCCACCAGCCCTGCCATCACCGTAGCCGTGTTCACAGCCATCTTCACCACCCCGTCCATAGACCGCCTGACAGCCAGAGAGGCGCTGCTGAGGCCCATGGCGGAGCGCAGAAGAACTGTCTCAGCGGCAGCAGTCATGGGGAGAGTCCGCAGCGGAACCGCTCTCCTTCGGACAACGGCATCTGTGGCGTGCCGGCCGTGACCAGGACCGAGCCGAGTCCCGGGGGGGCGGATGGAGAGGAGCTGGGCAGTGCCCGATGCCCGGAGGATGGGGAACTGTCATCTCCAGTGCTGGAAATGGCGAGGCTCGATCTGAATAGCACACCCGAAGACGCTGCCATTCAGTACGTGAGATACGAGTCTGAGCTGCAGATGCCGGATATCATGAGGTTGATCACCAAGGACTTATCGGAGCCCTACTCCGTTTACACCTATAGGTACTTCATTCACAACTGGCCTCAGCTCTGCTTCCTGGTACGTAGCCTGCATCCGCTTGATGGTGTTGGCAGTATCTTTGGTAGGAGTTAGCGTCTCTAGCTATGGCTGTGACAGCTGCTTGAACGCGTTTTGTTCGTGACCCATGATTGACTTTTTCCTCAGGTATCGGACTAAATGCTTAAATTCGTAACTAGCTGGAAAATCATATTGATGTGAAAGATCCCCCATCCATACTGGTGGTTGCGTGCCCCCCTTTGAAAACACGCCCGCTAGCGGCTGTCCCTCTGCAGGAACGGCTGTCAGTCATCTGGCCCCCTTCACACAGTTGAGCCCCACACAGCAGTAAAGTTACACCGATGACCTCATTGCCATGCATTTCAGACGTCTGAGGCTTGTGGGTGTGTATTAATGCACTGCTCCTGGACTGGCACATGGTAATATTGCTAATAATCTCTCTGACGCTTTAGGTTGCTCCACCCAAAGACGCAGGGGTCCCATTTACGGGTCGCCCAGTGCCACACGCTGCGCCCATGGCCACGAGCTCTCATGAGGCCAGAGCCTGCCAGTTGTTTCTTTTTGCTATGGGGAAATCCGGTTTTCCAAGAGTGTGCTGATGTTCAGGTGACTCTGGATGACTGTGGCTTTTGGGAGAGCAGGAGAACACAGTGTGTGCCCTCAGCATTGTTCCTCTGTCATTAGCCTAGGTATGAGATGTTGTGAGCCATATCTGAGTATGCTGGAGGTATAGTGAGGCTGTTTGTTTCCTCATGGCCCAGAATCCTCTGGGTTCTGTGTATTATGAAGCCGGTCAGTTTATCCCACTTTTAAAGTATGAGATTCCAGTTCTTCTGCACATGACGATATGATTGATGGCCATGTAACCAGAACTTAGTCTGTGTCTGTGCCTGCTGTTAGGGTAGTTAAAGGTTTCCCCTGTTGAGGGGTCGTCTCCACAGCTCGACATGGAGTCTGGCGTTGGGCCAGAGGTGGTTTTCCCACTACCTCTGTGTTGCTGCTCTTGGGAGAATGCATCTTTAAATATTGAGTATATAAAGCAAGGATGGTCTTTGGGTGTTTGTGTCTTTTGCATGATAGTAAATGTGTGTTCAGGAATGTAAGCCAGACCATGTGTGGCCCACTGGAGGCAGGTCTTTGCCAGCTGTGATTTGACTCTACCTGTATGAGTTGTATGTAGTGATGGGACAAATGAGGCTTCAAAACCTGTAGCGGGTAGGAGTATCCCAAACTAACCAATCAATGCTGGTGATAGATATCCGTGTTTACAAAGCAGCTTATGTCCAGGCAAGTGAACCATTAGGTGACCAAACAAAGCCTAAAACTCAGCTTTGCCAGCTTTTTTTTTTTTTTTTTGGTGTTTTCGATGAGTCTCCTGCCCTTGGAACCAGTGGGTCTGTTCACGAGGGTGTAGCTTTGGTGAAGAACCTGCCATTGCATTACCCATATCCTTCACTACCATTGCTGTGCACAGGCCAGGGTGCAGCAGGAGTGTGTGGGGGCCATCGTCTGCAAGCTGGATATGCACAAGAAGGTGTTCCGCCGGGGCTACATCGCCATGCTCGCCGTGGACTCCAAATACCGCAGGAAGGGCATCGGTGAGAACCTGCAGCTGCTGTGCTACGCATCCCCTGCTGCTCCCCCTGGTGGCGGTGTGGCCTCCTCCCCTCATTTGCTCTGCCCCCCCCCCCCTTCTCTTCCAGGCACTAATCTGGTGAAGAAGGCCATTTACGCCATGGTAGATGGAGATTGTGATGAGGTAAGGGGCACCTCTGGGTGGGGTTAGCATTAGCTAAGTGGGTACAGGGGCTCATCCTGTGCTCATCGTCCCTCCCCAGCAGGCATGGGCCAGTTTCCAGTTTTAAGGTATACCGCGATTTGAAAAAGTCACGGTTTCAAAACCACTAAAATTTTCCGTCATACCGTCCCTGCGGTATGAGCTGTTTTTTTTATGACTTGTCAAAGACAGAAAGTGCAGGAATCCCTCAGGTTGTGTGCAGCATTGAGTAACCCCTCCAGTTGGTGTGAGCAGTCAGTCAGCTGTGTATGATGGCCGAAGGAGGTGAATCCCTGAACTATTCCCCCCGTCGAAAAAGTCGGCTGTATGGGAATTTTTCGGGTGCCGAAAAATCACAGGTGGCCACGGATTGGAGGGGGAAGGTAATCTGAAGAGTGGCTGCCAGAGGAGGCAATACTTCAAATATGACTTCACATGTATGGAAGCAGCACCCATCGCTCTTTGTGACTCTGTCTTGAAATGAACGTTTATAACCAGCTACGAGAGTTAGCGTGTCTAGCATTGGTGAAATAAGTAGCTACCGAGGCAGCTAACATGGCTGATTAACTAGCTAACAGCAGTGCAGAGAAGTACGAATTTTCTGCGGAATTAGTATTTACTTTGGTACTATAATTAAATTTAGCTGGTATCACAGCTATACTTTTTTACAGCAAAGAGTTCAATTATTTCTGTTCTGAGATTGTTGAGCTGCAGGTTTAGGCTCCCTTAAGGGACTGCATTTATTTAAATTTTATTTAGAAGAATTCAATAAAATAAACTTAACATGTTTACTAATGTTCTGAATATTCTATATGTTGTTGAGAAATAAAATAGATTGTGTTCAATGTAAAAAAAAAAAAGAAAAAAAAGTTAATTTTAGAGCTGTAATCACAATACCATGATACTTTTGCTTAAGGTTATCATACCGTCAGAATCTCATATAGGCCCATGCCTACTCCCCAGGTGGTGCTGGAGACAGAGATCACCAACAAGTCAGCCCTGAAGCTATACGAGAACTTGGGCTTCGTGAGGGACAAGCGGCTCTTCCGCTACTATCTGAACGGCGTGGATGCACTGAGGCTCAAACTGTGGCTTCGCTAGCAGCACCACCTGCCACCCACCCCTTCCCCAACCGACTTTGTGCTTCGACCACTTCCAGTCTCAGAACCCTATGTGGACATGGGTTCAAGGAACAAGTGTCCTGTCAGCTGAGGTGGGGGGAAGAAAGACAGACTGATTACGAATAGCTAAGGGCACATGAGGAGAATGCAAAAGCTATAAAGAATTAAAAGGAAAATATCATGAGAGATTTTTGAATGAGTTGCTCACCCTGGCATGCGGAGTGTATTGTCAGGCCCAAATGAGTTGTTCTGGCAGGGTCTATCCCCAAATATACGTCCCTCTTTGCCCAGCACCTGACCACACTGTGTGATTGGTTGCACTGGCTGCCACAAGATAGCTGCCTGTCCAGACCTCAAAATGGCAAAGCGATGTACAGGCAGCCCTCTGACTTTTACTTTTTTTTAAGGACAATAGTAATGGAGGCACAAACCTGGAAAGTGCACAGTTTAAAATTGATAAAATGGTTGCAAAAAAAATTTGTGAAACATTTTTATTGCATTTTCCCTGCATTTTAGTGAGTGAAGATGTTTATGGGGGATGGGATTGGTGGCTTGGCGTGTGTGTTTTTGCATGAAGAGAACATTCTGGAACAGCAGCCTAATCTGCAGTGGAGTCCTGCTGGCCAACAGCATTGCACACTTGACAGAGTAATTCGTACAAATGCTCGTTTCTGCGCGACCTTTCATAGAAACTTCACACAGAAGATATATAAGATAATATATATTTTTAAAAGCACATTCAGACCTCGCGTTTGGGCAGACATACACACATACTGCTCATTTCTGCCGCTGAATGGGACCTTCCAAAGTGTCGCTCAGTGTGAAACTGTGCCAAGAGATTGTTGGAGGTGTGATTAGGGGATGTAAATACCCCAAAAGTGTTTGTGTTCCTCCGTGTAGGCCTATGGGTTATTTATTTTTCTCTTGGTAACATCACTGTGTCCCGTATGGATCACGTTAAATCTATCCGCTCTCCATCCATACGAATGGATGCTCCCAAAGAGCATTTTCTTCTTTTAGTCCCTCCACTCAACAGTAGTAGATTCAGGCGGAGGAACTGGTGGTGTATGCCTGTTATCACCTTTGATGTGTTGCTGCAGTTTAATCTGCATGCCTTGCTCTGCTTTCATCTTCACTGGAAAAGTGCTGGATTTTAGATTTTTGTTTCTCGCCTTTTTTGTTCCTACTAACTGAAAATGTTAGCATTTTGATTTCATTTGGAACATTGAACCTCATTTCATGCAACATTCTGCATGGGTGCTGTTGCAGTACTGCTTCGGTTCCTCTCGCCGCTCCTGTAATGTCGTGTAGATGCAAGGGTTGGGGCTTTCAGATCACTTTCATACCACAGCCCTACCTCTCGGCGCCCTCTTAAGTCACCTCAGCAACACTTGCTGTTTTGGTTACTTCCAGGTCCTCAGAATTTAAGGGGTAAGTGATGTTTCAGGCTTGTTTTGTTTTCGTCTCGGCAGCACTAGTGTAGGGCATATCAAGCACTTGTTTACTTGCATCAGCAAAGTGATGGGTGTCATTGGGTCATCACTCTTGACAGAAATCTTCTTATTGAGAAGCTGGAATAGTGTTTCAATGCTGCAGCTCCCTCCCCACTTGATGTCAGTACCACTACAGTTTTAGTATAGTGAAATGTTTTTAGAACTTTTGATAATTAATTTTTTTGGTGTGGAAACCAGCTTTGTCCGTCCATTAAGATTCCCACTGAACTGTTGCATGTAACCCCTGTCCAGTATGTTTACCAGTGTGTGCACTTGGAAACTGATGGGGATTACCAATGTTGTTTTGCTGCCAACAGAGCTCCTCTGTGTTTTCAGTTTAGGATTCTGTTCTTCATATGAGTATGCATTGAGTAACTTTGGTAGGTGTTTGGGTGGAAGGGTTTTTCTAAGTTAATTTTTTGTTGGTTGGATTATTATACCCTCTCTACGAGGTGCAGGGGCCCTCCATCATGTGCCTACTTTGGATCAGGTGTCTGATGGGCTGCTAGTTCCCCCTTCAGCCTGTAGCTCCTTCTCCAGCAGATGGTTTGTCTGCTCTGGTTCCTGCCACAAGAGTTTGTTGTCCTGAAGAGGAAAAGGTACCAAGGATCTTAATGTAGGGGGGAGATTTTAGACAGCATGGGCCAAAGTAAAGTCTCGTCGCTTTTCTGGCTGGCTGACTGGGCTCAAGTGTCAAATCCATGAGGTTTCTCCTTCACCTTGGTGTTAAAGTTGGTACCATGCAGTGACAGAGTGACCACTCCCCTCTCCATGAAAACAGGAAGAGAGATTCTGGGCTCTTTAGTGGTCATATTGTCCTCTCTGAGATGCTGCTTGTATCCAGCTGTGGTTTTAATCTGGTGACTGGGTCCTGTAGATATTCCTGCTAAAATACTCGTGCCTCTGGGGCTGAACTTTGTGGAGGGAAGAGGGCAGCCTTGCATGTAGATAATTTTACTCCCTCCCTTTTTGGTTTATTTGCAGAATGTATTGCAAGGTGACTTTTTATTTAAAGTGGTCAAAGGTTGGTAATAAATTATTTGGTTTTTAAAAAAAAAAATGCTGTCAGGTGGCTGCTTTACTCATGGTCTCTTTTTTTTTTTCCTTGATGAAAACTGACCCTCTGGTTTTTCTGTACTTGTTCTGCTGTCATGTGACCTCCTTCTTTGATTGACGTGTTTCACCAGTTAATGATCAGTGGGAATCTGTATATTTTTTCTTTGCACATAGAGCCATGACCAGCTGGTGTACAGCATCATTTCAAGATAAGGATGGATGATTATGGTACTGTAATCATTTATCCTAGGCCTATATGGTGTGAGTCAAGAAAGTTCATTTAATTATGCGCATTTGTTTTTTAGCCAGCTACCAAGCTGGCTGGCAGATTGGAATAAGAATCATTTTTCAGAATGTGGGCTGAAATTCTTTTAATTCTCAGATTGATTTTAATTTCAATATAAAATTTTATGCAGCCATACCTATCCATTTTTAAACCCTTATCCAAATTTGCAGTATCATTGTCCATCTGTAGGGGTGCTCTTATTTCCTAGCATCAGTAACTGAACCCATTAAGAAGAACCTCTTATTCATTTCTTGTTTAGGACACATTTCCCTGTGTAATGAGCGTCCTTTTAAAAGGTCTAAAGAATTGTGAATTATCCAGCAAAGAGCAAGAGGAGAGCAGGTGAAAGCAGGTTTTGTCATGGTAATTGTAAAGATATCAGCTGAACATATGTCCAGTACAATTGGGAACTGTCTTTTATAGTGCTTATATGAATTCATAGGAAACAAGCCAATGCAGTGTTTCTTAGCAGGTTTCTGAAGCCCTAGACTGAATGTGAAGGACTAGTATAAATAGCGGGAACATCTGATGTGGATGTATTGGGTGTCCAGTATAATGGACCTACAGTACATGGAGTGGCTGAGGGACAGAAATGGATTGTTTGCTTTGAGGAGGCACACTCCAGCATGGTCATTTGGAAGATTTTATTTCATCAGTACAACGCAAAATCTGACGTGGTTATCCTGTTTAACCAAGGTTTTCCGTGTTTGAAATAAAGCGGACTGTTAGATTGTGTTGGACTACTTATAGTGAGCTGTTTTGAGTATCAGTGCTTTCACAAGTGAACAGTTTTGTGAATGAGACTGTAACCTTGTAAAGATGTTCTACTGACCTTTCGGGCATTAATCTTTTTTCACCTACAGTGTATTCGATTGTTAATGTTGTATATCAAAATCTAAGCATTCCTTGAGTGAGGGAGTAACTTCCGTCCTGGTCCTGCTGAGTCGGCTCTGCTGTCTTTGGGTTACCCATGCCCTGGTCCCAAATCCACAGTTTCCTTCAGCAAGCAACAGACTGTTCCAGGCCAAGCTATCTTCTTCCTGTGGCAAAGAACCCTCCGCCCTTGGCTTTCCTTCTATCCCAGTGTGGCTCTTGTTCCCAGATGGATCCCTGGAGCGTTGATCGCAGCTCCTACTTTCCTCCCAGTCCCGCAGCCAGGGCACAGATTGGTCTGGGGCTTCATTTCCAGCCTGGAAGTTCAGTTTGGTTCTCCTTGACCCTCTATCACCATGAGAGTCTTCCTCATCACCCAGAGAACAGCCAGCACTGTCTTTCCCAAGGTCTCTTGAAACCTGGCCTTCATCTCTGAAGAAGGTCCCCAGTCCAGCCCAACAGGTCTCTGCCTCCCTCCTTGCAGGGGCCTCCAGACTTGGCTCTAAAAGGTCCTCAAAGACCAGACCCTCCCCATTCAGCACATCCCAAAAGATGTCCCTCTCAGCATGCCTCTTCACCAGCTGAGCTGGATGGTTCCCCTCCAGGCCTGCTTCAACTGATAGGATGTGAAAGAGAAGCATGTTTATTTTTTTCAGTCCTACCCTGTAACTAGCTGTGGAATCCCCTCCCTCCAGTCTCACCGGTGCCAGTCACGACGAGCCGGGCCGCCCTACGTTCCTCCCTCTGCCGATGAAGCTCCTGAGCTCGTCGTCGGTGAGCCCGCCGCTGGCTGCAGGCCTGTCGACTGGAGACTACTTGTGCCTCTAGCACTTCTCCCTGACCATTTGCCCAAACCCGGATGTTTGTTACTGCGATGTGGCCGTAATGCAAATGAAGCCAGTAGTGTGTCCAATCAGGCACACCCATTTATCTAGTGCAAGGGCAAAAGAACAGTATAATTTAGGCCCACTCTTCCAGACCGCTCCAGTTTGGCATTGGGCCCAGGCAAGACTGCCCATCGGTAGCTGCCACCTCACACAAGCAGGACTTGAACCGAGAACCTCAGAAGTTATAGCTAGCACAGCTACTCACTGAGCCACCCAGGTACTTGAAGTTACACCCTGTTCTAGGAAAATTAATTCAAAAATGTCTTAAAAGCTGAGTGTTAAAGTAAGGCAGCACCCAAATAAGATCTGAACCCAGGCCCATGGCACTGGCAGACAATAGTGCTAGCTACTGAGCCACCATGTTCTGAGAAAAGAGAACACTTTTGCTAGTATTTGAGTCATCAGGTTTAACCAATAAAACTGTTCTAGTATATCTTGTGGTAATCTATAAGTAATATATCTTAAGTAGACAAAGTCTACTTATTTTAACTGATTTTTTTGTTTTGAGGCATACATTGAGTCCTGATTTCCACTGAGTGGGCAGAAACATCTGTCTTCAACTGACATGCTGGAAAAATCTGACATGTAAACTGTATTTCAGAGTAGTTCCTGAACTGCTGTGAGAAATCCATCCATTTTCCATAATCACCCATCCAGTACACAGTCAAGGTAACTCTACAGCCTCTCCCAGGAAGCACTGGGCAAGAAGCAGGGCACACTCTAGTACAGAGACGATATCCAGTTTTACCTATACTGCAGGACTTTGAACATGGCTGGTATTACATACAACCAGAACCAGGAGTTAAAGCCAGCTTCTCAGGGCTTGGATTTAGAACATCAGTATTTTCTAAGCTGGAAGAAAATGTACATTTGCTCACATTGGATGCAGCTGCCCAAAACTTGCATATCTCCTTCTACATCCCAGTCTGATGTGAATTGTGAGTGGTGAAACAAGGCAGCACTTAATGGAAGCATGGTGAGCTGCAAGTGTGTGTGTGAAGGATACTTAGTGTTTCCCTGCCCAATACTTAAGTATTGTGGAGTTAAACTTCACAAAATACCACTAGAACATTCTCTGCAAAGCACCTGCAGGTAAAAACCTGGTTTGTTGACTTTGTGACTTGTAATCCGATGGATTCTGGGCAGTTTACAAATAGTTTAGCATATGCTTTTTGATGCTGTCCAGGGATCATGTGACAGGAACATATCCCTTACACATCAGGAGGCAGAAAGGATGGGCTGATGTGATACCCTGCAGATTACTTGCCTGCAGGACAGGCTAGTCTGGAAGGTCAGAGATACCAAGTAGGAGAATGAGTAATGCAGCTATCAGCTGTGAATCTGAAGGATGCTGAGATATACTAAAAAATTGGAGAGAGACATTCTGGATGATGTTAGCCAACATATGACTCAATATTTAGACTGGTCAGCCACTACAAAACCTGCACTTACTGCTACAGATAGGCTTAGCCCACACTCAAACAGCAGTCAGATACAAGAACCAGCCTGAACTCACTGGACACTTCAGGGTCCCACTTGTACATTTTAAACCCTGAAAAATCCCTCAGGGTACAATTGAGTGGTGAGTATGCCATCTTGACAGAAGGTCCAGTCCCTCTGTGTACAAACGAACAAGATTCCCAGTGTGGGACACTCACAGCAAGGCCCATCAAATTATCCTAGCGCTCACACTGTAATAACGGAAAAATGGATACAGTATACTTAAAGTGCTAATTTCTGGATCATGTCGAGAAGAGAATCACCGCTACAATACAGTACGGAGATCTGCTGACAATATGGACAGCTACCCTGGCTATTTTGAATAAACCACAGAGGTTACCTTGCCTTGCGTGTACAGGAACCCTGCCTCCTTTACCTGCGAATGGCCTCCTTTGCCATAGCGCCCTCCTTGGCAGTGGATGGAAGAGTGGTGCACAAGACCACCTCTCCATCCTTTGTCCTGGATGCAATGTATATTGAAATAGAAAAAAAAAAAGATTATTGTTAAAAAGACTGGGCCACTATACTGTAATGACAAACATGTACTCATAATGAAGAGGTATCTCTTTTAACCAGGACCATGTGACTGGTGGCTCCACCCAGTGCTCCAGCTGTGGATGATAGCATTGGCTGCAATGTCTGGGGACAGACAGGACAGATATCAGTCGAGAGTATATAACGGACACAGCCTCAGCACATTGGAATCACGTTGAACTCTGTTGTCAGATCTTTCCATTTTAATAGAACAGCCATAAGGCCACTAATAGGTGCACATTCTGAGTAGGACTAGACATGCCATATTGGTGTTCCTAGTGGCTCAATGTCATGTGGTCTGACCTGAGTTCTTCTAGGTGGGTGGGACTGAATGATGCTGTGGCCCAAATTAGATGTGTGGCTGCCAGATCCGGAACCTACAGACAGCAGCACACAGATACATGCCAACTGACAAAGACAGATTAGCACAGACTAAAATCTGCCTAGACTAAACTAACTTCTTTGAGGAAATCCAGTTTTTAATCAATATTGTCCACAACTGAAGACTCATGTTATTTTAAACCACAGGGCTCAGGTACAAACCACAAAGGTGGGAGTAAGTTTTACATTTGCAAGTCATAAGCAAGTTGAGTCCAGTCAGTGTACTTAGACAAGGAAGTGCCCAATATCACTAAAAGTTAAAGTTACTCAAATTAGTAACAACAATTACAACAATTACATTAATTAGAACAATAGAACATATGCCATGATGTATTATTTTAAAAAAAATCTGGTTAGAAAGATCATATGGAAATTACAAGCTCAGATTTAGAATCTTAGAACAAAAGTGAATATACCTATGATGCAATTTTCAGTTAAGTCTAACTGAAAAAGTTCTGTTAGTCATGTCATTAAAATATATATTGTCTTGTTTACGAACTCACTGTAGGAGTAACTTACTTAAACAGCTTTACTGAACACAAAGAATACTTCATTTCCGCAATCCTCATTCTCACCCTCTCATGCAAAGTCCACTATGTTAATTATATATTCAACACATTACCATATAAGCATTATCCCCATATATATGGCTAATCAACAGAATGTTTGTTTGCTAGGCTGCTTGTTAAATACATTAGAGACTATCACAGAGTCAGCTGTGAAACGTTTAGGAGGGAACTTGTTAATATGGGGTTGCATGAGTTCAGCAGCTGTAGGGATGATGATCCCCTTCAATGGATCACTGCCTTGTCGTGGCGAAGGAGCTTGCGTAGTTCAGTGAAACTATGAGCTAAGCCGTGTAGGGCCACCCAAGACGGACAGGTCGTAGCGGAGAACTCA
>JAACJT020000021.1:1851995-1870347 GCA_009936485.2 Gymnarchus niloticus | reverse complement strand
GCACACAGCCCTGGGGGGAGCCAGTGCTGACGTTGATGGCCGAGGAGATGTGGGGGCCCACCCTGACCCTTTGTTTGTTTTAATGGCATTTCAGTATTGTGAGTGGCAGTGTTATTTTTCCATTTTTTTAATTTTTTCAAGAAACTTTTCTTGCAACCTTCACATGCCATTTTCCTCCTTTTGTCATGTGCCTCTGGGCATTTTGAGTGTGGCCTTGAGTCTCTAAGGTTAAGAATGCTGTGGTTAGGTCCAAAATGGGACACTCCTATCCTAACCATGATATTTTATTTTCACCGTTAGTCTCCATAGTGTGCAGGATAAGACCGTCTGTAAATTTTCATGCTATAATTTAATATTTCCCAGCATGAATAGTCACCCTGTTTTCATGAAAAGGGCTCTTTTTTTTTAAGGACCATAAGCTTTTACGGTTCAATGCAATTTTTTTTTCATTAATTTTTCTGTTAATAGTCTTTTTTGGCAATCTTTCATAATGTCATTCCTATACTTTCTTTGCATTAAACAGCAAGGGTTCCTATGTAGTAAATGTTTTATAGTTGTGAATTAATGACTTAAAGTAACCATATCATGTAAAATAATACAGAAATTGATTTAAAATGTACAGAAGGGATTAGATGGCTGATGTTATTCTATTTAACTCCTCCCATGGTGGAGCTAGTGCTCTGTTTGGTTTTGCTCCTAGAAAACTAGAATATGGCCGTAATACCAGTCTTTAGCTGTCTTGGACCCTGACACACGTGCCCCCGTTTAGTCTTTCCTCAGTCGGCAATATAGCTCCTTTGTTTTTCCTTTATATTTTTGGGTTCTCTCCCGGAATGAAAAGTCTTCCTCCCCAACAAAAGAGGCATTCCTTACCCAATCCTAATGTCACATGGACCTGTTCACCTTTTGGGCCTGAGAGATTCTTGCAACATCTTAATGATGCGTCGCACAAGTCACTGTCTGTGCACCTTGGTGCCGCGACAGCCAATGGGGTTAGCAGCTTTACATTGAGGAAACGGTAACATGACGCATCTCCCGAGTTTCTTTCGGGAGGAAAGCGTTTCCTGTGTGTCTATAGACTTCATGGATAGGAACGTCAAAATCATCACGTGCTGGATGTGCCTTCAGTACATTAGATAATAAAAATACTTTCCAGCCAACAATGTCATATGCTCTTCATGTGAATCCTTTGTAGGTTTAATATACATCTCTTCTGACCATCTGACGAATAGGGGAAGAGGGCAATGCCCCCCCAACCCCCCCATAACTTTACTTAGTCTTGACACCATGCTCAGAAAACATTTGTTTCAATATGATTTGTCGATTCAATTCAATGTATATAGCGCCTTTAACAAGGAGCATTGTCACGAAGTGCTTTACATAGTCCTCTGTCCAAAGTCCCCAGAAAGTAAACCAAAGGAAACCGTGGCAAGGAAAAACTCCCTCGGGAGGAAGAGACCTTGAGGGGACCCAGACTCTAGCAGAAACCCATCCTCCTCTGGCTGGCCCTAAACAGGACAAAAATCAGAACATATATTCAATTCAATTCATATACTCCTGTTCCCTCCTTGGAGACACTTCATGAGTCGGTTTGAGAGGTTCCACAATTGCCTGCAGAATCCCCTCTGCCCTCCTTGGCATCCAATGCCAGAATTGTCCAGAGACATGGTGGGGGTGTGGCACTTTTGATTTTGTATCAAAATGGTGAACAAATGTACAGCATCTCTCCCAGAGATTGATCTGGATTCCAGTAAGTCAGGGTGCGTTATGTCCCATCTCAATAACACATGCCCAGACCATGCTGATTTGGTGCGGTGCTGGAGTGGCATGGGATGCACCAGAGGTGCTCACCTGTATTGCTGAACAAAGCCACATTTGTTCTTCATCACTGTGGCAGGTGTGGTTACCCACTGTGGTCGTCATCTCCCCACCTTTTGCTTAATTTCTTTGGTACTTCAACAGCAACTGGCTTCCTCACTTCAAAATAAACATGACGGAGCACTTCTATAACATGGCGAGTCTCATATACCTTGGCGACGAAAGACATTTTAGTCTGTGAACATATTCTTCTACTAAAGCAAAGCTCTGTATGTATTCTAAAACTGAAGCACATTTCTTCCATCCTCAGTCCCCCATATGACAAAGTTTGAACACTAGGGGGCACCAAAATAATTTCATTGTGCTTTACGTCTTTATCCCACAATTTTACCGCAAAGACTGTAATGCTCTCTTCGAAGCACAGAGAATCGTGGTTTTTGAGGTTACAAGCTGTCACATTAGCTCTCAATGTATCCTGCTTCCCAAGTAGCTTTACAGAGACTGGGAGAAGTCACTTTTGCCTTGGATGTTTTCCCTTTATAGTAAAATGACATGTGAAAGTGATTTGTAGATGGTGAGACAGACCATGTTCTCATACTTCTTTTTCCGTAGCCTAACAATTAAGGCATTGAAATTACCTCAATGGCAGCTTTATGTTGACGCAGATCCATACGATAAACAGTTTGCGCCTCTCTACCAGAATCTGAGATTAGCAATCTCATGTTAGTTTTAAGTTCTTTTATCCCCTGAATAATTCCAAACATTCGCAGTGCACAAAGGGCTTCCATGAAGAACCAAAAACATTAACCGGACTCTGCTAGGTGGACGAAGGGCACATGAGTTATGGAAACAAGCCAATTTTGTTTGTGATTCGGACTTGGCGGGTGACTGCCTTTTTCTGATGGTTGCCTTGGCACAGCCAACTGAAAAAGACCCATCTATGTGAATGCCGCCCGTGTGATGGTGGTCTGTGTCCACACTTCCTTTCGGTGATACATTCCAGTCTTAGGTCCCTGGTTTTAGATGTTCGCAATAGGGAGGAACCGCGCCAGGAAGTCTGGACATGAGGAACATTTTTAGGATTTTTCTCCACCGCTTCTTTTTCGGTGCTGGCGTTCTCATACACATATGAAAGATGTATTCCTGACTGCTGTAGCATGAAAAGTCTGTAGAGTAGGTGAGATGTCTTACTACAGCGCTTGGTAAAAGGTAAGTTTCACCATTCCCCAGGCTTAGGACTTCTGCTGAGCAGGTTGGATAAAGACTCTTCCAGGACCATCAATGAATGAACCCCCAAAGCCCTCATAATCACAAAGATTATGTTTCGTTAAAAGTTTCTGCATTGACACAGGGGTTGGGCGCATTTGGAAGAACTTAAGGCGATCTGTCAGTGCAGTGTCTCAGGGTCAAACAGCATTTTCCACCCTTTGGTATGGTTCTGTCAAGCTTTCGGTCCGCCCACATCTGGATTCTACTTCAATAAGTTACCATGATGGGCACACCAGGGAGCTGAGAGAGTGTACATATCATCAATCTGTTGTTGTTAAAAACGTGGAATCGGACTGTCTCAGAGGTCTTCAGTGGCATTGCAGAATCATTTAAGGGCCTGCAAGCACCCAGGACCTTTTTGCAGTGAAGGATGAGTTCATAATACTTAGGTCATAAAGAGAAGGACGTTTTTGTCAGGTGAGAATAGGGTCCTCTTCCAATTTAGGCATACAGGTAAAATGGAAATGTGTTTGTGACAGGCCAAAACATGCTTTCAGTCTACCAGTTATGATTTTATAAAATACATAGATATTCTCGACATAGTACTACATTACAAACCTTGAGCCGACAGTTTTGATGAGGACGCACCAGGTCTATTTTGGAATGTGGTGACTCAGCTTGTTTTTCATCTTATTTCCCAACAAGGGCCAAAGCATCAGTCATGGTCTCATTCAGTTCAATGGCTACTGTAGTGTCTCTGGTTAATATATCGAGTCAATCATACACATGTCAGTGTTGTCAAAATAACCCCCCACCTTCGCAGGAATTCACTCGGATGGGGGTGGGGGGCTAATCATCTGGTTATCATTTTCTTTTGATTTTGCTCCTGCCAGCAAGACCCCCTTGCTCAAAAACCCCCCTCCCCCTCAGGGTTTATTTCCAAAGAGCCACTTTAAACTTCCACTGAAACAACAATAAAAGCATCATCTCTGCCCACGACTCATTAACTTTATAAGTAACAACATTCGCTGATGTAGCTTACCACGATTTTTCAAAAGATCGCTCCTCCAGAAAAACCAGGAGGGTCCTGGCCCTTCCCGCTAGCAGGTGGTGAAGATACCATAAGCAAGACAAACATCATCTTGGTAGAATCCTGGCTTGTCCGCAAGAGCCATTACATGTGAATTTTTGCACATACATATCCTTCAGCCTTCCAAGTGTTTCACAAAATAAATCGGCCTGGCAGCTTTGTAAAGCAAACATTTTAATGGCAAGCACGCCTGCAAAGGGACACTGAGAGCTGTTGTGAAAATGATCATATTTCTCTATTGTTTTTCCAGGAAATGGGTTTGTGGGTAACTGGCAAAATGAAACGCTGCTTTTTTTTGGGATTTTCAAAATGTTGCCCAGAACCGGCGCATAATATGGGTATAGAAGCACGGTGCGCCAAGCCAGTGTCAGAGGTCAATTCGCCATGGTTATCATTTGGACACAGTCCTTGGAGTAAGAGACCGAGCAAAATATTGGTCATTTCATGGTTCATTCAGAGTGAAAATTATTTCACAATGCTTTATCCGTTTGTGACCCTAGAGGTCATTGATGAAGTGAGGTGATAAAGCTTTCATCTTCATCTTGCTGTTTGCCTGACTAATTTGTTGCACTCTTTCTAGACAGGCAGACAAAAAACTGTTCACTCAAATCAATTTTCTGGAAGCCAAAAATATTGTGTTTGTTATTTCTGCCCACGTTCTCCCTTGGCTCGCTATTGGTCTGAATCATGCGCCATCAAAAACAAACCTGCAGGAGAAAGCGGTGGGACGTAAAACGCTCTGGGATGCTGGTGATTAAGGAAAATTCGCTAATAATTATTGAACTTGTTAGTGAGGAGAACACTGTTGATGTCAGGCCAAGTGCTGCCATTAGTGAAAAACAGAAGCAGATTATTTTTTATGTATATTTGGAGAGAAATTATATTTATCACCAAGCTGTGTGGGTAATATTCTTGCCTGAAGCTTGGGTTCCAGCCTAAAATGCCTGCCAGCCATTGTGAGGGCACTCTGTTGAACTATAGCCGTACAATAGATGTCACGATTATTGCACGATACAGATCAGCAAAATGAAAGATTCAGTGGAAACTGAAATGTTGGCACTGAAGTCAGAATGACTCAAATCTCCCACTATGACCTGAGTTAGATAGTGAGATAGCGACAGTCGGCCATTGTGGACTGAGCCATTTCTCCCAGGCCACGGCCCCTTGTTCTGGGTAAAAATAGCTGTAGAAACTGAATACAGAAAATTTTTGGCGTTCATGTCTGTCACATCTAACTGCCTACTTTTCCATCATCTTTGATTTACTGTAGCCCAGAAGCCAACTCCCCTGGAAATGAGGCTGTGTTTCAGGCATTATTCTATTATTGCGGCTAATGTTATATTATATTATTTAACAAGAATTTGTATTTTTTTTTGTAGCGATACTATCGCAAAACTCAAGATTTTTCTCAACAAAACAAAAATGATCGATTTGGCCCAGGCTTCAGCACCACTGCCTCCTGAGAGAGTTATGAAAGAACATCACATTATTGCACAGTAATCCAGGGGCACGCCCTTGTTTTCTTAGCACTGTGTGGTATCTGAGGAAGGGATACATTAATGCTGGGGCACCGGTAGTGCCTGACCTCCCCTCAGCACAGCCCCAGGAATAACTGAACCTTTCTGGAGCAGTCCAATTCACGGTGCTGAGCAGCTGGGGCCCAGCTTTGTCCAGTGGCATGCACAGGCCACCGAGAACAAGCCTTCCCACCCTGATCACCAGCACCACCCCCGCACCTTCATCTTCGAGGAACAGCAGTAGCTCCAAACCTTTTAGAGCTGTTTTCCATATTGCAGGAAATCCTTATGTGGTCCAACCATCCTTTTAAAGGGATCCTCTGTCATCCTTCATCTGGACTTTATGACTTCACCGAGCTCTGAGCTCCTCCTTGGCCTTTCACTTCCTTCCTGTTACATTCACACTGTGTAGCCGATATTCTCTCTAGCTGTAACATCCAGAGCAAGGTAAATGTATCTTTAGTCTAAGTCCTAGTCAAGGTTTTATTCATGTTTTTTTGATTGGTTTCCTCCTTGATTATTTTCTCCAGTATGAGTGTCTCCATCAATGGTGTGTTCATAACTCTCCATACAGAAAGTCACCTCTTAGACTAAACACACACCACGACTACTAACCTCATTCTCCGCAGAAAGACATTGGTCAGGTCTTCATTTCCTAATTTGTTTTTCGGGATTTCTGAGTTTCGTAAATCAGTTTGTTCTGTCACCTTTGTTTGCTCAGACGTTGCCGTTGGATGGGAACAGGCTGTATGCTGACCACAGGAGGGACATCGGGAAGTAGCTTGTGGTTTGGATTCCCCTTATAAACTTTCATTCTACTTAGCTCATTTTCTACTTGTGGCGCTGGTTTTACTTATACACATTCTGGTGTGTCGCCAGGGTAAACGCAAAATTGTCGTGGATGGCAGAGAAAAAGAGAAGGCAGAGTATTTGCCGAGGGAGTTTATTTACAAGTTGTACTTTGAAGTTGTTCTGTTTTCCCCAGGAGCTGAACCTAGACTGTGCTGTTTTTGTTGTTAAAAGGCGGGGGGTCTCAGGACTGGAGGAGAGCTGTGAAGCATTCTTTGAAAAATCTTTTCAAGTTAAAAAGCTGGAAGGGCCTTAGCACTTCTCGACTTAAATGAAACATCACTTAAGTCGTGGGTCCTTGTCCTAAGCCGTACAAACCTGACAGCTTGTCATCACTTTCCTGGTTTCAGTTCGGCCAAAAGTGCTTCCAACCTTTGTCAACTTTAGGGAAAAAAATGAGATGGGTGGTGGAGGAAAGCAAAAAGCGTTTTGGGCCAGCGGAGACCTGGGATGGGTCTCTGGCTGTCACTGACCCATCAAACTCCATCCCCCGTAGCCAAAGTCTCCTCCTATATTTTGTCTTTCATCCACAGCAAAGCTGGCCATTTAGGGCAGGGCCATTTCCAAAGCACAGAGTACACACATGCAGGATGCATGACTGAAATTCTCTTATTCCACCTTTTTCTTCCTTAATTGAGGGGGCAAAAACACAAATGCAGGACCTCTGATCAGCCTTGCAGCCTGGTGGGTCATTTCTGCTGGTACCTCCTCAAATAAAGGAATAACTTGGACTCCCCCCATTGAGATTTTGACCCTGTTCATAAAAGATCTTCTCCATCTGGGTTTCACTGACCCCCCTGAACTTTACTTTGGGGGGAGCTTGTCAAGTCCATTGTGGGAGGGGGCACCCCAGGGTTTGGGTGGAGAGGAGGAGGGAGGGAGAGGGGCTGTATGTTAGAAACAAAGTCTTTCAAAGTGGGGCCCATGCAGTTACACTCACCCTCCTGCTTGCCTCAAACATCAGTGATTATGGGGGGGGTGGGGTGTTTGTTAGTCCAATGTGAGCAAGTTTGACTAAATCCCACACAGCTGCTGACAAGCGTGGACTGGAAGAGGACCATACAGCAGGGCACCATTGCATAACTCTGAATAAGACGCGGGACCCAGTACTGATTTGTCACATGGTCAACTCATCTGTGAGTCAGCCCCTTCCAGAAAGAGAAAGTCTCCAGCGGGACTTCATGCAGTTCAAGCCTCACATAAGGCACACGTGTCCGCCTCAGAACTAACATACATCCCTATGATGTCACATCGCCAGCATTCGAAGAGGGCTGGCACATATTGGTGTGAATATGCATTAACATGGCTTTAGCCTGTAGCTCATGAGAAAAAAAAAAAACCACAAGAATAACTTAAATCAGTAACAAATTGTGGTGGAATTGGAAACAGCTGAGTGTGGCAGGAGCTCCTCTGTACTGCATGTATTTAAACAACTTGTAAGAAGTAAAAACAGTCATGTGTGAACAACCACATTTTGGGGGGCGCAGCCAGCAGAGGTAACCCATGCCCCAGGCAGATAAAGCACCACATCGCCGGCCAATACAAACAGGACGTTTCCAATTCTTTCCCAGGAACACGCACAGGCTGTCCTGACAGCCCCTGGGAATGTCTGAAAGGCAGTGCACGTCCCATGTCTGTCGGTCAGCTGTAAGCATGATGGCAGGTGCAGGTTTTAAGGGAAGGAAGCGCCAAGAAAGCAGGACAGACTGCCTTCGTCTTCCTTCCTACTGATGCGGATGCACTAACATACACACTGTTAAAATATGGACAATAACTGAAATCTCATACTGCAATTTTCTTGCGAAGGAATGTAACTGTGGGAAATCGATTAGTGACCTCAGCCCTTGTCTGACTAAATTCATGTGCCAAATGTTACATGTAAAGACATGAGTTACAGTCCAATATCCAATTTAACAGCCCATGGGAGTCTTTTCACAGCTAAATTGCTGCTTCGGTTCATTTGTTGATAATTTTCTAAGCTGCTCACAAACAAAGACAGACACACAGACATACAAATCTGTATACATGTTTAAGATTTGCAAAAATGAGCAAATTATTAATCTACCTCTCGGGGACCAAAGGGTTCATGTAGTCTGGTGGCTCTGCTGTGATGAGATGCTAACCATGTGGCACCCGGAATCAAAGAGCACGGTTCTTTGGTGTTGGCCGGCAGGGAAATTTTGCTGTGACATGTGAAGCGGGGTTTCCCGGTGTAGTTTTGGCAGTGTGCCAGTTAACGTGTCACACATGTTCCCTCATTTCTGGATCTATCTGTGCTACAGGGGACACCTTGTCTGCCATGTTGCTTGCCACTCCTGACAGCACACTACGGCTTCCTCCGACAGGGCGCCGGAGTGTTCCTCGCCACTCCCGATGGCACACTACGTTTCTGTCCAATAGGACACCAGAGTGATCCTCGCCATCTCTGTGACAGCACTGTGCTATTCAGAATGGTTAATATCACATTAAGTTAACTCGGCATCCCCAATTTCTAAACAAGGGATTTTCAGGCTGTGCCAGTGTTTTTGTTGGGCCCCGAAGGAAAGTGATTTCTGTGTTTTGCGGACTCCTGTTTATACTCATGTAAGCTTGTTTTTTTTCTCAATCGTGAAGCTCAGGCCAAGATCAACAACCAAAAAAAACCCAAATTGCATGTCCTCATAGGCAACAGCGTTCAGCAGCAGTGCGTCCATGGGAATCTCCCTTGTTAATTGAGCCCTCCCCCAGACCCTCAGTTTCCCCCTTTAAGAACATCTCCTTTGGCATGGAGCCATTTGATCCCTGATACTATCTGCAAATTGGAGCAGTCTTTTTTTCTGACTGTTATCTCGCCGTATCTGGTGTGATTATGTGGTGCTGTCTTGCTCGGGCCTCACTTCTCTGGTTCTCTTCAGGTTCTATGATCATATCCATTCCCACCCAGGTTTACTCTTTCTGCTGAGTACCCTGACTGATGTTCATCATAAATAACACTTTATTAACACTGATGCTTCGATGGATTAAATAAGCTGCAGTTAGCTCATTAATGCTGGCTACACTTTTATATGTCGTTGGCCTTTTGACATTATCTAGCATTGATAATTTGGTTTGTATTTGAGTGTATTTACAGGTCTAGCTGTACTTGTGGGAATATATTTTCATTTTGTTTTCTTTTTGCCTTCCCCCCAACTTCCTCTGCATTTTCATGGAACATGAATAGCGTCAAAACATCTGATGGATGTCCCGCTACTTTCAATGTAAAGTAGAGGAGTCATTAATGTTCCTGAAGTGAGAGCGAAAGGGAAAGTTACACACACAAATGAAACTGGAAAAACGCGTGTGAGCTTGCGTGTGTATGTGTTCCAGATCACTGAAAAACAATGACTATCTTAAATGAAACATCATTTCAAACTTTTATTATAATTTTGTACATAAGACATTTTATGCTTGTTTTGAGCACGTGGGATTTCCATTCAAGATGTCACTGAACACTGAGCCTGTGTGGGTTTACCCTACAGCAGCTGCACGACTTCACCAAACACCAGCATCTGTGGTATGTTTGAGTAGGTTGGCATAGAGCCAGATTCCTGACTGGGGTTCAGCAGCACCTCCAGGGGCGGGCACCATGGACATGAGCTCTGCCCATGGCCTGCCTTCCTGCACGGACAGGAAGTGCGCCTGCTTGGTCATGTTCCGACGTTGGTGAAACTCCCACACGTGAGGTTCACGAGTCCCCGACTCCTTCCACTCAATTTATCCTCCTTCTCCCCCTGACACCACTGCACTGAGCAGAACCCCACCCACCACTCCATGGTCAGAAGGCATAACCCCCCCTGCCATGATCAGAAGGCATTTCCTCATGTGCCTCTTCACTGGCATCTATCTGTTTATTCCACGTTTGATAAGAGGCCTCCCCAAGAGGGATTCCAGGGTAATTAAAGAGTCCCACAAATTTCTCATGTGAATTAGGATCCACTTACCAGAAGCCATTTGTCACAGCTAATCTATTAGATCGTTTAGCCGCGGTTAAGGAGCGGAGAAAAGGCAGCCAGCCCAGAGCGATCTCCTTAGTCCCCAGACTACCTACTGGGTTATCTCCGTGGATGAAGTGGAACCAGTCACGACACAGGGAAACCAGAGTAGACCTGCGGTGTGGGAACGATGTCCGGTCACACATATCAACATAGAGGGACGGTTGGGAGCAGCAACTTATTGCTCTTGTCATCAAAGTGGCGGATGCGCGATTGCCCTCAACGGAACCCGCAGCCAGATATCGTCAGCTGAAACACGCCGTGACAGCCCATTCTCTGACGCATAGGGACCATCTTTCACGAAAGCAGCGGCTTGTTTTGACCAGACTGTCGCTGTTACCCATAAATCATTCTTTCATCCTCAGCACGGCCTATCGCTACATCGCCAGTGACCATGAAAACAGGCTTGTGTTTCTTATCACCAGGTGTGTGTGGTTCGCCCGGGTCACGGTGGTGGTCAAAACACGTACCGAGTTGGCAGTAGCCATGAACACACACTCGTGTCCCCAGCCTATGCGCCTCTTGCTGTTTTCCAGTGCCCACCCCACAATCCGCAAAAGGGGCTCATTTACTTGCTTTCTCAGTTTTTACCATAACAGAGCTGGGTCTGATTACACAGTTCTTATTAGTTCCTCTGACTGCTGCCATCACCCGGGGGTCAGCAGGCACGATGCTGACTGAAGGGATCTTTTGTGAGTCAGCATCAGCACTGCTGGAATTTGCCTGAAAAGCACGATAATAATAATGATAATATAATAATAATAGTAATGTTACATTTATATTGCGCCTTTCACAATCCCAAGTTTGCTTTACAAAAAAAGCACACGAAACAAACAAATCACACAGAAAGTGAGGAAGATAAATGTTCATTGAAGAGAAAAGTCTTCAATACAGATTTAAAAGTAATTCAAGAGGGCAGAGTACCCCCTCCACCCAATCTGCTGCCTGCTTAATGTTAGGGCTGTACTGTCCACTTTGTAGCAGGTCAAGCCTGATGCTGTGGGGCATGTGTACAAAACATAGTTGACACTAGGTTATGATGCCCCCTAAGGCTTCTTATTAGGATGTCCAACCTTTGCTAAAGCTTTTGTCCTTAAAACCATGACCTTGTCATACAAAGGCTCCTGAATGCCCTCCGGGAAGACCCCTGTGGCTGGAGGCCCTGTTTGAGCAGTGTCTGCTAAAGCTCAGCTTATCAGCAGCTCAAGCAGTTCTACAGTGCTGCCCCTCCGTCTGCACTTTAAGACCTGTGGCTGAGCCCAATCGGGGGAGTGAAGCTAGCTCCCAGGAAGACTTGCTGCCCAACCGCAGGGGTGATTAAGATGCCATTAGCACATTCCTGCAGGAAATCGGCTGGTCCTGAAATTCTTCAGCTGTACCTCCTGCTAAATACCATTTCAGTTTGTTGTATTAGGGTTTCTTTGTTTTTAATATTAGTGTAAGGAATGTCCCATTTTTACATCTGTAGCTTGTCTCACGCTGTTATGTAAGTTGGATTTTAATTGACTTACTTTATGAGATTGAGCTGGTATTTGTGTTTTTGTTTAACTGAAATCTGTGTTGCATTGAGTATGTTTGAAGAAGGATTTTTATTTGATAGAATCCAGTTGTTTTATTGTATTTCTTTTAAGTGATGTATAATAAAGATTAAAAAAAAAATCAGTTTGTCGGTGGTAAACAGGAGGATGGCAGCAGGTTAATGTGTACGTAGCTAGGCATGTTTCACATAAGCTCCTCAATGTTAAGATTTAAGTAGGCTTTGAATGCTGTACAAAATTCAGTTTCATAAAAAAAAATGAATCACAGAAACAGGTGTTGCATTCTTGATGGGAAGAATCTTTAAAGTTTTACTCAGTGCCCATAGCTGGTGGTCTTCATGCTAACTAAAAGCCAGGGTTTAGTGTCTTGTTCTGCCAAAACCTGCTGTGGTAATTAATAGCCAGGGGCAGAATCTCTGTGATTCATTTATGTAATGTGAGAGAGTGCATTTCAAGCTCAGAAGATGTCAAAGCTCATATTTATAGTTAATGATGCGTCTTGTGGCAGGTACCATACATGTGTATAACACTCTGCCAGGGGTTTATATTTTGAGAATAAAAAAACAAACCCTAGAATCCATCTTTTTCCATCTAGAAGGCAGCATAGAGTTTTTCCTTCTCAGAGTCTGCCCTGAATAGGTGGATTAGGATGGGATCATCCACCACATGCATCTGGATGTGACCACCATTTCGGGGCACCACAAGGAGTTCTTTGGTTTGCTGTTCTTACTGAACCACTTGTCTCTGTGTCTTGCTCCATTTCTGGAACATACTAGAAATCTCTGTTGTGTAACATCACACATAAAACAGAGTGGAGAAATGTTGAACTTCAGCTTGCCTTCTGCTGCTAAGTTATGCAGGTAATTTGTATTGCAAACATGCCTCAGATTTTAGATCCTTAACAGGCACTTGATCTATGTTGCCTCAGGTGTGATAATCTGCTCTTCTGCGCATTTGCTTTCCCAACTGCTTTATTCTATTCAGGGTCACAGGGCTGCCTGGAGCTTATCCTATGCAGCCTAGGGCACAATGTGGAGGACACCAACCCATTGCAGGGCACAGTCACACATCCAATCACACACTCTGGAAAATTAAAACACACCAATTAGCCTACAATGTGTGTTTTTGGACTGTTGGGGGAAACTCCAGTACCTGCAGGAAACCTGCAATGCACAGGGAGAACACACAAACTCCACACAGACAGAGCCAAAGGTGGGAGGCAAAAGTGCCATCCAATGAGCCACCATGGCCCCAGTTGGGACCATGCTAGTCTGAAACTGAAGGCAGCATAGCATTGGTTAGACCCAGCTTTTTAGCAGCTTGCTGTGTGTTACCAGTCCCATTCTTTAAAACGGGGGATCAATCTGACATGGCAACTTTGAGTGCCACACAAACTGTGGGGGATTGTTTATAGAAGTGTATCGGTGGGAGCTCAGCACTATATGGCATTTTGGGTGGGAGTGTGGAGGGGGTAACTTCTTAGAAGGAGACTATGAAAACACCTCCAGCCCCCGTCATAATCCTGTCCATTCAGCCCTGCATAAACAGAGAGCATTTCTGGGTAAATATTTACTTATTAACACACAGTCGGGGTCACGTGTGAATACCCTAGAAAAGATGCACCCTGAGAGAGTTTCTCCAATTCAAGTGGCTGTGAGGGAGCTGGACCCCATAGGAGGAATGGGGGTCCTGTGGATCAAGGGAAGTGTTAGTGGACTCAGGCCAGATATCGTTTCACTCACGGGAACTGTGCCTTCATAGCGTTGTCTATTTGGTTTCCTAGGCCTTCATTATCCTTCTACCACTGTTGTTGCTTACAGTGTCTGCATGGAAATACACGTGAAAAGACATGAACACCAATGGCGGTTATTCATGCGCAACCCTCAATCCGCCAGCTCTAGTACAATTCTGTGTAGAGTGTTAGCGTCTGTGCAACTCCTGTCAGCGCCTAAGCCCATCCCCCCACCACATGGTACTTCAGCACGTCTGCAATGACACAGCAGAATTGAGTCATTGTATCAATGACCCTGGTCCGTGCAGCTTCACATGCTTCACAACTCCTGTTTCCTCAATATAATGCAAGCGTGTTTGATTTGTGTTCATCAATCTGCAATCCATCAAAATGGTGACACAGCAATAAAACAACCATATATAACTAGAAAACTTTTTTGTTCATTTCATTATAGTGCAGCCTACTGCTCTTGCAACAGGGATTTTTTTACGAAACACAGTTTTTTTTTTCTTCACAGAATTACTTTGAAGTCTGATCTTTTCCCATCAAAAGTTTTTAACGCTCCTTAAAAAGAAAAATGTACTGTTTATAGTTTCAATTAATGTTAGTTTTATTAAAAAACGAATGGTTGTTAAATTCAGTTTACTCCCTTTGTTGAAGTTTCCCAAATAAAGTAAACATTTTTAATTTGCATAAGCATTTGTATTAGCTTTCATCCGCCACAGATGTTTCTGAACAAACACATTCGATTTGACAATAGACAAAAATATGAATACACAGAAATAAAAAATGAATGGAAATGAGTTTCATCTGGGCATTGGCTTTTCATAAACAAAATAAATTTAATAAGGTATGAAATTATGGAATGTGAAACCCTCATCTGCGAACTTCATAGTGTGATCTGAGACCTACAGGAGAGAATGGTTTGGCTGACGTCCCTTTCCAACATAAAAAAGCCCACACTTTTTATAAACTTTGTCCCGTTTTTTGTGCAAATGCTGCACTGGCAACAGCAAGGAGAAATGACAAGAATTTAGCTGAGGATACTGTTTACTTTCAGGGAAGTTTTGGTGGTATGCACTACTCACTGACGTCTGCTGCGTAGCAATAAACCCATCTGTCCAAATCCTGTCTCCGATCCTGCCTTTGTGTTTGCATTTAATGAGTCAATACTGTTTAGCAACAGGATAAACTTTCAGCAGGACTGTGCACATGAGAAAGAGTGTCCTTCAACCAGTTATATCCATTGCTATTGGCTCATACTTCACACTGTCATCATACATTAATGATGCATCTTGTGTAGGCAAAATAGCTAAATGAACTTTTGAGTTGTTATGCGCCTGTGAATTGGGGAAGGGCGCTGTATAAAAGTGACACGATTTTTTAATGAAAGTTATCCATGGTGAGTTACAATTTTCAGCTCACACAGCGAGTCTGGAACTGCGAGGCTAGAGGGGGCGTTGCCCACTGTGCTGTCACAACCCCGACGTTCTCTGGGAATTGAACTGAGAGTGCACCTGCCTAGGCCTGAGACACATGACTACAACATAGACTCCATTCCCCTTAGCAGGGATTGTGCCTGAGATGTGTTCCAGATGTTTCAAGCCGTTCCCAAGGATCCCAAGCGAAGCAGCTGTCGAGAAACGGCCACCCCTGCCTCTTCATCAGCATGGGAGCGTCTCCCATTGGGCTACTCAATGATGAGAGTGCATCTTCTCTCATACGGCGTGCTCCGGCTGCTCCGTATTTCCACCAACATGCTCCCGCTGGGAGTGGAAGCTCATGATTCCCATTAGAAAGGAGTTGCGTCTTTTAAGAGTGTAAATCAGACAGAGCGTTATAACTGACAGATAGCGCCTTGTAAAAAGCTAGCTTAACTAAATAGAATTCATTCACCTTGGTATCAAGGAGAAATAGGAGATAAACAAAATAGGCTTCTGTCACAACCATGAGAAAGCTAGGGGTTGTAACTACATAAATCAGCAGTGAAGATTTCTCCAAAATATTTATATATTAATACAATGGATTGTCCACTGTCCCTTCAGAATGAAACGTAATTAAATGGCTATTTGATAAGTGAAGGGTGAAACAAGGCAGAGTCCACTTACTTAATCATGCATGACAACTTCTTTACAACTATTGGTAGAACGGCTGGAAGAGTATCCCATTCTGCATGCAACACAGAGTGACATCAATGTCTCAGCTTATGTAGAACGCACAGGACTTTCTTACTTTGGGAGATGTCATTATTGACGACTTTCAACGCTCTTCAACCCAATGCCAAGGGTTGCCATAATTGGTATTTTCCCCACAAGAAACTAACCGACAAGAAACCTGCATCTTGATTGAAAGGGAAAGCTTACATCAGATGGCCCAACACCACATAGCACAATGTCACCATGTCACCATACAGCAGCTCTCCAATCCCCCCATTCTGTGAACTTCTTCTGACATCTCGGTCCCTCTGCATCTTGTTATTTTAATGCTGGACACGGGCTCTTCTGGGAGTTCGTCCTCCAGCCATGTTTACAAACCATGGGACCAACACAGAGAGGGTGACTTCAGGGAAATAAATTTGTGTGTGATGTTGGTCAGGCCCATGTACGTCAATGCTGAGTCACAGTGGCGCTTGGTGGACACAGCGGAGTCAGGAGGGCCGGACAGGGCAGGGCCAGGAAGGCTGGGGGGACTGCAGGTGCAGGTTGGGGGTTGATCATTATTTGGGGGGGGGGGCTGCGTAATTCAATGTCCTTTGGGGAAGCAGGAGGGGGTTGGGGAGGGGGTGGAGGTTCACTGAGAGCTCAGTTATAGCCCAGCTACTGCATGTCTGATCTTCCCATGTTCCCGCCCCCTCAGGTCACAGGTCCCAGCAAGATCAACACTGGGAACAGAATAATAAAGTCCGGGTGCATCTCGGCGGCCCTGTCTACCTAGGAGCAGCCAGAGTTTACTCATCTTAAGTGGGAATCTGCAAAACATGACGTCCAGGATAACAGCCTTGTTTGGCTTTTCCATGAGAAAGTAGAGGCTCTTGGCTGGGCTCCAGGTGCTCACTGCTACCTAGCGCAGAGCCGCCAATAGAATGGTCCTTCATCACATGGCCATGACTGGGGACAACCACCCTTCCCATGGTGCTCATGTTCTTCCTCAGTGCCCCATGGGGTCTATGGAGTGGGGGGGGGGGTTCAGCTGTGCATAGATACATCTGCTTCTCATCTTGCTGGGAAAGTTCCTTCAATCCAGGAGATTAGTGGGCTCCACTGTGTTCAGCCGCCTGGCTTCTATAAGGTTCTATGTTTGCAACCTGCTTCCTGAGTGGCTCAGTGGCCTTGGTCTACGTCAACCATAGCCTCAGCAAACTGCAAGGTGACAGATATGTGCTCCAAATACCTGGACTTTCGTTCAAGTTATCCTGGTAAAGTTCAGCTCCTCATTCATGGGAATTAACGGTATTGGGATGTTACTTTGCTGTATGGTGGGAACAAGAGTGCTTTTTTCATATAGTACAGAACATTACATACAGTACACTCATACAATGCATTATAGGTCTCAGTACAGTGTATCAGTTCATGAGCCACGTTGTAGACAGTTTATATTGCACAGCATAGGCCTGGGTGCCCAGAGTCAGGTCATATGGCACAGCATAAGGTTGGCTGCCCAGAGTCAGCTCATATTGCACAGAGTAGGCCTGGGTGCCCAGAGTCAGCTCATATGGCACAGAGTAGGCCTGGGTGCCCAGAGTCAGCTCATACGGCACAGAGTAGGGCTGGGTGCCCAGAGCCAGCTCATATGGCACAGAGTAGGCCTGGGTGTCCAGAGTCAGCTCATGTAGCACAGAGTAGGGCTGGGTGCCCAGAATCAGCTCATATAGCACAGTATAGGAACCTATTACAGCACAGATCATATGACCATGTAAGCCCTGCTGTCCTCAGCCATTACCCCTACCAGCTGACTCATTTCCATCCCCTCGCCATCAGCTCTTCCTCTTCTCTGTGTTCACTAAGAGCATCACAGCTTAGCACCAATATAATCCTCAAATATACAGATGACATCTATCAATGGTATGTATAGTATAGTCAGCTCACATGGTACACTATATACCTTAGTGCTGCCTACCATCTCAAATGCTCATTTAAGAGCTCCGGTCCTGAACGTTAATTTCCCCCTTGATTACAGCGGCTTATTCTTGCTCTCTTACACTCTCCCTGAATTGGAGGGCACCTGCGGTCTGCTTCTCCTTAACAATACCCATCCATTCACTACGTACATTACTGTGCAAAAGTCTTGAGCCACCCCTCATTTCATATTTTGCTTCCAAAGAGCCAGACTTGTATTTTTTTAATGTAGTCTTGAGGAATCGTTCTCCAAGCTTCTTGAAGGACTTTCAAAGTTTTTAGCTCTCGTTTTCAGTCCAGTCTCTGTACCTGACCAGTTTCAGAGGAATGTTTTTTGTTTATTAAACCACACAGTGACCTACATATCAATCATTCAAGCATAACTAAGTCATCTAAGTTAAGGCATGAACCAGTGAAGAAACAGGTGCAGATGATTACAGATGATCAGATGATGTTGCAATAAATCACTGTACC
>JAACJT020000021.1:1808442-1851895 GCA_009936485.2 Gymnarchus niloticus | reverse complement strand
TCACTGTACCTATTGTCCCATTTTCCTAGCAAAATATAAAGAAATGAGGGGTGGCTCAAGACTTTTGCACAGTACTGCATATCGAGTATATCCTTTAATCAGGAGCCCACCCAGCCCATAAGTATGCACTTGTGCTTGGCTTGGTGCCCCAGGGGTCTCCATCGCTGAGATGCCTACAGCTCAGTGCTGGGTCTGAAGGAAGATATCTTATTCAGAAATACAATAAATGCATTTTAGATCTTCTAGACTACATCTGTGGTCAGTCACATTACCTTGGAAAAATAAACATCTGGAACAAGTTTATTTTTTACTTGTATTATGTACACGCCTCAGAAAGCAAAGTATGCCCCTCGAGATTACATGCAGCATGAAAGCAGGAATTACAAGTGATGTATCAATGGGGTACAGTGGACACTCTGTGTTTCTGTCCCATCCATCAGCTGCATTGCTTCCTGTGTCATACCACGCTGCCCGCCTCACCATGATGACCATGGCGTATGTCCTTGTCCTTCCTGCAGTGGGACAGTCTAGTGGCCATGGATAGAGGCAGGGGTGCCGGGTTCAAACGTATGAGGGCCGCTTTGAACCATGGGTCGTTACTTGAGGAGTCAGCTTTTAATAGCCCAGGAACAGTCCGCTCTTATGTAGTTACCCTACATAACCCACCTCTCTCCAGATGTCAACGAAAAGAAAAAATAAGACCAAATTGTCTGCGCTCAGCTCTGTGGCTCAAGACCTTTTTCCTGGCTTTATTTTGGGGTTCTTTCTGTGGAGCGGTGGCTTTCCCATCCCAGTAGGATTCTGCTCCCCTAGCATATAAAATACCAGCAGCAGATCCAGGTTCTGAGCCTTTGACCATACCTACCTGGTGCAGAAACAGAATTTGTTAGCCACTAGCTAACCAACAAATAAACTACACTACAGGGTCTGATCAAACTCTAAGGGGAAGAGTAAGTTTTGCATTGGAAATGCGGAACAAAAACCAAAAGTTGTTCTGGGAAAATCATAGAATGTTCAAAATGATAGCATGCCAAAAAACACGTTAAACCAACCTGACACTTGTTTGTCCTAATGACTGTAACAGTCAATAAAACTTTTCTTAATGGAAAACTGAAAATCCTTTTTGTTGCTTGAAAAGGCTGCTCAGTTCATTTTACTGCTCCAGCTGCTTTTCTGCCAGTTTTTAGCAAGAAGCCAGCTGCCCGCTGCTCAAAGTACATGGGGTCTAAGGGCAGCCGCAGGATGAGG
Organism: Gymnarchus niloticus; assembly: GCA_009936485.2. Taxonomy (NCBI): domain Eukaryota; kingdom Metazoa; phylum Chordata; class Actinopteri; order Osteoglossiformes; family Gymnarchidae; genus Gymnarchus; species Gymnarchus niloticus. The sequence continues at coordinate 1,850,647 of JAACJT020000021.1, read as the reverse complement.
AGCAGAAATCAAAACTTGTGAGGTAATTGCTGAGCAGAGTTGGTGAGAACTACGTTCCACACGACCTTCGCTTTCTCACAATGATGTACTCAACATGGCAAAGATATTTATTTGTTTCTCCATTCATCAGGGATTGTAAATCCAAAGGGGACTGCATAACAAAACTGTTCCTGGGAAAATAAAAATGAATTTAATGAATTGCCCTAATAATTTCATGTCCAGGACAACAGTCCGAACAAGAGATACACTTTGTACTGAGAATGTCGTCCCTGGCAACTCCAATCAGATTCTTCACCTGGCAGTCGGCACAGCACAAGCCCTTGGCCTAGTTGTTTCCTTGCATCCACCACTCAAGGTGCCCTTCTGGCTGTTAAATCAACATCGGCGATCTCCCCGGCAACAGAGACGTGACAAAAAAACGATGGAAAAGCACAACAAGTGGGGGTTTTCAGTGATTGAAGCCACTGTGGATCTACCCAACTATAGAGGCCTTGGACTGATTGGTGAAGAAGACAGGAGCTGCTACCAGATTCCCATCATCTGGTTGTACTGTGTTCTATGTGGTGGTACTGTGTACTATGTTAGTACTGTGGCGTTGTGCAGAAGTGCCGGGCGTCCAGAGTGTCACAGGGTGACCGGGCACAGTACCAAATGTAAAAAGAGTGTAAATAGCCTGTAAACAATGACAAATATGTATTGTGAATAGCATGTTATCATGTAGTGCCAAGTATTGTGTAGTATTATACTGTACCGTATGTTCGATGTGCCAAATGTTACAGTGTGTGTAAGGGGCCAGCAAGACAAACCCAAGGTTGTTGGGTAGATTAGAGTGCTAGTGAACACATATGTGTTCAACGCTAAGTTGTTTATTAAAACACACCATGGCAGGTTGCCTTGGTACAATACATTTCTACATCATCTAACTTCCCTCCACCCAAATACCCCAAACTTCCGTCCCACCTTCCTTATCCTAATAGGACAATTTGATGAAGCAGTGGACATGTAGAATGATGTCACGTTCTGCACATAAATAAATCTGATGGCATGGCTCGGTTTGCCATCGGGTAGGTAAACACACCAACATGGATACTGTTTCAGGAAAGACCCACTCTGGCTGTGTCCTGTTTTATTTCCCCAAAATGCACTTTATTCATGCTTGCTTCCTGGCTTTGCCTTTGAGATTTACGGGGTAAATAAACATTTATTAGGAGGACTCCCTACAGTAACAGACAGGAGTCCCTTGTGTTTTTATTTACCTTCTATTCAAGCGTTGTAATATTTTTATATTTAGGCTTACTCGTGACTTTTATTTGTTTCACTAGGACCAACCCTGAACTCATTCGAAGTGATATGTCTGTTTTTGTATTTCAAAGTTTGGTGAAAGATTTGAACAAAAGTAGCACAATACCTTGAAACATTCCACATTGCACCTCCAGAGCTGAGGGGCATGGTGGATCAGGAGTCTGCACTCACACCTCCCCCCCTGGGGGTTTGGATCCCACCTCCAGCTCTGTGTGTGTGGAGTCTGTATGTTCTCCCTGTGCTTTGCGAGTTTCCTTCCGCAGTCCTAAGACATGCATTGGAGGCTAATTGGTGTGGCTAAGTTATATGTAGCATGTGGATGATTGTGTCCTGCAATAGATTGGCACCCTGTCCAGGGTGTCCCCTGCCACATGCCCTAAGGCTGCCTGGGATAAGCTCTAAGCCCCCCTGCAACCCTGAATGGGATTTATTTTCAGGAAATCAGGAAAGTCAGGAAAATGGATGGACACCCAGAGTTTGATAGCATCAAAAAATGGCTTCTCGTCTGCAGGGTATTATTACAACTGCAAGGGATATCCTTCATGAAAATTAGCACAGCCATTTGCACCACAAGACCTGTGTGAGATCACACTGTTTTCCTTGGATGCGCATGTGTTTTGTGTAGAAACCTTTTTAACAATTGTAATTAACCCCTAGCAGGGGATAAACTGATTAACAGAAAAAGAAAAAACTCTGTGAATGAATAATAAATGGAATTTTGTTCATCAGTTACTCTCGTGGAGTTTTCATTAGCAAAATATATCACTATGGGCCAGATTTGACTGACTGTTTAACTGTTTTTATATGTGGCCCTTGTTTTGGAAATCTCATTTCAGACTAACAGAGGTCAACCTTTCAGTTGTCACTGGAACCAGGAGTTGTATGCTAAAACGTAATTAACCACGTCCATCCTGAGATTAACAGACTGTGAAAGGTGTGAGTGAGTTTGTTTTCCTTGATTATCTCTGGTACTCAAGTTCTGGGCTAAGTAGAAGCACAAGGAGCTCTGTTTCAATGAAAGCAGACCGGAAAACCTGAAAATAATTCCGCACTTGGAGTTATCTGTGGGTCAACATCCTGCAATCTTGGGGCTGGAGCATTGATTACGAGATTGCAATCTTTCGGTGGTCTTTCGACTGCACCAGGACCCTTTACATCCGCATTAAGCAGCCACTTCACCGTGCTGTCTGGTCTTCTCAGACTTTGCTTTAACATTTCCACTAGTCATTTGACCTCCTGGCCACTTGTTGCAGACTGATACCTTATCCAGGACTGCAACAGTCCTAGGAGACCAAAGGATTCTGGGAACTGCACAGTGTATTTCTGTCTGAAATCGGGGGGGGGGTCCATTAGCAGTGGGGGTTTAAATTTTGCACCAGCCCCCCCCCCCACTCCATCCGACATGTGTTGGTCTGTCAAGGCACACCTTAAATTACAAGAACTGCACTGATAGTGTGCAAACACTCCATAAGGTTTATGCCACTCAGGCATCTCTGGTGGGGCCAGGGGCCCACGCCGGTTAGAGACCACCTCAAGGCACCTGCCCCTCCCCCCCACCAGCCACTGCAATCCCGCTCAGGTCACACTCGTTCTTTTCGTTTTTTTAAGGAGTGCGTCTATTCTCTAGCCACTTGGACTCGAGACAAAAGGCCTTTATGTGCAAAGTGGTGACGCAAGGTGACACGGTGGGACTGTCAAAAAAACAAAAAACAAAAGCAAACACCTGGCTGGCTAAATAATCCCACAAGTTCCTTCAATTGTAAGGAAGTTATTCACGTTTCCAGCTTCCAAGAGGATGTAAACATGCAGGGAAGTTAAATTTGTTTCTTCATCATGTTTTGGGCAGAACACATTTTCTCACTTAGAGAGTATTCTTTGTCCTCATTAAAGGTCACAAATGGGAGAACATATGTGCATTAACATGTAAGCACAATAGTTAATGTCTGTGGATCCATTTTTGGTACCTTGGCTGCCTGAGAGCAGAAAGCCCACAGAATTGCCAGCCAGATGAGCAGTTGGATGGACTCCCTTTCACCGCATTTTCTGGTGATTGCCCTGGACATATGGTGCCTCTTTCTGGAATGTCTGGATTCCTCGGTGTGGTGTGAATTTTCCAATCTGATCTGTCCCACCACTGGGCTGTGTCATCGTCCCCTACATCCTCTGCATGCTGACTTGGGAGAGGGGTATTTTCCCCAAAGTGTGCCCCCCCGTCCATCCGTCACATCGACGGACACTGCAGATTGACACATATTGTTGCACTGCAGACTGTGACAGTTCCTTCTTGTTGCTGATATTTTTCCCTCCATACTCAAGAAATAGGTCACTGGCCACAGCCAACCCCCCCCCAGCAGCGTAAGCAATGACCTGACTTCTTACATAAATAGAGGTGCCTTGGTGTGCTTAGCTGGAAGACTGAACCTCACAAAAGGCCTCTTTGATGCAGCCGTTTTGAGAATCACCAAACCATTTCTGTGTTAGGTTCCAGTACCTTTCCGCAATGTTCTTAACCGTGTACAGACATGATTCCAAACAAAGGCATTTTTAAAGCTCCTAAGATGAAAGATCTGGAGATAGATACTGACACACTGCCAATATTACATTTCGCATACACGCTTTTCTTTTTCGCATGAATAATTACTTAAAAGTGTTTTTGTGCCGGAAATCCAGCTCATAGCTCAATTGAACTGTAAATGTTTAAGCAATGTATTTATATATAATTGTGTATTTCTGAAGCTTGGATTCAATCTGAGATTGGAATTTCTCTCAGGAGGAACGGGAAACACTTCCCTTGGCTGATACCTTTGGCTTCGACTGAAAAACCACTCTTGTTGCCTTTAGGAGGCAGGGGATGGGGGATTTCCCCTGCAAATTCATCATGCAGAAGGCAGAGAGAAACACAATGGCACCTGCGATCGCCTCCTCAGCTGAGTTACGGGCACAATGTGGCTCCTAGAATCATACACAGGAACTGATGTCAGTTACATTAAAAGGCAGGTTTGTAATATAGTGGTAATCACTTTATAGCAGTAATGAGTAGCATATTGCTTAGTGCTGTAACCATTTCCCTACTGCCAACCCCCCCAATTCCTTGCCCCCCACCCACACACACACACAGACACCGGGAAGGGATGACATGTCAAGACCACAGAGGCCAACCCAAAACAGGAAGATGAGGCCTCAAGGCCAATCCCAATGTCAGAGCCCTAAGGGGGTGCTGCCCAGGTGGTCAAGTCCAGGCAGTCTAAACACACAGCCCCCAGAGGAAGGCATGGAGGCCTGCTTTCACTTCCACTCCAAAACTTTCCTGAAAGATGAATGGAAACTAGCAAAATAAAGGTGATGACTTAAGATGGAAATCTCTAAAATGCTATTCCAGACATGTGAAATCCTCTCTCTTTAACCCGAGAGCACACTCCACAGGCCAGCAGTCCAATAAGTGCCCTGTCCCATGAACTAGGCTTGTGCTGGGAAGAGCAAAGTGTGTATTTACCCAGCTTTCTAAATTTATCAGATGAGGTGTTATGGAAGCAGTCACACCTAACTGTTTGCTGTGCAGTGGTTGGTCCAGTTAAACTCTCTGGGTATAGCCCTGGCCTTGCACCTCAGTGCTGTGAGCATCTCAGACTATGACTTCACCACAAGTCTGGAGCTTAACATCTGCTCCAGGAATTACCAGGAAGTTAATTGTTTTGGTGAGCCTTTTTTTCCTAGCCCAATTTACAGTCTGTCTGGTGACTAACTCATGCTTTGGTAAGGAGAAGGCCAAGCCCATCAGACCCTGGAGTCCCAAAAATAAGCTCAACCACCAGCTCCATCCTTACAGCCTGCCTCTCAAAAACAATGAGGCCTCTTAAGTAACGGAACCATTTAAAAGGATCTGCCCCATTAGGGTTAAAAATGACCCACAACTGAGGACCTGGCAGACACCTTTGGTGGGCACCTCTAACGCTCTCACTGTCCAAATCAGAGCCACCAGCAAGGAGGCTCTTAACAGTGATGAATTACCGCCATTAGTGTTGTTCAGCTGTTTACTTTTTTCTCAGCAATTTTGTAAAGTGGAGGGGGGTGGATGAACAGTGGGTGGAAAACGTGTTTGTCTTGGCACCCCAGTTCCTGATAGAAATTACGCACCATTATACTATCTGAAGAGCAATAGAAGCCTTACAGTGCATAGTAGACACATTTATTTTGAGTCAGCCCTTCAAGCTTCCATATTTCCACGCCTGCTCTTCTCCCAAACTCCCTGCCATGTGGCGACATAATGGTGGCTTCCTTCAGCTCCTGTCAAGCTTCTCTTTTGACTTCTTTAAAAAATAAGCTTCCCTATGTAAAAAATTTTCTGGAGTATCAGCCCGTTTTCCATTTTTAAATTTATGTGTTTTTGGACCACCGTGGTATCTGCTTGGGTCCCAAAGGCCAGGTACACAGTACCTACTGAGAAAAGTGTCACTTTCTCTTGTGTGAAGAGCCGAACTAAATGGGAAAAAAACCTCGAGGTGACCCAGAGCAAATGGTGAAGCAACACTGCAGGAAGACCCAGTGAGTTTAAGGCAGTTTGGCTGGTTCTACATGGTGGTTCAGGAATCCAGCAGCTGGATGGTAGGTCATCAGATCGCTGTCATTCAACACTGTGTAAATCAGGGATCTATCAAGTTGTGTTGCCCTAAGAGATCCCGCAGAGCAGGAGATGGTAGAGGTCTGCATTTGCGCCACAGATGTTTTCAGATCTGGATTGGTAGCTTGTTTACTTACCCGTTTTCAGCTTGCTTTATATTCCTTCAAATGTCTCGCAAAAGCTTCTTATTCAAATGTCATTGACATCACGCCTAAGATCTGTCCCACTGCTGAATTTTTCTTCCTGTGGTGACAAATGATTCCAAGTCAGGATTCGAGAGACTGGAATGAAAAGAAGGAAGCAGGGAATGTACGTGACCGTTCCCAAGTTTTCTTTCCTGGAGTACATTGGACGGGCAGTGTATTTGCAGGGTGTTGACATTCATCCCACGTTTGCATGTCTTGCCGGTGAAATTTTACGCTTGAAACAAGTGGGGCAATGTAACTAAGCTACATCGCATGGTGTTCCTTCAGAAAATGTCACATAACATTCCGTGGCTCCAGGATCAGAGGCCTGCAATGTGTGCCTGGACATGTGCAGTAAACAAAATATTGTCTTGGTGCTGCCATCACTGGGATTCACCACTGTTTTAACCTTTCATTTCGATGGATGCCTTTAATTTTGATGTTGTGACAGCGTTTGAAGAAGATCCTCATACAAACGTTCCTTCTTAGGACTATTGCCTCATGAACTTTGATTAGGAACTACCTGTGGTATTGGAAAGACTCAATACAATTTCATTGCTTGGTTGGTTGGTGTTTTTACTTCTTTGTGTAACTGGGTATTTTACTGGAGCAAGCGAGGTTATATTCCTCGCACAAGAATAACCCCACATGATCCTATTAGAGGGTTGACCCTCAAGCTCTCAGGTGCTGGTGCCTTTGCTAAGCAAATTTATCCATATGAAAGGTCTTATTTTTTAAATAAGGAGATAAGCCAATAAACCACCACAGCTATGTTTCTGAAGGGGGGCTCAGTGGTTATCTCTGCTGGGTTGAGGGTTCGAATCCAACCTCTGCTCTGTGTGTGTGGAGTTTGCATGTTCTCCTTGTATTTTGTGAGTTTCTGCCAAGTACTCTGGTTTGGAGCAACAGTACAAGGACATGTGTTCCAGCCTAACTGGCTTAGCTGAATTGCTCGTTGTGTGTCAGTCTTCAACATAAGGCAGAGCAACACATCAGTTAGACTTCTTCCTTGTCCTATCAATTTACAACTGGACCCTGCACTAAAGTGGGACATAACTCTAGGAAAGAGAGAGATCTGATAATGTTCTTGTTAAGTCGGAGGCTTTAAACTAGTGATGGGATAAATGCGGCTTGAAAACCTGTGGTGGGTGGGAGTATCTCAAACTACCAATCAATGCTGCTATGGGGTTTAAATCCTCATTTGTCCAATCACTACTTGGAATACGCTTCACTTCAAAAACAAGGTCCAGAGATGGACAGGAAAGGAAGAGGGAGAGGAGATTAGAGATGATTCTGTCAACATACTCTGTGCCGCAGCCCCTCCTAGTGCTCTCTCTAGCAAAGGCCTCACTAGAACATGAAATATCAAAGACAATCACTCTCTGAAAAGTCCTTCTTTCCTGTCACATGATTATCTGTGGGAATCTGTTCTTAATTCCTGCTTTGTTATTGGAGTTATGGCTGGCTGAGAAACGAGTGTTATTTTCACCAGGCATTATTAACTGAGACGTATCCAGTAACATTCCGTAGAAAGCTAGGTGGTACCGTGCAACAGGTTTAGTGTATGAGAAGGTTTCTCTGATTTTAACAAACAGCTTTCCTCCATGAGTTACCTTTAAGATGACACTGAAGGAATCCTTGGGAAGTTATCAGGTTGCTGACAGGAGTTTTCTTAAAAGTACAAGCAGTAGTATGTCCACTTGTGCAGAGGTCAGTTGGAAGTGCTAATCTTTTGATTGAATTTCTTCTTAGCTAATGTTCAGCTACAGCCCACTCTTCGGAATCAATCACTGCAGCTAGCAGAAATATCAGTACTACATATGCATTATTCTGTTCTTTACCATAGTGTTTTTGCCTTTATGATTGCTGTTTCACAAAAACATCTTGCCATGATGGACTGCAACCTCCTGCAGCACATAAGCCATTTAATCCAGCACGGCAGACAACCTTATCAACTATTTTCATTTTCAATGACCCAGGGCCCATCCAGCAGTCCGGGCAGGTGGTGAAGGGCTGGGGGGATGGCTTGTAGAATCTTCCTCGTCCTCCAAGGTGTTTACAAACACCCCCATTCCAAGTGTGGTCTGTACAATAGCGGTTAGTGTGGTATCATTTAACACAGCTCCAAGAATGTGGAGGATGCCAGAGAAGATTCCTTAGATCCTGCATTCCTGCACTACTGCAAACACAGAATACCATACAAAAGATAAACAGTAAAGGAATCTTTACATCTATCCAAATGAAAGGCCCAGTTAACACACAGTGTCGCCAGTATAACGTGTCAGGTTGTAAATCTCACTCATGAATTGGCACTAACACCCAAATCCACCCAAATTGAATAATTTCATGTCTTCGTCAAGTTTACACCAAATTAACAAAAAATATTTCATTTTCTTAAATAGTAAAATGATTTTACACATTTTGTCTCCTGGCTTGTCCATCTCAGCCAATAACTGGAATTTGTTAGTTGGTATATGGCAACCCCATACAACTGCAAGTAAAAATTATGCCATTGTTTACATTATTGCGCCTTTTCATGGCACCAAGGGATCATGGGAAAACTGAAGAATGAGGGTAATCTCTTTTCAAGTAAACATTGCAGTATAGGAATGATCTTTATAGCTGAATGCATTCAGCGGAAGTGGAAAAACGTCAGCAATCCATTCATCACGTGTGGAGACTGACGAACGTGGACAATGAGCAGAGTATGTTCATTATTTTTTCTGTAGAATTCCAGTACAAACAGATAACTTCATCTTGATAATGAAAACAAGTAAAAATTTCTCCAAGTGAGGTAAATAATGTGAAAATGCTTTCAGAAATTGATTAGCTAATTAATAACAAATGAGTTCATTTGTAACTAATGATAAATATGAGGATGAGGTTCGATAGTGTCATCAAACTCATTTTGAGTACAACGCTAGCCATTTAAACCAGTTGCTAGTTGGAAACTAAAATTCAGCTTGCGGTTTTTCACTGAAGACTATGTCTTTGTCTCTGGGGTAACAGCTGTCTGCCAAACAAATACTGTCATTCTTGTCTTTGCCAGACCAACAGAATGCAGCAGGCTTTAAAACTTGTAATACGCACAATGTTTCTCTCTTTAAATTCAAAGCTTACCTGCCATCAAGTTGCTCTAAAAGGTATAGCATTGAATGATGGTTGCCAAATGATTTGTTCCTTATCTCTGTTACCTCTGTTATCTTGATTGTGAACTGCAGTTTGCAGTAACGCAAAGTATTTGCCTTCCATAAAAATTTCCTGTGGCTCCATTCCAATATCTTTTATATTGCTTAGAAAAGGGTTAACTTTGGCCACGTGAACCAGTAACGTAAAGTCAAGTAACTCGGACTCAGGTGTAGCACAACGCAGGATGTTTAAAGTGGTGAAGGGGGAAAACTCTTTCCTATGATCACTTGGACTGTGAGAATATTCAGTTTTTACTGGAACAACACGAAAATAATTTATAACATTCTGTTGGGCCGGGGGGCGGGTGTGTTCGGTGGAGATCTCTGGAATGGCAAAAGTTAAAAAGATATGGAAAGGGAGGGAAAGAGACTATGAGGGGAGGAGAGTCGTTCTGTTCAGAGGTAGCGGCAATTAGTGGTATGCATGTAACACAGGGAAAATACTCCGCGTTAGAAGCCCGAGCCAACTAAGTCCAGCATCCACACCACACCAAATAGTTTGGTTGTAACAGTTTGTAGTCGCGTTTTTATTTCTGATTTTGAAATAGTTTCAGATAAAAATAAACGTCTTTTTAACCAGATTCAATTTTCTGAATACCTATTTAAGTATTTTTCTCTGTAGAACATTTGTATTTGTAGAGTACAAGATCAGTAGTAGATCTGATGGGATTCTTGGTCTGCAGACTACTACATTAGTGGGACTTCATCCCGCATTCTCTTAATCGCTTTTGCGCTCCTCTGAGCTCTGTGTGAGCAGTCCCTTTACTCTATCACTGAAGACGGATCAATGAACTGACTCCTACCTTGGCCTTTTCTCTCACTCTCTTTGGAAATATATATCTTTCTCATCCGTCTTTTGGCGGCACTTCTCGTCATCTTGCTGGATTTCCCGACATCCCGTTTAATTCTGCGTCTGGAAATTGCATGGAAGCGCGAAATGAAATTTTTTGCCTACATCATCCAAATAGTCGCTGCTGTCCAGCTACAAGTTTCACCTGCGCAGGTAGGTTGCTGATTTGACATGCAGTGTCCAGTAGCCGTACCGGTACGAGACACCGTAGCGGGTAGTTACCGTGAGCGGTGCGAACATATATTCTTCGGTTTGAGGTGATATCTAAACGTTTCTTTCTTGGTATTAACTGAGCCGAAGACAACCGTGTAGCTTGAAATGACCGGCTATATGTCTCGTGGTGTAACGCTCCCATTGATTGGGACTATCGAAGGAGACATGCAGAATGGAAAGATTTTATCACCTTGTCCGAAAACTTAATGAATTCCAGTTAAATAGTTCTTTTTTTCTATCACGTAGTGTTTGAATTGCTACGTGTTACTGATTTTTAATTAAATGGATAATGAAATTCACTTTTAACTTCTATACCACGCTGACTCAGAGCCTTTATATTTGTATAATGTTCTATTGTTTCTGTATAACCTGATCTCTCTCAACGCTTGACATGCGGAAAAAACGGTTGAGTCATGAAGTGAGACGTGACATACAGCACCGCTAGGATTAGTGTACTGTATGTTTAGAAGTGTCTACACACATTCCCACACAGAAAGCGTGTTTGGAGCGATATGAATGCCATTAAAGTCAACTGAAACACGTGCGGACAAATCAAATTTAATACTAATATTTACTGAGTTCTAAGTGTACGTGAGACATTACAGTTTTGGGGTAAATATAGTTTACGGAGCGCTTTTTGGTTATGACTTAATTACCACATGCGGGTTATCGGAATTAGACGGAATATGAAATTGATTAAAAACAGCTGATAATTTTGCCATCTGCAAAGCATAAAACTTTGACATTTCATTGTTACCGCTTCGTTCATAGTTTTTTAAAGTTTTTATTCATGTTTTTTCTGCTTTAAAAATGCAAGTTTTAATTTTGTCTTCGTCACCTGGTATCTTAATCGCCGTGTGGAATTTGTATTCAGTCCCTCCGAGCTCGAGGCTCATTATTTAGGCGCTGTCTGTCAGGGAAAGTGCGGGAGAACAGTAGTGTGTAACGCTGCAGCTTTCTGCACCACTCCTGTCTGTCATGTTTATCTTAGCGATGCGATGGCGCTTTCCACTTTCGCGCCTTCTGACCGGTATGCCTCAGAGACGGAGAAGGACTACAACGGATGGCCCCGCGAGGATAGCAAAGGTCTCCCCATTTCCCGGCAAGCACAAAGCCATCTCTCTTATGGACCTTGGATCTCTTCTCCTTACCTTTACTTGACCAGGAGATAGCAGCAGCACACCTGCCAGTCGGCGCCTGTAACCGCCATGCCACTCACTCATACCATTTGCAAGGCTATTGCTGCCATGGGCTGGTGGCCTTCACCCATCAAACATCCATTCATTGTACCTTTTCACCCAGGCCAGAGCCGAGTTGTATGCCGACCGTGTCTGCTTCTCATGTTTAATGCAAACCACAGTCTCTCCTAGCCTCATTCTCTCTCTTTGTCTGACAGTTCATAGAAGGGCTGTCTGCCAATTGCACTGGGTGCAATGGGTTGGTCCTCGCTCCGGTGGAGTTAAAATTAGTACGGGCCATGCACAGCACAGTTCAGACCTGTGGCCTCTGGAACAGAGGAGTCCATCAATCCTATTCAGCTTTTTGTCCACAGCTTTGCTGAATGGAGGCTGCAGCGTCATTGTCCGGTTGGAGTCAGCGGAGGCAAGAGCAGCCTCTTTGCCAAGCCCAGATATCATTTAGTGCTTTGCCAATTCCTCTGGGCAGTTCCCATCAAGCTTCCGCTTAAGTGTGGTTCGAATTTCATGAAGGGCATTGAGAAAGGAAAGGCAGGTATCTGAGTGTGTGCAGGTCACATAAAACTAATCATGTATATTTATAAGTTGTTTAAAATACAAATGTTCCTTCTTTTTTTGCAATGTCTCGAGATGCCTGGGAAATGCATGATATCTCTTTGAAGGGCTGTTTTTGCATGTGACCCTATGGGAAATGGCGTGTTTCCCAGAGTCCCTTGCGGTTCCCTGCCAGTCCAGTTTCTTCCATTCTCATCGCACTTGCAGGGAAGTCCCTCGGCAACAAAAGGGGACTAGCGCATTAATGAAAAAGTGCGCTCCCAGCAGGAAGAGCAGATGTTCTCTTTTGTGTAAGATGAGGGCAGATGTGCACGTTTCTGTGTAGCCAGGCTGCGGTCTGATGCTTGTGCTGCCCACCAGACAGAGTGTTACTTCCTACCAGGTGTGTGGATACAGAGGCGCTGGGCCACTGAGGGTCACTGACCAACAAAAGGCAAGGCTGGTTTGTCCCAGTGGTATTCAGGTCCCAGTAGCTCTGTCCTCATTCTAGTGAGGGGAGAAATGACGCTTCAAAACCCGTGGTGGGTGGGAGTATCTCGAGCTAACTAGCCAGCATTAATTGGTAATGCAGGATAATCCCACCACGGGTTTTGAGCCTGATTCAGTGCCAGAATTGATTGGTTAGTTTAGAATTTTCCCACCCACCACGGGTTTTGACCCTTAGTCAGAGCCAGCACTGGTTGGTTAGTTTAGAATACTCCTTCCCACCACAGGTTTTGACACCTTATTTGTCCTATCAGTACCTTGTTCTCTAGTCCATGGAATCAAAATGTGGTCAAATGTACATTTATATGTACAGCTTCGCTCACTTCTCATTGTCTGAGCAGTTGGTCATCTGGGTCTGATATGCATGCCATTATACCAGTTGTATATTTTGTCATTTACCAATTAATCAATTAAAAGTATTTGGAATGCACTTCAGAGTGCCCACCCACGGTGTTTGTAAGTGAAGTCTGTTTTTTTCCAATACTAGATTCCTAAAAGATTCGTTTAAATGTTTACATTCTTGGGCAGTGTGCAGTAGCTCCATCTTGTGCAGTTTCAAGCTCAGATCAGCGTGTGAGTCGAGGCCTGGGCTCTGGGCATCTGCTCCTCAACGTCCAGGCCATCCTTTGGGGAGGAGCTAAACAGGGCAGAAAGACAAACATGAGCGTCACGGTTCCTGGGACGCCTTTCTGAGGCCGAGAGTTAAAGAGGGAGGGGAACATTTATCTGCGCTGATGATGATGACGTCCCATCGTTGTGGACCAGAGGACAGGGTGAGGCCTTGGATGTGCGCCATGTCTGGCAGACGACTTGTTATTCCTCTCAGGATGGATAAATAATGTGTTTGTAGGTAGTTCTGGCTTGGTGGCCCCTAGCTGCATTTTCTTGGTACTCCATCCATTGCAAGTGGATGTTTAAACACATCTGCCAGGTCCTGTTTATAATGTCTGCTTTGACTGGACACACTGTTTCCATTCTCTGCCCTGTCATGCCGTCTTCTCCGAATACCATTTTCACATTACGTCTATTTATTCGCAGTTTCCTGCGGCCCACATGACGTGTGCCAGTCAGCTGGTCTGGGGCCCTGCACCTGCGTTAACTCTCACTGGACGTGACCTCAGTCGGTCATTAACCCTCGAGGCCTCAGGTCTCAATTCTATTCGGGAACGGAAGCACCTGAATTTTTCCACCAGAACAATGGACGCCCACAATGGCAATGCATTTCCTGTGAGCCATAGTCGGTCTTCGTGGCCTGTTCCCCAAACTCAACAGGTGCCCCCCCACAGCCCCACCAGTTTTGGCTTCAGATATTTTCTGCCTTCCTGTTCTGTGTATTCTTAGCTACTTCCTGCCTTGGGTGCAGAGGTGTCGTGCCTGTTGACAGCTGTTGACAACACTGCTGTGTGACTGATGGTGATATCAGGGTGGGTGTCCTATCTGAAGCCAAGCCGGCTGTCTGTACCTCTAACTGGCACTCAAGGGTCTGTAACTGTCACCTCAATCTTGATCCTGCTTCGGGGTCAAATAGGAACACCTGGGGCAATTGCTACCCCCCCTCCCCACTCTCTCTCTTTCTCTCTTGATGTAATGGAGAAATTGCTTTCCTTGTTCTAAATTTGAAAATTTAAAACAAAATCCCATAAAACTGTGAGAACGTGAAAGGAATTTCCTTTCGGCAGAGCAGAAGTCACAATGGCGCAAAATTAATTGTGTTATGGTTTTACTGACTGCTCTGCACTCTGTCACTGCACATGTGAGAGTCTTGTATCACAACCAGCAGCCAAATTCTGATTCATATCGGCACTAGTGATGAAACAGAGCTTGTGTATCCTTTTCCGCTCTCCCTGTTAGGCCATATACTGACCGTTGTTATGATGTGAAAATTTACCAAAGATAATTTTCTTATGAGTGGTGTTGCCAAGCCTAGGCAGAATGGAGAGCTGCTGGATGAGTGATGTCATCTCACTGATGTCATTATCCTCATGTAGAGATGACCCACTGCTTCTGTTATATAAAAACTGTAGCAAAAACAAGATGGAAATCGAACCCAAGGCACTTACCCAGCGCCGCCTCAGCGCGGGACTCATGTGTAACTGAGAAGGCTTCAGGTAAAAGCAGTGACCTGATCCTTCAAGGCTTTCCTGCTATAAGCTATGGACTACAGGCCCCTAACCATCCCCTAGGCATGACTCTCCTTCTAGGCTGTGTCTCTGAACTTGATTTTTACCCATGCTTACCAAAAAACTGCTGAGGGGGGAGAAAAAAAATCATGTTTCCTGATTGCAAAGGCATCATTTCCCATGGGATGCAGAGAGGAGAATCCTTGTAACAATGTCGCAAAGTGCTTCTGTGTCCTCGCCTGCGGCATCCGTGCCCACATCAGTTGGCTTCTGCAGTCAATCATCTGCAGGCCTCCGTGACATCTCTGCAGAATAGGCATGAAGAGCAGCTTTGTGGCTGCACTTTAAGGTTGCTCCTCAATAGAACCTGGTATTAGGCCAGAAACACAGGGCACTGACTGTGGCCTGTTTGTCAGGACAAAGCAGCTGCTGTGTCTGTGGCCCTAAAAGACAGGCGTCTGGGGGTCAGAGGCATCTCAGGGGAAGCTGTTTGAGGATAATGTCAGCTGTGGACCCTGGCTTGGGGACCACCATGTCCCTACGCATCTCACCTTATTTTGAGTGAGGTACTGTCCTGGTAGAAGGCCTCAGCTGCTGTTCCCCATCTGTGATGGAGACCCACCATCATCACAATGATGGTCCCTTGTACTTTTTTTCCACCGTAATGTTCTATCCTAAGGGAGAGGGTGCAATTGCAATCAGGAAATTTGAATTTTTCTTCCCCTTCGGGAGGAGTGTCGCCGGGAGCCGACATCTCCTTTACAAGGCCTTAATCTCCCATCTGGCGGTAATTTACTGTGGTTTATACGGGCAGCACAGCATTTAGGGTAATAGGGATGACAATTAGCCTGGCCTTATCTGAACATTTGTCTACACATCCAGGGAAATGACTAAGAGCTAAAACAGCATTTAACAAATTGAAATAGACCCGTGCCGGTTCTTATTTCTCTGTATATACAGGTTGCAAGCAGCAGATTATTATTAGTTATTATAATCTATGACTTTGTTCTTTCTCACCAGTTGAAAGCTTTGCCATGAAACCCACCCTTCCTGGAATTAGACCATGGAGATCCATCAAGCAGCATTTATTAGGGGCTTAGTTTTTCTGATAATGAGAAGGCTGTTTACAGAGGTGACGCTCTAAGAACTCTCTAGAAAAGCTGACCCGTGTTCACATCTCTACGAAGCGCTCTAGACAGGCAGTGTCCATTGATGTTTGAGTCAAGATAATGCTACCTTTAACGGAATTATCCCTCTGGAAATTTTCAGGCTTTTCTAACAAATAATGTTAGGTCATTCAAGAGATTTGGGGATATTCTTCAGTTAGGAGTCATTATTCTTTAAAAGCTCCATCGTTCCTGACCCTGAACTGACCCCTCAAAGTCGCCAGCCAAACCACAGCTGCACCCTGTCATATTGGCCCAGGGCCTTCAGTCACAAGGTCTGCATTTGCTGACTCCACACTAAACAGGAAGCAGCCATTCCGTTGAACTGAGCACACCAAAAACAGCTTGCATAAAGGTTAGCCCATGGCCTGTGATTGTTTCTGGAACTACTGGAGGAGTATGATAATGCAGGAATATGAGGTTACAGTGACGTAGATTGTATACCCAAATCTCAAACAGTTTGATCATAGGGGCCATCTGTATGGAAGGACACTAATCAGGGAAGTAGGTCACTGTGTTGGTGGCTTTGTATCCACTTGAAAGCATTGTCCTGAAGACCTGTCACAGTTCCGCTTGTCCTTTTGTTTCCAGGAACTTCAACTCACTGACCCCTGGAGAGCTGACAAAACTCGGTCTTCAGTGTTGCTGGAGGTGCGCTTTTGTCCAGCTCACCCCCCCATACCCCCCAGGCGACTGGGCCTCAGTTGGGGCAACTGCCTAAAAACAGAGCCCAGTGACTGTGACTTTTCCAGTCCCTGGCTGCGTTTGTGTTCTCTAACCTCTTGGTCACATTAACACGGTTGAACCTGTGCTAGAAAAATTGCAGAATGTTCTGTAAATGCCTCATTTGACTTGCTGGAATATGGCCTTCAAAGCCTCCTTTAGAGTATATACAGAGACGTCTGTGTTAAATATCCTTGCATTGACATGCGCTGTCTTCTGGACCATGTCATTCTCAGGATGTAAGTTTTCCTTTCTTGGTCAGAGTCGTGAAGTGATTCATCCAGAATTATGGTAACAGAGGGATTACCTTCAGATTCCTGCAAGTTATGAGAAAATTCCATAAAAGATGAGCCGCAGAGATTTCTGTCGGAGTCAGATTATGGGCTATATGTGTCCCATAAAAGTAACGCAGTCATTAAAAGCTAATACCTCAGAAAAACCATAGTCAGATCCCATGTATCTGTCACAGTTTCCTCAGTGGTGCCACATGAGCACAGAGCATCTCCAATCAGCATAAAAGGATTACGTTTTGTGGACTCAGATCCAACTGTAAGTGTTTCTAAAAGTCAGTTTAGGTATCAGTGAATGTTCCTGATGAAGTGGCATTAGGTAATGAGCTGATGACTTGTTGAGGTAGGTGTGATTTGGTTCGATTACATCGTCTGCTCCTGCTACTGGCTCAGTGGGGGAAGACAAACTTTTAGTCCGAATCTTCCATCTCATGCATCTCCTGTCAGTTTAACAGCATGTCGGTTGTGATGAAGACTTAATCATAAAACCAGAGCTGATGTGAAGAGTTGGCTGTGCAGAGCTGCAGCCAGCAGATGGCACATCAGTAAAGGACACAAGCTTAGCATTGTTGCTAAGAAGGCCCTGAGCAAGATTCTGCATCATCATGCACTCTAGACTTTGAGGTTCTGGAGTCAAGTGTAAGACAGGTTTGAGGCTAGGTACATGTTTATGCTATTAAGCCTGTTGGAATCTCAGGTTTCTTTAAAAATCTTCTCAGAATTTTGCTGAAAATTTCCTGTAGTCTGAAATGTTAGTTATTACATTCTGCCTAGCCCACATTCCTTAGCAACCCTTCCATCTTCAAGTTGTATCCAGGCAGTGAACTTTCTGCTGTTCTTTCAGTCAGATGTGGATGCTCATTTGCCATACGATGGCCTGGCCCTTGTGAAACTGCTATAAGCTGTGAAATCAAACCAGGAAAGGGTTGTGTACCCAGCTCCCAAGTGCTTCACCACATTGTAATGCTGCTGTGTTTTGATCGGATGTGAGGGCTCTCAGCCAGGGGTGCAATTCCAGGCTGCAAGGGGGTAAAATCGGTTTATACTGGCAGAACGTATTTCCCAACCACTATGCCGGTGCCCCTGTGGGATGGAGATGGCCCTCCATGGGTCACAGTTCGCCCACGGCAAGGGTGATCTGGCATGCTCGGTTCACTGTGTCTTTTGATTTGATTGGAGGAATACCAGGTTCCTCATACATTTATGTGTCTATATTGGACACAGATCTAACGATGTTCCCTGTAGTGGCAGAACCTTGTACTTATTCATGTGTGGTCATAAATATGTAGGATTGTGTTTTATCTTTATTTCCTAATTAAAGAAATTAATGTATATGACATTATTATGATACATTTAATTCAGCAGTTTATAGATGGGCACTAAAGTGCAGGGAGGCAAAAGCTGTCTAGATGGGAGTTAGAGTGATTCTAAAGGTTTATTAAAATAATAATTTAACGAGGTAGAAGGTTGCCAACACAAGTACCACTGAAGCACAGACTGAACAAAACAACTTGTGAAGATCAGCTGAAAACTCAAACGGGGGGACTTTTATAGAGCAGTCCTAGAGGGGGCTAATCATTACCTAATTGGTTAATGATGCTACCCTCACTACATCACAGTAGAAGGTCAGTTCCACCTGCATCACAAGCAGCAATATTCGTCATCTGTTCATCCAGGACGTCTTCCAGGCGTCTGTCCACAACAGCCTAATGGGTCAGAGACCAACATGACAATCAGAGTAGATGAAGGTAAGCTTGATTCTGTGAATCAAGGTGGCTGACGACCAAAAGACTCTCATCGTCCCTGTAGGGCTGCATTCTTATGTTGCTGTTTGGCTCCTACCAGGTGAAGGGGGTACCATCCTTTCAGCTGTTTGGAACCAGTAATTTTTCCCAGTTTTACTGGAGAATGAAGAGATTTTGCTCAAGCAATTCCGGTTAAGTACCATACTCAAGGGAATGATACGGCAACATCTGGTGACTATGTAATTTTTGTACAGCCTTCTGTTCCACCTGCCGCTACTACCTAAATATGAGATTTTAGGGGAACGCCAATGGTGTGTTTACTTTTGTAATCATCGTGTCTTGAGGTTTCACTGATTTGAGCCTTAAGTTGGGCCTCCTGGACAGTATATTGACTGAGCAGCGTATAGCCAGGCACCTGAATCCAAGCAGGACACGCACCCTGTCCATGAATTTCATCAGTTTACATGGTGCAAACTCCTGGCTCAAGCTCTTACAGCATTTGTCTTGTTTTTTAATCCATTTCCCCCTCACTCAGTAATGCACAGAGAGGAAGACTGGGAGGAAGAGAGAGAGAAACACGAACTGGGGTCTGGACACTGTAATCTCAGAACAAATGTCTTTTTCATCACGGCCCTTCAGTTAGGACTGTTGTAATGCAGAAATACTGTAAGTGAAAATTGTATTAACTTTTTAACTTACCGAACTACAGTATATCATAGGATATGGATTACATCTCATGTTATGCTCTCAAATGCTGTTGTAGAAATGAAATGAATATTTATAAATGCAACAGATACATTTAATAATATAAGTAATAAAGGTACTAACTGGACTCTGCTTAAGCAAGGAATGAGTGAGAGAGGATCACAGAAGCACCTAGGAATGGAGTCAGAGATCCATGACACAGGCTGTATTGCCAAAGAGCCTCCATTTGCATCGTTGGCATTTGTGAGGCTTATGTGACACAGCCAATGACAGGGTACTGCTTGAAACAAATATGGCCTGTCCGTTTAGTTTGGCATTCGTTTGTTTGGCTTTTTTATTTTCTTGTGAAACTTCCTGCCCCGCGTCCCACAGCAGAAGTGATTAGAAGAGATTAAGAGTGACGTGGCTCCGTCATGGGGGAGTTGGCAGTCAGCGTCCACAGTGCCGGACTGTGAACTGAGAATGTGGGGGCAGACTGAGCCCCAATCCTGGGGGTGGGGCCGGGGGGCGGGACAGGGGCAGGCATCTCTCTGGGAAGTCTTTAGCAATCCTGATTATGTTTGAAGAGAAAACGAAAGCAGATCAAGCTGGTTTGTGTGACTGATGTAGCTATCAGTCTGTAAGGCCCACCTCATTGTCTGCACCATTAGAGCGCCTTACTTTCAGACATCACAAATAATATTTAACCCATTACCTCCCACCTGGCAGCCACATTCATGAAGACCAGTAAATGCTTCTGTCATCGGATACTGAGTTTCTAGGACATCGGTGACCATAACTTTTAAGCTCAGCATTTTTTTTTTTTTTACTTTTCCCATTTTTCGGAATGTCTTCCTGCTCCAGACAGGGCCTGCCTGTACTTTGCGGTTGTAGATCCTGTAGCCTCCAAAGATCAAGGTGTTGCTGTCATGACAGATCTACAGGTACAGTTCTTGAGAAATGCCCAACTGGCAGGCAATGTTAAGAGGGCTTCCTATGCCGCTACACACAATGTCCCCAAGATGCAGCCCTTGGCACTACATGCGAAGAGCCCGACCCTTGAGCTGGTCTTTTCCTTCTTCTCTCGCATGCTTTGCCTCCATTCCCTAAACCTCTCCCTTCTATGCCTCCCCTGTCCTCACAAGCCTGAGGTGATGAGGGACCCAGGCTCCTTCAGAGGCAAAGCAGTGGGAGGGACAAGGAGTGGCTACGTGAGGTTCTCCACGCTGACCGATTTCAAGGCCAAGTTTTGGGGCTGTTCAGCAGCCTCAGGAACATCATTTCAGTGGAAGCAGGCCGCAGTGGCAGTGGATGTGACTCACCTCACCCGGGAAGCCACGTTCAGTGGCAAAAAGCCTGACGGGGCCCAGAGCATCGCATGAGAATAGATGTGTGCATGTTTGCGACATGAGGGAGTTTGTGGTTTCATGACACCCCGCCCTTGTGAAACCAAGAACTGCAGGCTTACGTGAAGAGTCTCAAGCTCGTCTCCAAATCTTGTGTCTTGGCACTCAAAAGATCTTCACCCCATGGTGTTGCATTGGGAATTCAAGAAATGAACTCCAAGGAACGCTGAAAGCCTTCTAATCGCATAGTTGAAACTTCCAAACCACAATCATGGTCACTGCATTTATACAAATTAATGTTTGTGTTTATAAATATAGTTCTGTCAGGCACTTGTGCCTGAGGTTTGTCCCGGTCCAGTGTAGAGATGACAGAAAGAGAACTTTAAGTGCTGGTCTCTGTGCCCTGTGGTTAGTCTGACATCAGAGGGCAACATGAAGTTCGGTAGTCTGAAGACCAGCCATCACTCCCAGCTGATCAGGGAGTCTCCCTGCATTCTTCAGATAATGGCCAAATCTCTGAGGCCCCTGCAGCTCCCAGGAATCCCCCCATGGCCATTCAGCCACATGCCTGCTGTCCCCTCCCCCAGGATGAAGAGACAAGGCATACTCTGCTTATCTCTTTGGATTGCATGGCTCCTGGGGGGAGGGGGTCGTCAGGCCATGGACGCAGCACATAGTGAAGGGTGCATGATCATGCTGCAGACAGGAAAAGAAGACCGTGTCTCCACTGCAGCTACTGACAGTATCATTCATAAAGGAATTCCAACTGCATTAAAACACAAGTCAGTTGTCCAGTTCATTGTGGACATCGGTACACCCACAGCCTTGGGTCAGACTTGCTTGTTCAGTATGGGACTCCTAACGTGTCAAGCTAGGCAGGTGGGTCTGTGACACACCCACCCAGATGAGAGCCCCACCCTTCAGAACACTCCCATGAATCTGATTGGGGGATACATGGAGGGGCGTGGAAAGTCATAGGCAGCGTCCATCACCGAGGGGGTCCTCAAATATAATTACAACTTCCTGGCAAATGCACAGGATTTCAGGGAAGCAGGTCCTTACTGGCAAGACGCCATGGGGGCCTCACATGTTTTATATTTTGCTAAGAGGAGATTTCCCGTACTTAGTTCACAGTTGTCCTGCGGGTTATGGAGTTTCTTCCAGCCAAATGGGGAAATAATCATTTTTATCACAAAATATACTGAAGAGAGGAAAAAGGCTAATGGCAAAGTAAACAGTAGAAACTGCAGCATAGGAAGCAGTTTGGCATGTGGGAATACAATTAATAAATGACTAACCCTAAAACTGGGGCTTGTCAGAAACCCTTCCCAGACACTGGTTCTGTGAGCCAGACGATTCCGTGTCAGGATTTTTTTTGCTGCAGTCCCATTTTCTTCCACAAGAGGGCTGTGTTTTATTACGTCATAATAGGATATTGTTACAACACTGATATTTTTAACCAAACAAAATCACATAGCTTACAGCAATGTCATTACTTTTTTATATTCCTGGATATCTATAAAGCAATTAAAGTTAATTTCTTTGATTTGAATTGGGCAAAATTCTGGTTATAAACATGGTTCTGTAATCTGTACACCACTGTCGTCGTTTGTTGAAGTGCCATTGTTTTGAAATCTGTCTTTGACCATATCTTCTCTCCTCTGTCTTCAGTTTCAGAGTTTTTTGTCCTCCAGTGCCAACAACACTATTGAAGGTAATAAGTACTTTGAAAACTCGACTGTTTGTGTGTGGAACATCACAGCCTTGACTAACAAAAGGAAGGAACACCTTTTCACTCATGAACACACCCCTGTTGATGTATAAAAGATTGAATTCCCAACTCTAACAAATTTAGCCCCAGAAATGTGAATGATGCACCATCCAATAAGGTATATCAGATTGCAAAAAAGCTGATTTTAAGAGACCAGTTTCAGGAGGTGACAGCACAGCAGGGATAGGTTCCTGAAGAGCACCAAGCAATCCTGATGTTTTTCACATCATAAAGATCCTCCCTCTGTTCAGCGCATGCTTAAAGTGGCCATTGTGATCTCTCAAGCCGTGGGAACATACAAACTGGAATTTGCACAGAGCTCAGCACGCTATAAAACAGGCCTGAAATTTGAGGGGAATGCCAAACCTACACGGGGCGCACCCTATGGCCCGTTTGAACCTCTGATCTTTAATCAAAACCAAGCAGTGCTTTGAAAATAAATCAAGGCAGCTGGATGGAAAAAAACTAAATTGTTCTCAAATTGCTCAAAACAATGGTTTTTGAGGCTGTGAAGGTCTGAAAGTGTAGTTTCAGGGCAGGGTAACTGAGGAGAGGTTGAAGTGAATTTAGGTTTATGCAGAGCGGAGTTACTCTTATATGGACGGGCTGCAACAGTTGAGCCGAGAATTCCAAGCAAATAGGAGCAGCAGAATGCAGCTCAAATGTGCTGTTGCATTTAGTGATGTGTGAGATAAGGGGAACCAGATTGCAGACGAGATTCTGTCAAAGACACCCGGACGAGTTCTTGCAGGAAATCAGACCCCCCCCACGCACACACGCATATGAACGCACGATGGTCACCTACTCCAAAGTGGCCTGTCCTTTTCCCATCCCCACCTTGGCTTGCTTTTCTATAAACTGTTGTTCTGGGTATTGGCTTTGAGCAGCAGTGTCTTGTGCTCAAAGGCCCCCCAAGGGGGCAGAAGAGCTCCGATCATCTTATTTTGCACAGACTTCATTTTTTTGGCCCTTCCTCTGTTTACTGGCACCCATCACACAGACCTGTCTGTTTCCCTATAGTGCCAACACTCGTGAAAACATTTCACACATATGGCGCACCAGGGAAGACCTCGACCCTGCAAATGGCTTTTTCCTGGTTTTTTCTGCCTACCGCCACATACTCTGCGGGCTCCTAGACGTTTTTCTGTGAGCAGGTCTGCCATTTCTCAGGGGGGACATCAGAGGTGCATTATGATATGACTGCCTGGGCTAACAGTACATGGTTAAAAAAAAAGCGACATGTGAGAGGACAAAATTTTAATATGAGGAACAAGCCTTATTCCCATCACATGACCCGCGGCTTATGTGCAGATTGCAGCAATCTCTGGGGGGGGTGGGGGGGGCTGTCTGCCTGCCCCCCCTGTGTGAGTGACACCAATGCTGCCCACTGCCGTTTCAGTGGTGCCCTTCCAGGACGTGTGGGAGCGAAGCTTCTGCCGCACCATCGAAAAGCTGGTGGAAGTGGTGCAGGAGTACCCCAGCGAGGTGGAGCACATCTTCAGCCCTGCCTGCGTGCCCCTTGTGCGCTGCGCCGGCTGCTGTGGTGATGAGAATCTGGAGTGCCGGCCCACTGACACCTCCAATGTCACTATGCAGGTGAGCCAGGGGGTCTACAGGCAACAGAGGCATCTGAGATGGGATGAACATACCACTTGACCTAAGACAGACCACAGTTGCTTTAGAAATGATTTCAGCGTGTCACCCTTACTATTAACACCTTCAAAGTTTTGTCCATTTCTTGTGCCCAAGAGCAACCAGGTGATGGGAAAGATCCTCGTTTGAGCGTCCCTGTTCATTCAGACAGTTAAACGAATGCTCATTCACCTGGGTGTTTTTTTATTTTTTGTTTGGATTTTGATTAAATTCTCTCCCCTCTTGTCAGCTGCTGAAGATCAAACCAGCAGAGGGAGACCGGGAATATGTAGACATGACTTTTGTGGAGCACAAAGCATGTGAATGTAGGTAAGAGAGAAAAGGCACGTCTCCGTTTGTTTGTTTTTCCAGTCTCTGTGGGCATGTGAGATGTTTGCAGAACCTGTACAAGACATTTTCTCCAAATCAGAACGCACGAATGTACCATGTCTAACATCAATCACTTTATCCATCCATCCATCCATCCATCCATCCATCCATCCATTTTTTCCACTTCATGATTGCTAATTCAAATTTACCTTCATTATTTGAATGAAAACATCACTCTTATCTGTGTAAATAATACTGTAGTAATAAAAGAGTATATGTCAAACCAATGACCATGATGTAGCATATATTATTCACCTTTTTGCTTACATTACATGCTGGCAATATATTTGCAGATTTATGTTAAAATACATAAATAAATAATTAAATGTTATTTATATATTTAATTTTCCGCAAAATATATGTTGTTCAATTTCACACTAACAGAATGTTTTCTTCATTTCGACAGACGCAAAAAACTGAGACATGGAAGGTAAGCAGAGTGGCATCCATAGTTTCTTTCAGTGGTAGTGGTGTTGTGTAAGCTTGTTGTGAGGTGTGGAGTCTTTGTCTTGTTGCTTGGCTGTTGTGGACATTGCAAAATTCTTCCATTCTGCAGAAGGAGACTGAAAGGAAGAGGGAGGAAGAGGAAGGACAGACAGAGAATGAAGGATTGTGATACGTGAGTGCAAGTCTGCCCTTTGTTTTAAACAAATCTTTCCTAAAAAACAGTCTTGGGCCATTTTTTTACAGGGAGTATGATATGCAGTTAAATGAGTGTTAGGTTAAGAATAACGCTTTTAAAATCAGACTGCCAATCAACACTCTCAGAATCCACATCAAAGGGACTTATGAATAACAGCGATATAATTGCAAAAATCCTAGGGGAGAGCCTAATGTATGGCCAGATGTGGAATTGGCAAGATAAAGATTCAAATCCAACTCACCTGATAATTAAAATACAGATAAAAAGCAACATCCCTGCTATTCTTTGTTTGTCCACTTGGTGGGGCACTGCAGCACTGAAGGATATAATATTTGGTACTTCTATTACACTCACCGTGCTGAGAAATACTACCGCTTGTGAGGGCTACTGAAAATGGTCAATATAGATGAATTCCTGGTAGGGCTGAAGGAAGAGCAATATGGTGATGCAGCCATTTACGCTCGCTATAGTAGCATCATCAAAACTTAGTTTATATCGATAATATAGTTTATTAGTTCATACCTCACATGGTGACTTTGTGAAGAAATGCTGCCTCAGAGATGCAGTGAACAAGCGTTGACTAACATAAGAAACATGGTTACAGACAGAAGTTCAAATCTTACCTCTCTTCATGTGTTTTCTTCTCACCACTTTCCAAATGCTATTTTCGAATGCTAGTGAATAATGGTATGATTAAATGCATAAACAGCACTGAAGAGCCCCTGTAAGCACTAATAAGCATATCTAACTGTAATAGATGTAATAAATAAGCTCTGTAATCAGCGAATGTCGCCTTATAGCGGTAATAACCTTTTTATAATTACCGTTCATGTTTTGTAACTATGATGGTGACCAATATGAAGGCATCCCATGGATTCCTTGGCAAATGAAAATTTTTCAAAATTCATTGCAGTCTCTCCATTTGCAGCCAATTTATGATCGACCTGTTTGAGCAAAGTAAATTCTGAATGCAATCTTACTTTTTACATTGATGAGGAAAAACAAATTCTACAGTATTATTCATTGATTGGCTATGTCCAGCCCACTAGTGATTGGACCGGGTCCATGATATCCTGCTGATTGAGATGGGTTTACAATCCTGATGCAAAAGCAGGTCAAAGAAATAAAATGTCTGGTCAACATGAGTGGAACAGCAGAATGTTCTGTTAGACATATTAGTTTATATCTCACTCTATAAAATATTTCTAATTATGTTTTAGCTAATGGGTAATTAGTTAACGTGTGATTAGTCTAGCAAGAATTGAAGGGCAAAACAGTGTTTTCTCCTTTTATAATAGCTTCTCTATCAACTATCTCATTCTGTATAAAATGACAAAATAATTTAAAATTGCTTTGTTTTAATAAAATAATGCATACAATCAAAGGATTCACTTCCCGTTAGAAGACCAAATGTTGTTTGGAGGGTAAAATGTGAGAGTAGGTGGCTGAGGGGGTCCGTCAGTTGGCGGCAGGTGGGAGTTGTGATGATGAATATGCCAATGGTAGGCGGAAACATTGAGGAGGGATACGCAATTGGCAGCAGACGGAAATGTGAAGAGGGATAGGCCGATGGATGGGAGAGGTGGGAACAGTGAGGAGGGTTTCATGGTTGGCAGCTGGTGGGAATGGTGAGGAAAGATACACCAGTAGTTAATGCTTCTGATGGTGGAGTTGGTCATGTTTCCAACAAATAAATGGATAGGAAAAAATAGCATTCAAACATATCATCGCTCCTAATTATTCAGTTTCGTATGAGTGAAAGTTTGGGGATGGCTGCGGTACCTAATGGCTTTACACTGTAAATAATTCAGTCCAAGGGATTTTGTTTATTATAAAGTTCTTTAAATTTATATCCCTTAGGTGTCAGCCTCCGCGGAGGTAACTGTGGTCCCACCCCCATCGCAACCTCGTATTTATTTCCCGCCTTGGCGCTAACAGCATCGGCAGTCCTGAAAGCACTTTGCCGGATATCGTGTCACTCTGCACCTGGTACCCAAGTGACGGGGTTGTCGTGGCGACAAGCAGCTGTCGTACTGGGCGGGAAGAGAGAGGGCATGGCGCCCATTGACCATGGGGGAGCGACCTTTACACCATCAGAGGGAGCAACAGGAAACCGACGAGCAACAGGAAGGACGAAGCTCGAGACTGGAGACTGAAACAGTAATCCAGAGGATGCTGATATATATAATGTTTTATTATTATTATTATTATTATTATTATTATTATTGATCTGTCTATAGCCAGTATTTATTTCAAAAAGAGAGGCAATATAGGTTTTAACACAGAACATGATTTTAACGTTTTTAACAGTGTACTGTACAGAGCCTTTTCACTGGTAAAAGGTAGAATAGGAAACTGTTATTTATGGGAAAACAAGAACCTTAAAGAGATTAAGTCTTCTAGGGAGATGAACATTGGCCACATTAGGTGTCTATTACACTGCTGCTTAAGTAATCAGAGGGAAAAACACTTTTTTTTTTAATGCATCTGGAGTTAGTTTTCTTTTCCTTGAGCAGCTGAAGGATATTCTGGATGTAATCCTCCATCTAGTGGTTGTCACATAGCATAATAGCAAGTGCGAATTTTTGGACGTCTACTTCAAATGTGTGACAAGGACAGGAAAAAGTTTAAAAAACAGATTATTCAAATGACGTAAATTTTTGTACAAAAAAATAATTGCAGTGTAGTAATCAATTATTTACAACGCTGAAATTTAAAACAATGGAATACATTGTTAAATTTTGTCTGTTTCTGTTTATACCATAAACTGCTTTGATGCATGATTTCTAATTCATTCATATTTTTCCAAAGCAATTATAACGGAAAACAACAATGTTATTTAGTGATAAAACACATAAGGCTTCAAAACATGTGGTGGGTGGGAGTATCCCGAATTACCAATCAATGATGGTGCTGAAGGCTTCAAAACCCACCCACCATGAGTTTTGAAGCCTCGTTTGTCCCATCACTAATGTTAAAAATACAACCTATTGCTAAGGTTGCAGATTAATTGCTGGCAAGATGAAGAACAAAATGTCATACAATTTAAATGTCTTGTAATACACTGGCCATTTTGCAATGAAGGAGTTTTCACGCGCTCATAGGCCTACACATTATCCTTCATTTCACTCTTCTTGCTTTTTTGGTATTTATAAATCCACACAGGAAGGTATTGCCTGGCTGAGGCTGTCATGTGACATCATCAATTCCAGGTATGTGGAGGGAGATGTGGCCTTGTACACTTTAATACCTACATTAACTTTTTGTTCCTGGAGGAATATCTACCTAGAGACAAGACTGAGTCAGTTTTTTTTTTTCTGAAGAGATGGGGACTTTGCACAAGAGCAGGGGACTCTTCTGACACGAGATACTGATAGAGTATCTTATAAAAGGCTTCCTTCCAGGTCGTTATGGACAGTTGGCTTTTCTTTCCAGGGTCTTTTCACTCACAACACATGTCTCTGCACTAAGAATGGTTCTGAATGTGTGCAGACATATGAGGTAGGAAAGTCTGAAGTCTTGTGTATAATGTATATTGTACATATATGTATAAATAAATGTATTACTGTTAATAAAGAAAGCATAATATTTAATGAGTCTTTGTGACCCATGTTTTTGCACATAGCAAGGTGACAAGAAACTTGTAATACGTACTACTCGTGAACAGTAATACTGTTTGCAATGCTGGGGTGTGTCTGATTAAGGAATGATGAAGTTGTGTCATTGTCAGGTGTCCCACCCAGTGCCCCCCCCCGCCCCTACAGTGTGTAAATGGGGAGCCTGTCTCTGGGTGTGACCTGCTTGACTGCTTGCTGTAATTACTGTTATAACACTGGTGCAGCCCAGAGTCCCTGGTCAACCTTGCTTTCACTTTGTCTTTATGAATTAGTTGTCTTGAACAGTACGTGGAAGACAGGAAACACTTGTAAAAGTTTTTCACTAAAAATGGGTCTTTGAATTCCAATAAGACCAGCATATAACCAGCCTGGCTTTAACTAACAATGTGCAGTAAAGATTGCTACATGGTGATGACTAACACAGTATCTGGAACAAAGGACAATAGCCTTGTCTCGAACAGTGATAACACTCAGACCAGAATAGCTATCTTCCACTCCCAGCTGTCTCTATCTTCCAGACGCTTAACCTAGTGTGGGTTGTGGGGCTTGTCCCAAGCAGCATGGTAGGGATGCCAGCCCATCACAGGATGCACACACACTATGGACAACCATAGATGCTGAATAGTCTAGCTACATTTATTTGGACTGAGAGAGGAACCCCACATGACATGGGGATGACATGCAAGTTCCACACACAGTAGACTTTCACAATGGTAATAAAGTTCTTGAATCACAAAGCAGTGGTGGGAATTGAGCCCCCAATGCTGGAGGAGTGAGGCAGGTGTACTGCCTCCACCACCTCTTGTAAGATATCAAAATTGTGCATTATTTTCCCAGACTGGTATGTTTAATGGCAATTACATGCAAAGATATATGCTCCTCTAGCATTTTGGCCATGTCATTTTATTCTGTATGCTACTGCTCCTGTCCCTTACAAATGACAGTTTACTGCCCACAGAGTCATGATTATGACCCAGCACAGAGACTCCAGGCTTCATTCACGGCGTCATCCTCGAGTGCTCTATGACCAGGGAGTCTTATCCATCACTATGTCGTATTTAAATGGATTTATTACTTGCCAGAGAAATACAAATGCATTCTGTGGCATTCAATAGGCGTATGTTGTTCGTAATCGACCGCTCAACAAAAGGTTCTTTTTAGCAGTTTTCGTAACAGCACCCTTTGTTTTCATCCTGCTGGACACTCTAACAAGCATAGAATTTAAGAGTGCATCCTGACTTTGAACTTTCAAGATGGAGAATTTCAGAACTTTTAATGCATGTAGCATGGAAATACCTCAACAGAATGTTGACAGAGATAAGTCTTGAGCATTATTAGGACAAACATCAAATTAAAATAGCAAAACCACGAAAAATCAGTATGTGGACATTTGAAAAGTTTTTTGCCAATGCATTTACAAATCCCCTACAGATTAACATGATAGTTGCTTCGCTTTTACACATAAATATATGAGTAACATCATTACAGCTATATTGCATATCATTTAAATGTTAAATACAGGTAAACGACTTGTTCTGTATAAACAGTTTAATGCTATGTTGTACAGCTAGGGCAATTATGTAACCAAATATTTCATAATGACATATTAAAATGTAATTATTTTTCCCTTTGCTTGCCGCAAAATATTAATTTTAGTTAACTACAAACAGAATTGGTACCGAATACGGAATTAGACATGCATTATATAACACACACATTTGCCAAGCACTACCCATTTAACTGCGCAGTTTGCAAGTAGGTCACGTTTACTGACTCGTTGTTGCGGTCAACCACCAATAGCAGAACACGAAAGGCGCAAAGGGCGGTACCTTCACGTAACGTTTAAACTCACTTTAAAGTCTTCTGGATGGTTGCCTCGGTAACGTCTGGCTCGGTAGCGCCGCAAATGGTTGCGCAGCGTCGTAAATGTGACGGGAAGAAGAGGCGAGTGTCGGCGACAGCTCCGTTCGGTTGGAGTTGCGGTAAACGCGCAGATGGCGGAGAGAAAAATAACTCCTAGTACTTAATTAAGGGAAGATTCGTCCTTCTCTTTCGCTTGCCGGCATGTGACTGGTTTGAAGTGGGTAGTTTTCTTGTCCTGTGTTCTGTACCGTGTAGGAGGACTGACGCGCTAGGTGGATGACGGCATCGGGCAGACAAAACAGCACCAGGGAGCCATAGGACGGTGAGCTCTTTAAGGTTAAATGGTAATTAATTAAAAGGAGAGCTGTCGCTCTCGACAGCTCGTCTCGGTTGACTTGTTGCAAGAAAATGCTTTTAATCTTAGCTATATGGCTGCGGTAAAGATTAAATGTAAACTAGACAATCGGGCGACTGTGTGGTTGGCTGCTGCTGACGCACAGCCCGTATGCATGTCAGAAATAATCTGCTTTTCATCGGGCCTGATTTGTAATTTCAGTTGCGATTACTCAGACAAACTTGTTTAAATCATTGCTGGAATAGTGTTTAATTTCCGGAACAGTAATGCCATGCACGCGTGGATCAGACTGTGGTTCAGTCCTGTACGTTTCCTTTTGTTTAGGTGAAAACATGTCTGTCTTCTCGCTCTCTTATCAAAAGCAGGTCTTCAGCGAATGTGGAACAGGCTTTGATAAGGGATCGTATACCCGGGAGCCAATGCGCCCCGATTTATGTGTGCTGGCATTAATCTAGGTCTCTACTTATGTTAGACTTGTCGCATTCATTATTTAAACTTTTCGTACGATTTGATCGAAGGGGATAGTGAATTTATGGGAATTGCAGTAGGAAATTCAGCAAATTGTATTCGGTGGATAGTATTATTGTGTCTTCTGTGTTTCAGGTCCTGGACCTCACCAGTCATCCTTGCTTACTCCGGCCTTCTGTTTAAGTGCAACACGAGGGAGATGCAGCTCGTCTGAGGAGACGGGCGTGGGGTCACCTGAAAATGAGTAGCAAGGCCAAAGCGGAAAGTCACAGGGCGCTGACAGCAGACATGAGCAAGCTGGCACTGCCAAGGTCCGAGCTGGAGAGGGACTGTGCATTTTCAGGTCTGTCTGCATCACCAGAAATGAAACAAGCCTGTCCGTCAGATCACTCCCTTTCCCAGTTAAATAATAAAAACAATGATGTTCCAGGTCAGTCAACCACAATGTGACTGGCAATGCCCGCGTTTTCTCAATCCAGGCTTGAGACACACCATGGCAGTTATCATGGCTACCTTGGGCACCTCCTTGTTTGTCTGTCAGGTGGCTCATGTGACTCTGGGAACTGACCTATATTCCTGCCCCAGAGTGTCACTTCATAGCTTTATTCATACTCTCCTCAGCTGTTGGCCTTCATCTCCTGACCCCCACCACAGGATCTGTTTCGCATGTTAGCACAGGCCTCACCTGTGCTTCTCGTGTTCCTTTCAGATACCAGCTCGGGGTATCTGAGCGCAGTGGACCAGACCGACACAGAGGACACAGGCCGGGCGTCAGCTGCACAAAAGTCACAGGCGGGGACACAGGTGGCTGTGGTGACAGGCCCCTATCCCAATCTGTCCCCCATGATCATCATGAACAACGTTGTCCTCAAGCAGGTAGGGGCAGCATGTTCTTGTTGGCACCCTTCCTCTCCCAGTGAGCCTTATACATTTATCCTATGTGATGTATTTTGTTGTCATTTAAGTGTATGTAATTATATGTACACGTGTGTGAATGGTTGTATCTACGTATGTATATCAAAGGTAGTGATGAATGTGTTTTTTTTTTTTTTTTTTTGCCCAGCCCAATGCCACCGCTCCAGCAGTGAAGCCCTGGGGATTCCAGCCTGCCCTGGAAGTGCTTCCTCAGCCTCAGGTGGTCTTCCTCCAGCCGGTGCTCTCCAGTGGTGATGGAGCATCCGCTAACCGGGCCCCCAACAAGCAACGCACTGGGAAGTACCTGCCCATCCTGAAGTCCTATCCCAAAATCGCCCCCTACCCTGGGGAAAGCTTGTCAGACAAGAGCAGGTCTAGCTCCTCGGAGCGGAGTGCTCCGGCCCCCAGCCATGGGGGCGGGCGCCACCGCCGCCGTCACCATCGTGACAAACAGCTGGGCCACACGGCTGACTCGAGTGACTCTGCCAAGCCTGCCCCCCCAGCTCCTGCCAACCATGGGCCTGTGTCCCCAAGACAAAACCCAGTTCCCTCAGACGACGGAGACGTGGGCATTCCAGCATCGACCAATCCCCCTTCGGCTATACAGGGACGGTCACAAGCCCCGCCTCATTCCTTGGCTGCCTCCCCTTTGCCTATCCCTCAAGCCGGAGCCCCCGAAGCTCTTGCATCTCCCTGCAAGTGGCCCGTGGTGGTGGACTGTGCCACTGAGGTCTGCCGAGATGCCCCGTTGGACGGCATCAACAAGCGGAAGCGCTTCTGCAACACGTACAACATCCTGCACAGGTCAGGCCTGCTGGGCATCACGTTGCGCACCAAGGAGCTGATCCGCCTGAACCGACGCACGCAGGGTCAACTGGACCATCTACGGGAGCAGACCAGCCTTCTCATGCAGGCCGTGCACAGTGGTGACCCCCAGGTCTGGGCCAGATTGCAGCTCACGCTGCTGGAGGCCCCCCCTGATGTAGAAGAGGAGGAGCAGACAGAGGCAGGACTGGAGAAGGGTGCACAGGATGGCTGTGGCTGACGGTGCAGTGTACCATCTGGGCAGGGTGAGATTGCCCCCTGCAGGTCGTCTTCAGAATGACGCAAATGCCCTGCAGCTTTAGTCCCTCTAACACTCTCGCTTTGTCCAGGTTAGGCCAGTCTAGAGGTTTAGATACAATTTGCATCAGACAAACTAATTAACCATTGGTGGAGAGGACTAGGAGTTATGGATCTTCGGACTTGGTGTTACCATAGTGACCCCTTTCCGTTCCTGTAACAGAATCTATAGCTTAAAGTTACCAGCCTCGACCCTGATTCACACCCCTTGTGTAGCTTGCTTTTTATTCTTGGAGACGTGACCGGCTCTCATTCTTCCAGCACAGCTTGAACAGATCGTGGAAAACAAATTGGATCATGAACACAGATTCCTCTTCATTGGAAATTAACATTTTCCTTATGTTTTGTTTTTTGTGTTTTTGCAACGGGTCAAGTGCTTTTCACTTCTTTGAATCCTGTCAGCTAGCACGGAAATGTTTTACTGTTGTTTTTTTCCCTGTCTTCTCCCTGCTAAAGATGTAAAGAGCTTTTTAACTGGAGGTGTGTAATCTGTCAGACCAGGGGGAATAAACCGGGTGAAAGAAACGGTAAACCGTTAAAGTGGCCATTAGGAATGTACACGTCAGCTGCCTCCTTTCTCATCAATTCAGTTTACAGCGTTGAATGGCCTTAATACAGCTATCAAAATGTCCCATGGGGTACAGAAACTGTGTTGCACTGTACATCATTTAAGTTGTCGTTGGGAGTTTGTACGTTTTACGTATTAGTTGAAAGGGCAGACTTTACTGTAGCAAATTGAAGTGTAAAATATGTTTAGGAAGTGGTGAGTGCTATTGAAATATACTTCTTAATGAGGTGGTAACCAGCTTTGGGTCGGGAAAATGTTTCACAGGTTTGAGAAGGAAAATTTATAATCTTTGTGTGTAAGTTTACGTTGCTGGGAGCCCGTAGATACGTCATTTTAAACATCAACTCTGGTGGTGAACTGGTGATGGAGTTCAGCGGCAAGCTGGCCACTTGACTTCTTATGTCTTATCAACATATTGTGGTTATTCTGACTTTGCAGAAATGCACTTCGTAACCCCCAGAATTTTCACTGTCACACTGCTACCTCTGTAGAGACGAAAGACATCTCATTAGGTTGCTACTCTGGGTTGCCCACGTCTAGATACCCAACTGCCCCTCCAATATCCATTGCCCTTCAGTGATGGCAGCGATTAATAACTGGTGTTCTAATGACAGGCAGTCAGAAATGTAAATATAGAAATGGTGTCCGGGGATCCTCACGGGTCATGTGACTCAGCACCCTTTAGTGTGGTGTCTGCGGCTGGAAGGATGTGAGTAACTATCAGCCATACTGGAAGGCTTCCTCAGATGCTTGGCGGGAAGGTGGCTAATGTCTGCCAGTGAACAGTCCTGGTGATGTGCTGCTTTTTTTTTTTCTTCTATGAATGGACTGGACCTAGTCGAACCTGTTCTTTTCCATTGTCGTGAGTAATGTCTGCCAAAAAATCATCCCCCATAGGCAATTTGTTGACCCATTTGCATTGTCTACAATTTAGTTTTATCTCCCAAGCTAATACTGTCAGCTTATTTGTGTCTTGTACATATGTCATTTGTGTATGTATGATTCATACATTAGACCATACGTGTGTTTTGTAATGGCTTTGTGTCTGAATTCAGTGTGTGGACACAAGTTATCATTTACTTCTACTTCAACCAAGTAATTATTGTGAAAATATATATATATATATATACACACAATAAGATGGTTTGACTTCTCTTGACGTTATACCACCGTACTCCTAAAGTAATTAATACTGATTTATTATTTTTTGTTAGAGAGCACTACGACACAGCAAAACGCTATCTTAATTCTTGAATGTTTTTGTATTTTATTCCCTATGTAATATGTTGTAGTGTCTACCTTTCCAGGGACAGGCACTCAACAGGATCTTTTCAGAGCTTTCAGTGTATTATAGGAAATAACTGCAAAAAAATAGTCGATTTTGGAAAAACTGTGATGTGATCGGAAGCTTTTATATACCTATAGTAATGTGATTGTTTTTACATAGATTTCTAGGGTAGGGGTTAAACAGATTTCTTGATATTATTCATGTTTTTTGTTGAAAACTTATGAAGCATCATATTATTTAGGCAAGTACACTTGCTATTCTATACCAAAAGTGGTGGTGGTGGTGGTGGGGGGGCGGAGGGTTTTAAAGCTATGCAACATGGAATGGATAAAGATGGGGAAAATATTCTATTCTTTCATTTGTGGTTTACTGAAGTGCACTTTTTTTTTTTTTTTTTTAAATTGGTCTTTTGTGTTGACATGTTTGCGTAATAAACTTTTTTTAATCTATATCTGTCCAGTGCTTTGTATGTATAGGAAATTGAACAAAGTGGGTGGGAGAAAAGTTTTAAGAGACTTTTATTGGTTTGACATGAAATAAGTGAAAAGTAAACAAATAGCTGCTTAATAGTATTTCGTCACAAATCAGGTAAAGACATTTATATATTTGTTTTCCTTAGTGGCACATGGTTTCAGTCGACAAACTATTTTCCTTAAAATTTCGGAGTTGAACAAACACTTGAGTTCAAGAAGAATACATAAATATCTGTATGAAAACTTTTCCCTACTTACATGAATCTGAAAACTAATATCCTAAATCAAATCTTTCTTTGTACTGCAGAAAGATATTCCAGCATCAGTCACTGGTCTGTTAAAAGAGAGAAGGTTGACGAACAGTGGTGCAATTTCTGTTTTTCAATCTGGTGAAATCTGGCAGTCGTGATTCTGTTGTAGTTTTGGTCCTACAGATCAATGAGTGAGAAGTCCCTCTCCCATTTTTTAACTGGCCAATGACTTTTTGAACCTTTTTTAACCCTTCAACCCAGTGGCTCCTCACTGAGACATTCTAGGGTCACCTAAGTAAGGAGGTCCACTTATGTGTGACTTTAATCTGAAACCTTTACCATTTTTTTGTGCTTGACTTAAAAGCATTGGCATCATTTTCCAGTCTTGTTTTTTGAGAAGCTCAGTATTAAAGCTGAAAATCCCTGAAATACTGAGAAGATATTTTCATCTCTATGTTCTTGATATTCCCTCCAGACAATCCTGGACTGGTTTAATAATCTAATTTTTAATTCCTTTGCCACTAAATTCTGGTGCATCACTAAGGAGGTCCAGTGGTAAAAAAGCTTTTCTGGTATTGGCGATGAAATATGTGTGCTGTAGTTGTTTCTACACTTTCCATTTCACTTGAACCTGAACCAAGGAGCTTCAGCTACTGAAGACATCTTGCTATGCGGTGCTGTCTGTCACACAGATGGAGAAGGAAAAAAGCATGCATTTAATGCAGGCGAGAATTAGACTCACATGTATGACCCTCCCCATTGGGTAGTAGGGCAGCCTGTCGTGACTCTGAGTATGACTCAACCGCGATGTCTTCATGGCATTCTTTAATTGCTTTTTAAGCCCATCTAATCTCCAGTGCTGAGGGTCATCTTCCTGACATGAGATGGGGCTGTACGTCAATCCGATGGCTGAGTCTCCTCAAGAATCATGGCAAGCGGCATCCTGGTTGTGATGCTCTCGAGAAGGCAGGGCCTCCATTGCTGTAGGCTCCATTTGCTAATGGCTGATATCCCATTTCAGTTGTGATGCATTAAAAACAAAACAACAGCAATGAATGTGAAAAAACAAGAAGAAATGCAAGATGATGGGCAGGCATTTGGTGAGGCCACATCTGAACTGACATTAATGAAACAATAAAATGGTGGTGATGAGATAAATGAGGCCTTAGAGACTCACACTGGGGTTATTATGCACTGTCAATCAATGGTCCAGCCCCACGGCAACCAATAAAACGACCAGTGGGAAGTCAGTCAAGTCAATCAGTTACTGACAGTACAAGGTAATCTCACCACTGTGGGTTTTGAAGGCTAATTTTTCCCAATCAGTGGGTAAAATCACTGGCCAAAGACTCATCATTTCAGGAAGTGTTTTGTCTGCAAACGAGACCTAGATCCAACAGCCAACAGGATGCCCCCACCCTCCCTGAGTGTGGCCTAGTCATGCTTGTGGGTTGGGTCCCCCGGTAGGGCCTCCACAGTCTGGACAGGCAAGAAGAGGCCCAGCACCCAGCGGCTGCCAAAGACGTCGCTTAGGTTGACCCTCCAGGAGCCCTGGCTCTCCACCAGGTGCCCTCGGCGCAGCTGGCACCAGGTCTGGCCCCGTGCCACCAGCAGCACCTGCTGGAGGCAGAAGCCAGCACAGGTGAGGCCGATGCCCAGCCACACATACAGCATCAGCACCAGGAAGAACTGGAGGCCAGGAATGGCACCTGAAGGCAAGGGAAGAGTGGTAATGAGGCATACTTCAAAGGAGCTTGACCCAGCACACCCTACAGCTCGCTAAAGAGGCCACAGTAGCTCACCAACCTCTCCATCAAGTGAACCGAATCTGTGTTTGCTCTGTACGTACAAATTTGCCATTGTTGTTTACTTTAATGCATTTTTAAACAAGGTAAAATATAATACTGCAGCTCTTAAACTGTCTTCTCGTAAAACATTTTTAAATCAAGATAATTAATCAGCATTTGGACCAAGTTCATAGGAAATCTTTAGTGACGCCTGGTGAAGGTTCACATGCAATTAAAGCTGCGTTCAGCTTTGAGGATTCCTGCCCTGAGGCTGCCTTGTATCAAGTTCATCAGCTCACCTAGGAAGAAGTAGCCAGTGGAAAGTGGAAGAAGAGTGAGGAAGGTCAATGGATTCTCGAATGAAATAGAATATTCCACAGTGAGGTACGCTACTCCCAGCACCAAGGAATACAGGCAGGTGCAGGAAGTATAGATGCAGAACATGATGAAGTAGCGCATGTTCCTGTTGCCAATGCAGTTCCCGGTGAAGAAACAGTGGTGGTCCCGTTTCAAAATCACTTTCTTGCAAAGCTTGCAGAAGTGACGTCCGTTGAGCAGGTAATGGGCGTCCACCTTGTCCGGACAATCCGGGGAGCAAACTGGAATCACGTTTTCGTTGGCACTCTCTGCTGAGTTCCGAATAGTCATCATGTAGTTACCCAGCGCATTCAGCATCAGATAAAGAAAAATGGCACTGTGGAATAAGGTCGCTCCGCTGAGCCTGACTCCCGGGGTTTGAAAAATTGTGGGTATGAAAAAGTAAAAGTGTAGGGCAAAGGTTACCGTTGTCGCAGTGAAGAAGTAGGCGGGAGCGATGGCATTCAGAAGCCTCAGTTTGAACATCCTGATGTACATTCCTGTGGGCAGGTAGAATTAAAAGCGGGTTTAGATGGCACTGCTCCATGGTGACACGCTACAAGTTGCTCTTACCCTACTTTGTGTGTTTTTGTTGGTTTTTAGCTTAGTTTCTCGGGTTACCCACTGTTTTATTGGACGTGTGTATGACCCACACACCTTGCTGGACATCAAGCATGGAGTTCCAGCAAACCTCCATATTCCCGATTTACCCCGAGAAATTTTTAGAAACACTACAAGACCAAACAGCAACAATGAACATCGGCAGACCAAACAGAGAAGAGGGTAGCATAGCGACATGCTAGCCAGGCTGCGACGGCATTCATCCCGACCTCCTATCCCCACTATCCTCCTGGCCAACCTCCAGTTTCTTGAAAACAAGCTGGACTACTTGCACTGCCGCATCAACTCTCAAAGAGATCTTAGGGACTGTAGTGAATTCTGCTTCACAGAGACTTGGCTAACACCAAACACACTGGACAATGCCGTGCAACCCCGGGGCTTCACCATACACAGCTCGGATTGCACCACAGAAACCACCGGCAAGACAAAGGGAGGAGGTGTGTGCTTCTTTATTAACAACTGGTGCACCGATGTGGATGTGGTCTCCAAGTCTTGTTCACCAATCCTGGAGTATCTTATGATCAAGTACCGGCCATTTTACCTGTCCATAGAGTTTTCTTCGGTGCTGCTCACTGCTGTTTACATTCCGCCAGAAGCTCCAGCTGCACATGCACTAGACGAGCTGTACGCTGCCATTTGCAAACAAGAGAACCAGCACCCAGAAGCAATCTCCATCATTGCCGGGGACTTCAACCACTGCAACCTGAAGAAAGTCCTCCCAAAGTATCAACAATATGTCACCTGTCCCACTAGGTATGACCAGACTCTCAACCTCTGCTACACCACACTCAAAGGAGCTTACAAGTCCATCGCTCGTCTGCACTTTGGCAAGTCCGACCAGTCATCGGTGCTTCTGCTCCAGCCTACAAGCAGGAGCTGAAATGCACTCCACCACAGCCGAGAAAAGTACATTGTTGGGCACCCGAACATGAATCCAGACTACAAGACTGCCTGGATTCAACTGACTGGTCCGTCTTCATGGCCTCCTCCAAGAGCCTGGACGAGTTCACCGAATCAGTGACAGACTAAGTCAGGTTCTGCACGGACTCCATTGTGCCTTCCCGGACTGTCCACTTCTACCCCAACCAGAAGCTATGGATCAACACCGCTGTTCGTCAGGAGCTGAAGGAGCGGACCATGGCTTTCACCTCCAACAACATCGCTCAGTACAAGAATGCCAGATATGAGCTACGGAGGGCCATGAGAGCTACAAAGAGACAGTACGCACAGCGACTGGAGAAAAATGTCAGTGGCAGTGATCTGCAGTGCTTGTGGAATGGACTTCATGTGATCCTGGATTACAGAAGCTCGCCGGCTGCACTCACAAACACCCCTGCCTCGCTCCCAGATGAACTGAGCAGCTTCTATGCCCGATTTGAACGTTGCGGCTCAGAAGCAGAGAGAGTGACAGCGCCACCAGCCCACGGAGCCACTCTGCAGATGTCAGAATCTGACATGAGTAAAAACTTTAAACGGGTTAAATCTCACAATACCGCCGGCCCTGACGGAAGCCCCTTCACGTGTCCTGAAGGCATGTGCAGCTGTTGCAAGTGTTCACCGACATCTTAAATATGTCTCTGTCTTTATGCACTGTGCCACTGTGCTTTAAGAAGACCACCATTGTGCCTGCACCAAAGAAAAGTACCATCTCATGTATGAACTCCGTAGTCATGAAGTGCCTGGAAAAACTGGTTATGACCGCCATCCAGCTCAGCATCCCCTCAGCCCTGGATCCACTCCAGTTTGCTTTCCGGAAAAACAGATCTGTGGATGATGCCATCTCCCTAGCTCTGCACACTGCCCTGGGGCACCTGGATAAGAATATCACCTATGGCAGGATGCTGTTCATGGACTATAGCTCGGCTTTCAACACCATTGTGCCATCCAAACAGGTGTCAAAGCTAAGAGACCTCAGTCCAAGCAGCTCCATCTGTGACTGGCTATTTGACTTCTTAACATACAGACCTCAGACAGGGAAAACAGGCAAGAGGAAATCATCCACTCTGAGAATCAGTACTGGTGTCCCGCAAGACTGCTGCCTCAGCCCTCTGCTGTACAGCCTATTCACGTACGACTGTGTGGCACAGCAGAAGGGCAACACCATAATTAAGTTCACGGACGACGCCACAGTGACTGGCTTTATCAGCAACAACAGCAAGGCTGCCTACAGGAGGGAAGTAAAAGACCTGACTATATGGTGCCACAACAACCTCCCCCTGAACGTCAACAAGACAAAAGAAATCATTGGCAACTTCAGGAAGAATACGGGGCCCCACTGTCCACTAACCATCAATGGCTCTCCCGTCAAGACTGTCAGGAGATTCAAGTTCCTGGGCACCCAAATCACCGACTCCATCTCCTGGTCTCTCAACACCAGCTGCATCTTCAAGAAAGCTCAATATGGACTGTTCTTCCTGAGGAGGCTGAAGAGCTTTGGACTGGGAATGAAGACCTTGGTAAACTTCTACCGCTGCACCTTTGAGAGCATCCTGACAGGATACATTACGGTGTGGATGGCAAACCTAACCGCCCAGGACCTCAAGCTGCTGAGAACTGTCCAAATGGACTCCAAGAGCATCTGCACAGACCTTCCACACCTCAAGTCCATCTACCTTTCCTGCTGCCAAAAAAGACCAAGGTGATCATCAGTGACGCCAGCCACCCAGCTCATTGCCTCTTCACTCTCCTAGCCTCAGGGAAGCATCACTGGTACATCTCCACCCGCTTCAAGAACAGCTTCTTTCCACAGGCCATCTGCCTACTGAACAGTCAATGACCTATGCTTTCTGCCTCTCAGTTGCACAGAACTTTCCTTAGTAATCAGTCATTGCATTACTTGCACAATTGTTCACTACTGCACTTTATTCTCACTGGCTAAACACACTTTTTTATTATTGCATGTTAGTCGTAATTTTGTACTGTCCTGTCTTATGCACTACCTTATGTCTATGCACTGTAACCCCTCATTCCCTGCCATCCGTGTTGCACTGCATCCCTTGTATTTATTGTAAATCT
This sequence comes from Gymnarchus niloticus, assembly GCA_009936485.2. NCBI lineage: Eukaryota > Metazoa > Chordata > Actinopteri > Osteoglossiformes > Gymnarchidae > Gymnarchus > Gymnarchus niloticus. The sequence continues at coordinate 1,808,844 of JAACJT020000021.1, read as the reverse complement.
GTACCATGTATTTTTTGCTCCCCATGCCTTGTGCTCTCTGGAACACATCTGACAATAAAACTTGACTTGTTTAGTCATGACATGAATCAGCTAAACTCAGATTAGTGATAGTATTAGACCAAATTAGCAGCGGGTTTAGTCGTGACATGAATCAACTAAACTCAGATTAGTGATAGTATTAGACTGAATTAGCAGTGGGTTTAGTCGTGACATGAATCAACTAAACTCAGATTAGTGATAGTGTTAGACAGAATTAGCAGCGGGTTTAGTCGTGACATGAATCAATTAACTCAGATTAGTGATAGTATTAGAATGAATTAGAAGCGGGTTTAGTCGTGACATGAATCAACTAAACTCAGATTAGTGATAGTGTTAGACAGAATTAGCAGCGGGTTTAGTCGT